>CAJJDO010000124.1:16119-342642 GCA_905183005.1 Paramecium pentaurelia | reverse complement strand
CCAACCCCAAACCCAACCCCAAACCCAAACCCAAAAATTTGGATTGCTAAGTCAAACCGAAATTGCACAAATAATTGATGATAATTCAATTTTTAATATAGTTGGAGGATAAATTTAAATTAATAAATTTTATATCCAAGGAATCCTCATATCTCCAATTTTTAAAATAATAAATTCAATTAAAATAGATATTAGACATTGCTATATTAATGATGTTTAATCTTTCTATCCATAATAACTTATTATTTTAAATTAACAATCAAATTCTACGGTTTTATTAGAAAAAGTAGAAATTTAACAATTTTCAATTTATTTATTGAATATGGAATAGTATTAATTCTAAAAAATACCATAATTTAGAGTTATAGGATGTTAAATATAATAATTGTCTTAATTAACTAATTTTAACTCTAAAATCCTAATAGATGAAAATATTAAATAATTGTCAAAATTATCTCAAAAAATAAGTTATCCACTTATTCAAATTTTAAGTTCAAATAGTGAATCAAAATTAATCTTAAATTAAGTGAAATTGATTTAAAACAATTGTTTAAATTATACTTTAGGATTATTATTTATTGGTCTTACTGATTTTAAATTTGTTAGAATAGATAATTTTTAGTGTTTTAAGAACTAAATATAAGAATATGGATGTTTATATTTAAAAGCAGATGAATAAAATAGTAAATAATAATAAGTAGTGATATAGAATTCTATATTTATTCAAAACAATGGTAGTTAAGGTACTGGCATCTAGGCTGAAAATATTAAACTTTTAATATATTAATGCAAAATACTTGAAAATTATGCAAGCAAAAAAGGAGGAGGAATGCTATTAAATGTTAATAAAAATTAATTCAATATTCAATCTTCTATTTTCATGTTGAATCGAGCTAAAATTGGTGGTGGTATTTATTTTTAATAACAAACTAATTTAAATCAAGATAATTTTCAAAATTCTTTTTTGCTTTTCAACAATGCATATGTTTATGCAAATAATTTAGTTGAAGCTCCAACCCATTTAAGCATTTCTATTAATCAAATGGAAATGCCATCAGAAAAATAATTTCTTGGTAACTAAACCATTTTAGCTACAGTTATATAACCATATAACATTATTGAATAAGGAAAATTATTCAAGGCTTAATAGTTAATAATTCCCAGCAATTAGTAGATTAATAATTATAAAATTTATATTCCAAAATTCTCTATGTTTAGAAGTTATATTGAAGTAATATTAATACTTTTTAAAAATAGTTATAATGAAAATTTGGAAAATTTAGATAATTCTTCTTGTTTAATAGAGACAACAATAAATTTCGAAAACAAAACCATTGCCTCTAATGAGAGAATGGTTTAAATTCTCTCTTATGATTAAGATTCAAAGGCTTTTGACTTAAGTTCTCTTTCTTTTAGTTTTGATCCTTATTTTCAAGATAATAAAATTTTAGCAATAGAATTAAACTGCAAGGCTGAACCTAATGATAAACCATTGTAATACTACATTTATGCTAAAACCTTAAAATGCTAATAAGGAGAATTTTATATTGATAAGGGTTGTTAAGTTTGTTAATCAAATTAAGGATTCTACTCTGTAACTTACAATACTACAAAATGTTCAATTTTTGATAAAGAAAAATTTGAGAATATTACATCAAATAAAATAAAACTATTGGAAGGGTTTTGGAGACCAAATTATCTTTCTGATTATACAGAAAGATGTATCAAAAACCCAATATTTTGTTCAGGGGGTTGGGATGTAGGAAATAATCTATGTAGTCAAGGTCATGTCGGAGGTTTATGCGAAGAATGTGATAATTTTGATATTAGAGGAGATGGAATGTTTTATAGAAATTTGTAGAATGCTTAATGTTATGGATGTAATAGAATTTAAGACAGTATTATACCATTTGTATTAACTTCTATATGGTAAGAATATATAAATTTTTATTAGGTCTTTAATTTCAATTTTAATAACTTTAAAAAGCATTGAAAAATCTAATAGATTATTCTCATCCCTAAAAATTAGATAAAGATTTAGCAAAATAATTTTTAAGTTAGATTAAGGTAATTTAGAGTTACTATTTAAGATCATGAAAGTATTCTTATCAAAATGTTACTGAATTATTTGTGGATATTTTCTGTGATATTTACTTTTAACACTAATTTCTCATTTTCAATAAATTTTATTGAATTAACAAGCAATTCTTCATATTTTATGGCTAATAATTTAGATTGTTATCTATCTTAATTACAAAGTTTAGAACTTATTTATATCAGAATAATTGCTATGTTAATTTTGATAGCCATCTAATTATTAATTATATGGTTTGGATTCACATGTTATTCTTTATGTAAAAATTGGACTTTTAACAAAAGTATTATTTCAAATACAGTCTTATATTTATATGTATCAAATTATGCTGCTTTAGTCAAACAGTAATTTATTTGATCATCAAATCATTAGGTTATGTTCAATTCTTTCAAAAAGATAAATTTCAAATATAGCTTACATACAAGGAGATGTATCTCTTAATTATGGAACAGAAACTCACATGTCTTGGATAATTGGATTTGCTATTCCAGGTCTTGGAATTATTGGTGTTTTAATTCCCTTTTCCTTATTTTTTTTAATGTATATTAATAGGGAACAATTAGATTAAATTAAACTAAGGAGGCATATTTGCTATCTATTTAATGAATACAATTCTGAAAGTTATTATTGGGAATAAATTAAACTCTCAAAAAAAACAGTTATCATCATTATATTGACATATTTTGAAAGTAATGTATTATTAACGGCCTCATTGCTTGGACTATGTTTGCTTTTCTATTAATTATTAGCTGTAAAGCAGAAGCCATATATTATTTAAAGTTTGAACTTTTTAGATATACAAACAGGATAAATTTGTTCTATAACAATATTTATTAGTGCAGCAAAATATGTTTCAGAAAAAGAAAATGCTACACCCTTATCAGTTCTTCTTCAAATTTTTATAATTATTCTATGCATCAGATTATGCTATCCATTTATTATTAATATTTTTAGAGTTTATTTTAAGAAATACAAAGTAGCTTTTATTGAGTAATTCCACAAAATATTCAGATCAATAAAAGCAGATTGTTTTCTTACTACATATTTGAATAATCAATTAAAGAAGTTAAATTATAGAGAGTAACGTAGAAGAACTAATTTTGCTAAATTACGATGCCATTTAATATAAATATCAAAATTGTAAATAGGACATTAAAAGTAAAAATTATCTATAATTAGACATATGATTTCAGTGATTACATCATAATCAACTATGAGATTTCGTTAAACTGTGACGATAACAGATGTAGAAATGAACAAACTGATTAGTCCTTGAGAAAAGAGGATATATTATATTATAATATGATTCTGTAAAATATAATCAAAAATTTACATATATAAATTAAACTATTTAATTCATAAATAATATTGTGATCAATATCTTATTTTAATCTTCTATAATTTATTAAATAGAAATATTTATTGAATTGATAAAGCTAAGAAGTTAAAAGTTTGACAAGAAAAATTGTAAATCTTTAAATATCTGTCAGTTGCTTACTAGATTTAATATTATTTATTTTATTATGTATTTGAAAATTAATTTTAAAGATTATTAAAATCTAGTTTCTAAAAAATTATTATATTGTAACTAAATATCTTAAAGCTTTCATATTAATGTATAGCATTACTAAGATTTTCATATTCTTAATAGTTTTTTCTTTATAAAAGATAACTTATAAGATATTTAGAAATATAATTATTTGAGATTTTATGAAAATCCATTTCCCTATAATAATGGAATACTTTTAGTAGGTTTAAGTATCAAAAAAGTGTAAGAATAGAAAATGAATGAATGAGGCATCATCCCATTGTACAATTTAAAGAGACAATATATTTTTATTGATTTTCTAGTATTTCTAAAAATATTAAAATGTATATTCAATATTTATTTTTGCATTATAGAAATTTTTAAATATATAGTAAAATTAAAATAGTTAATATATTTTATAAAAAGTACCTTTTATATGATAGTAATAAAAAAATTGAATAAGAATTGAGCAACCTATTAAAATTTCTGAAAGTTGTTGAATAAATTTTGTGTAATTATGAACATGTAAGATCAAATTATATGATAAATTTAGAAAAGTTATTTCATTGATAATATTATATTTGGGTACTTATATGAATTAGGATAATATTGAGCAAAATTTCTAGATTTACTATTTAAGATTTTGCTGTTTTGAACTAATATTTATGTAATTTTTACAACAATATAAATTAAAAAGCAAATAAAATATTATTTTTAAAGAAATATTTTTAGAATACTCTCAAAAATACAATTTGTTAATTTTATTAATAAGCCATAATTTTGAATGTCAATATTATTGTATTTATCATCTGAAATTATTTTTAATAATTTGAAATAAAAAAACATTATTAAGGAAGAATATCCATCTGTAGGTGATAAATTTTTTTTGATTTATTTAATTTAAATAATAATGTATAAATATTTGAATTAATCATAAATTAATAGATAATAATAATTTAATAATGTCCATAATAAAGGCTAAATTGGTATGATTAAGTATTATAAGGATAAGAAGTAAAACTGTAAAATAAGTTTATATAATGTTATATATTAATTAAGAATTTTGAAAGTAAACTATTAGAGTTATCAATCCAAAATTTTAAATTTAGTTTTTCCAAGTGAAATATTACAATCTGGGCATGAGTGTTATACATCCTTACAGTCATCAATAATGCAAGGAAGACAAGAAACACAAACTAAACCAAATGAACATAACAAAAGTAAACAAGAAGCTACATAAGTTTATGCTCCAGGTTTGCGCACAACAATAGTATCAACCTAAATTACTGGTTTAATTTACCTTTTTCTTACATTATGGACATTAAACTCTAACAGATTTAATATGACCGTCTCCACTTTCTTGAGTTGATGAAACTAATTTAATTTATTCCAAAGTGAATGGTGCTAACTTATTTTGTTTAGGCTCGATTGCTTGATTAGGTATCATTATTTAGTTCTAACTTCTATCATCTGTTTATTAAATTTTATATTAGTCAGCATTATTTTAAATGTGAATAAATATCTCATCACCTTCGCTTTGTTACATTTTCTAATTTTCTTCTTTGTACATAATAATTAAATACTAAAAATTATAATTATGAGTTTATTTAATCTGTAATGTAAATTAACAATGTTAGTTTTTGTAATCTAAAAAGAAATATAGATGTAAAGTTTAGAATTTGATGATTATGAAATTAAATGTTTATATGAAAGAACTTTTCAAATTTATATATGAAAAACGCAGTTTTAATTTTAAGTAATAAAATATATTTGAAAATAAATAAAAAATAATGTAATCAGAACTTGAGATTTAAGCAGTGATAGGATTTACAGGTATTTATAATATTTATAATAAAAGGAAAAATAACTTAAGGATTAGTTTTACATCCAGATAATGAAGTATAATATATTATATTAGCTTAAAGCATGTTATTTATCCATTGGGTTCAACCATCGTAGTTAGACATATAATTACTAGATAATAAACATTTTTAAGGTATGGATAAGTGATATATTAAATTAGAGGACATGATAATTAGATCTCTGTGATAACAGTTTCTAGAAGTGGAGATTATGTAGCATCTGGATAAAAAACTTATATGGGATTCTAAGCTGATATTATAATATGGGATTTCAAAGACAGAAGCATGATTCATAGATTAAAATTACATAAGGTGTTGATTTAATCACTAAGCTTCTCTTATAATGAATTATACTTGGCATCATTGGGTGGAATTGATGATAAAAATATGTTGATTGTTTGGGATATTAAAGCAGGAAAGGCATTGTATGGAACACCTAATCGTGATCCTGTAAATTAAGTCTAATTTTACAACTAATCAGATGAAAAAATGATAGCAGTTTTAAATACTGGAGTATAGATTTTAACAATAGATAAATAAAATAAAAAGGTATAATAGAAGATTATATAAAGATTTAATCTGTTGATGTGAATTTTGGAAATGTTAAAAGAACCTTTAATTGTGTTGCAATAGATAAAAATGATAAATTTTGTTATTGTGGAACAAAAACAGGAGATGTATTTGAAGTTTAAATGGATATGGCCATTTATAAAAGATTGGCACCAGTCAAGAAATTATTTTCATAAGGAGTTAATTGTTTAGGTCTATTACAAAATGGTGATATAATAGTTGGAGCAGGAGATGGTATGATTGCAAAAGTGTCATTTTAAACAATGTAAATAGTGGCTAGTAGTGAATTATTAGGAGGTGTGACATCTATTTCATTTACAAATGATTAGACTCACTTTTTTGCAGGAACTAGTCAAAGCAATATTTATTGGTTGGATACAGAAAAATTAATACCAGAATTAAGAAATACATGTCATTATGAAAGAATTAATGATGTAGCCTTCCCTCATAATTATTCAGATGTATTTGCTACTAGTTCATTAAATGATATAAGAGTTTGGAATGCTAAGAATAGATAAGAATTACTTAGAATTTAAGTTCCAAATCTTGAATGTTGGGCTGTTGCTTTTATGAATGATGGTAAAAGTATTGTAAGTGGTTGGAGTGATGGAAAGATTAGAGCCTTTTTACCATAATCAGGTAGATTGCTATATGTAATTAATGATGCACATATTCATGGTTGTACGTCTTTGACTTGTACATCTGATTGTTAAAGAATTATTTCAGGTGGATCAGAAGGAGAAGTCAGAGTATGGGAAATAGGAAAATAAACTTAAGTTATGAAATCTTCAATGAAAGAACATAGAGGAAGAGTATGGTCTATTTAAGTTAGAAGAAATAATGAGTAAGCAGTTAGTGCTAGTGCAGATGGATCTTGTATTATTTGGGATCTTAAATCATTTACCAGAGTTATGTGTTTATTTGAAAGTACCTTATTCAAAATGGTTTTGTATCATCCTGAAGAGAGTTAATTATTAACTACAGGAAGTGATAGAAAAGTATCTTATCATTTTATAAAAGATTACTTATTGGGAAACCTTTGATGGATAAGCTATCAGAATGTTGGATGGATCTGAAGAGGGTGAAGTTAATGCTTTAGCAATTACTAAGGAAGGAGAGCATTTTGTATCAGGAGGAGAAGATAAGGAAGTTAAATTATGGGGATATGATGAAGGAATCTGTTATTTTAAAGGTTAAGGACATTCGGGTACTATAACAAGAGTATTTTTTAATTTTAAATTAGATTACTATAAGTCCTGATTAAAAAACTATTATATCAGTTGGAGCAGAAGGAGCCATATTTATATGGAAAATGCCTGAATCTGTTATAAACTCTAAAGCATAATAAGAATTACCAACTGTTCAAAGCATAAAAAAACAAAATGAGTTTCAATAATAATAATAATAATAATAATAATAATAATAATAATAATAATAATAATAATAATAATAATAATAAGTACCTAAAGATGCATAATCATAAAAATCAAATCCAAATGCTAAATCAGTCAAATCAGGAACCAAATCATCAAAAAAATGATAGAATTTTATTTACATTCATAATAAAGGATTAAAAAATAAATTTTTATATATTGTATCTATATTTTATTAGAATTTAGAATATAAAATTTCTAATAGATAATCATTTTTTTGACTATCCAAATTAATTAAATTTATTGCGATTACTTTCCAACATATCCTCCTATTTGATTTCACTTAATTTTTATATATTTGAATCAATCTTTTTAATATCACTTTATTTACATGAATTTAATAAATCCTAATTTAGTTTTGAATTCTACTATTACTATTTTTCATTCTAATTTTATTATATCCCTTACTAAGTTTGAGTAGTATCCTCTGCTTTCTTAATTAAATTTTAATTTTTTTAATCTTTATATTGAGCTTAAATTTATTAAATAATCGCTGTTTCTGCTAATTTCTTTATTTAATTCAAATCAAATTAAGTTACATTATAATGTTTTTCTAATTCCTCTTTAATTTATATCCTTATTGTATTAGTTAAATTTATATAACCTTAGTCATTCATAAGTTAAGTTTACAGCATTAATTACTGGGCTTTTTTGCCTTAAGTTGTATCTGCAACAAGCTTTCTAGTATTTTCAACTAGGATATGATTAGCATCTTAGTGTAATTTATGATTTAAGGTGTAATTTTCAACAAAATTCTACCCTTCCCAAATTTTTTTTTCTTTTGGAATGGATGAATTGTAGCAAATATATTAAATAAATGCAAAAACACCTATAATTATATACACTAATGCCAAATATCCAAAGACTCCTATCAAAATATAACCAGAATAATTATAGTAAGATTCAATTGCAATAAAAGTATAAAAGAGAATAAAATTCAACATTAATTATGTACCTAATTTTCTCTTTTCAATACTTCTCTATGGAGCTGATGTTACTTATTTAGATACTTAAAGAAATTACCAAAAATAAGTTATCATGGAAAATTTGACAAAAATCCAACCTATTCCTAATTTTTTTGTAGTTAATTGAAAAATCAATACAAAAAGTACAAAAATTAATAAAATTATTTCATAATTTGATTATTCAGTTAGTAATATCTTACCATGTATGATTATTAAATTTGCAAAAATAAATGCTGTTACTCCAAAATCTAAATAATTTTAAGTATCAATTAAATAATTAATATAAACACTTATGTATTTTAATTGAGGAAATTTATACAAAAAATAAAGTTCATCTTTTTATAGCAATTCATTATCCATAGAATAAGAAGTATTCTTAACATATTCATCCTCTTAAACTTCAAAATTAATTTCATTTTACT
Source organism: Paramecium pentaurelia (assembly GCA_905183005.1). Lineage (NCBI taxonomy): Eukaryota > Ciliophora > Oligohymenophorea > Peniculida > Parameciidae > Paramecium > Paramecium pentaurelia. The sequence goes on along the minus strand of CAJJDO010000124.1, from coordinate 333,767 downwards.
TATCATATTCTTTGGTGAATAATACATCAATATTTAAAGAACTTACTGAAGTTTGAAATAAAAATTCCTGTTTTTAATTTTTTTAAGCCATCATGACAATTTCTTAATCATAACCCTTTTCAATGATTTTGTCATTAAAATGATATAGTTATGTTAGTAATAGGAATAATAAAACATTAATGGTATAGAAAATTGGTAGTATAACAGCCAAAGCAGTATATCCAATTGATTCCTCAAATAAGTTATAGATGAGTTAATATGGACATTAAAAGGAAAAGAAAAAACCTAATTTTATTTAAAAATAAATTACAAATTGAAATCCCAAAGTAATTATATAAAACTTAGATTTTAGAAATAATCCATTGGAAAACATTCTTAAATAAATGAAATCTGCATTTCCTTAATTAATTGTTGATATTTTATTGGTATTCACAAAATTAATTAAATACAATTTCAAATTAATTTTCAGAAAATTACTATTCGATAATGTAATTTGTTATAATTTTTAATTCTTTACCTGAATATTCAATCATAATTCTAGGTAATATTGAATTATATCCTAATGCCCAAGAATTAGTAAAATATTCACTCTCAAGTTTACGTATATAATCATTTATTATAGGTTCAATTCTAGACCATTCATATATACAAGAGAGAGGATTATGAAACTATTTAATTTTAAACATGGAATCTAATTTAAGTGCAATATCTGCAAAATCTCCTTATTAACTATTCCAAAATCTCCCATTATATTTAATTTTTTTCAAACATGAAATTCCAAAATATTTATCATTCTCTAAAATTGTAAAGAGTTATAAGATATTAATATTTTCAAGAAAAACATCATTACTAGATGCAATCACAACAAACTTTGGTTAAATTAATTTTAGTATCCCTTAATAAATCCATTTAATTAAATCTAATTACTCTAATTATCTGCCAAAAACAAAAAAATATCCTATTTCATTTTCAATTTAGAAATAGATGGAATGATGATTAGAAGTCATAAATTTCTATTAAAATGGAACGTATTTAGTTTAATAAAAATCTAAGAATAATGCTTCATTAGATCTCATTAATTTTTTAAATGCAGATTTACCATTTATTAATATTATAGGTTTTACTTTTGTTTATTCATTGCTATACTTCTATAATTAATTAGTTAAACTTTTATAAGTTTCTCCTTTATAAATTAATATTGCTACATTTGATCCAGGAATATTAGTTGTGTTTTATTCAAAGCTAATTTATGCTTAACTTTACTATAATACTTAAGTCTAATATTCTTTTAGAAATCCATATTATCCTGCATTAGGTTAGAGTGATTTAGGGCCAAACATTACATCAGGTAAATAATTTTCTAGATTTTGGTTTATTTTTTATGTAAACTACAATGGTTGTTCAACTATCTCAATATATTTTTTCATATATTCTATTTTTTTGATAAGCTAATATTTTTGTGTTTTAGAAATGAATCGTATTATATCAAATTTATCAAGTGATAGTGGGTATGTAAGGTATTATTTATTTTTTTAATCTTCTATTTCTATTTGAAAAGGTATTTCTTCTTTTTCATCAAAAATTATTAAACAATCTTTTTCTATACTCATTTTTATAAATATTAATATTCATAATAGTTCTATAATTAAATTACTTTAATATAAGCAGGAATAGATTATTATTGAACGAATCTTTGAAATAACTATTTTTGTTATTTAAATATGAAATGAATCATTATCAGATATTTATAAATTTGCTTAAATTTGTATTTAGACTTTTGATAAGATATTTTTGATGATTAAAATAGAAATAATATATATATTATATATATAATATATATTAAACCAATAATTGTGTGTACAATTATAAAACAATGATATATTAATAATAAAATAATGGCAGAACAATAAAAATTTTCACATCCTTTTCCTAAATTGCTATTTGATGACAGTCATATTCAATTTAAAAAATACTCAAAATATATTATAGATACAGATGCTGGTTCAGATGATGCTCATGCAATTCTAATTGCCTCTTATATTCTTAAATATATACGAACTGATGCAGAATTGATAGGAATAACAGCAGTGGCAGGTAATGCAGCACTTGAAAATGTAATAAAAAATGTATTTACTCTATTTAATCAATCAAGGTGTATATTACAGCAAGAATTGGACATTTTGGTGAGAATCCTCCAAAAATATACAAAGGATGCAGAACAGATACATTAAGAAGATTTTATAGAGATAATTATTTTTTAGAAGATGGATTAGGTGGATAATAATTAAGATTATTAACTGAATTAGGTTTATAAGATAAACCATTAGAATATTTTCATGAAAAATAACATGCTTGTGATTTCATTAAAGATTCTATTTACAAATATGGAGAGGATTTATGTATTATTTGTATTGGACCAATGACTAATATTTATTTAACATTATAAATGTATCCAGATATTGTTGATAAACTTGGATGTTTATTTGCTATGGGTGGAACTTATATGGGAGTAGGAAATGCAGCTAATTCAGTAGCTGAATTCAATGTATAAACAGATGTAGAAGCTACAGCAGCAGTAGCAATGGCAAAGTTTAAATAAAAGATGTTATTGCCATTTGATGTTGTTTTAGCTTACACTTTAGATAAATAGAATGGAAAAGTCATTTTTGAGAATGGAGCTAATACAAAGAAATCTCAATTTGTTGAAAGTATTTTCAAAGCTGTAAGTCACGATGGAAACTACATACTTTGTGATGGTATATTCATTTACAATATCTATTATAGAATTGGCTGTAATGGTAGCATTAGTACCAAGTTTGATAGTTTATTCTTTATAAAAAAATATATCTATTGTCTCTGATGGATAGGCAAGAGGATAAGTTATCATAGATTGGTTAACATTGCTGAGAGGAAATCAAAAATCAATAGTAAGTATTCTAACAGCTTTTGAATGGGATTCTGTTATTGAAATAGCTACTAAAGCTAATTAAGATCAATAATGATTTATAAAGATCAAATATTTACATTAATTTAAGAATTTTAAATTCATAATTCAACTTCATATTATTCTTCTATTTTTGGTTAATAATTTAATAAATCTCCAGGATTATCTACTTTTAGTAATTTATTAATTAAAGGAATCAAGTATATAAGAAGAAGGGTCAATTCAAAAAAGTAAAGTAAACCAATAAAAAAAAACTAAACTACAATATTACTATCTAATTAAAGTAAATATTATTTTGTTTATTTTCTAAAATAATATGGTAATATCAACCCTATTATTAATATTATTGTTCTTATTATTCCTTTTTTAGTAAAGAATTTATAACTATAAAGTTGAGGTTCATAAATTCCTTTTTTATAAAGTAAACTTATAAATATAAAATATGGAAAAGTAATTATAGATATTCCAATTATATCATGTTTTTCAAAAGAAGTATTATAAATCCTATCATTTCCGTTACACTTTTATTAAAAATCAGCCATATCTTTCCAATTTTATTTAAGTTAATTTAAAATCTATGAATTAATACAGCCTTAATATATTATAAATGATGCTGTAATAATTATAATCAAATATATTATCAAAATTATTTAATAAATCTTAACACGTTCTTTCTATATTGCTTAAATCAATAGTTATTTTATTTTATTTTACATTCCACAATTATAGAAAATAAATAATAAGTATAATCCCATAATCCATCCTAAAATAACTTAATTCAAAAAATGAACTCCAAAATAAACTCTTGCAATTCCTGTAAATAAAATAAATAATATTAAAATTATGCTTCTTATTATTTGATTCTTCAAACTAATTTCATTAGTTTATTGTTACTCAGACTAAATCATTAAATATAATTCTTCTGATTGAACTTAATGAAAGTCTTATTATTGGTCACTATATTGTGTTTACAACATTTTAAATAAAATTACATAAAATACTAAAGCTCTACATGCATGTCCACTAGGACCTCCAAAACCATATTGACAAAAATCTAATTAAATTTGATTATCAATATAAAAAGGTCTTGGTTACTTTAGTATCATTTTCATAAAATCACCAAAGAATGACGAAATAGAATACATTATAATTAACGATAAAGTTTACAATTTATTTGCCTATTTTAACCATAAGAAGATTAAAATATAATACATTATATTCCTATCTCCTAAAGTAGAAAATACATAAAATATTAATTCTTTTATTTGCAATAATAAATACCAATAAATCCTTTAAGGTTTCCAAATTCATATTATTCTTATAGAAATATAGTGAAGTGATTACTTATTTCAAATGATTAATTTCCATAATTATAATCTAAATAGATATAGATAATTAAGATTAGCGTTGAAAAACAAAATTTAATCATAATAAATTAATCTCAATTAATTAAATTTAATGACATCAAATATCATATATTCATCAAAGATTTATATTGTAAAACTCTCTAATTTCCTATTCTATTATTGTAAATATTTCCTCTCTTAATATTTAAATACTTTTTTTATCATTCTCCTTTATTGAACAAAGTCTAACTTTATTCATATTGTTTTAGCTATTAATAATTGAAGATATTTAATTAACATTCTCTTTTATAGTAATAAATATCATAATTATTGGTAAAATGAGTTCTAAATTAATTTAAAGATATTTACAATGATTTAAAAATAGCTTAAATTTATCCTCATCTCCAATCTCCTCTAAAATTAATAAGAATCCAATAGTAAAATTAGGTTTGAATAATTCAGATTATTTAACTATTTCAAATAAAGCAGGAGTAACTTAAACCTTATTACCAAAGGCAATATCCTTTAAACATTTAGTATAATCAGAACAAATTCCTTGGATCCCATTTGAATCTTTGGAAATTTCAAAACTTAATTATATAAATATTATTACTAATCTTTATTGATTTACTGATAATTTCCACCAAAACCAAAAAGCTTTCCTGAATTTGATTAATTATATTAAAATAGTTATTATCCAATCATGATCATGAATTATTAAAATATATTTAATTATTAGTGAGATATTTAGTGAAACTTCATTGAGTTCTTTGTGAATTCAAAAAAAATATTAGTTTATATTTGTGTTTTTTTAAGTTAATTCAAAAAATTTCTATTTGGATTTATTTAAAATGAAAGTAATTTTAATGAACCACAAGATGTCTATTATTTTAACAATATTGATTACATGATTTGGGTTGTATAATTCAAATATCTTTGACTAAGATGATAATATATCAAAAATTGAAATTTCTAAACTTCCTATATATTTATGTTTCGGAGGATTCTTTTTAGAATGATCCCAACATTCTATTTTAAAATTCTTGAATTCATCCTAAAAATTCATCAAACCCATATCTAATTAAAATGGAATCCATGTTGGATTTAAGTTATTTTCTATATATTCTGTCTGATGAATTTGATTCCATTATTCTCCATCCCATTAATAAAATTACAAGAATGGATCTGATTTGCGGAAAAATCCATCTGTGTTTAAAAGTTTGATACCTGACCAATGTTGGAATACTTAGTTTCCTTACTAAATCAATTATGATTATAATTAAATTGAATAATAAGTATTTTCTTTGACTAAGTTTTCTTTCTATAATAATTCACCTAATTAAAACTAAATATATTGAAATAATGTTACATCTAGTGATCCAATAGATGCTTTATCATCAAAACTGATATCTACTCTATAACTTTGAAATTTGTGAAAATCAAAGTGAGTATTAAATGTTGATTTCCAATTTTCATTTTCTTTATTCAAGTTAAGGACCTTCTTCAAAATTTTAAATATCTACTCACTTGATTCTTTATAGGCCAGAGAAAGCTTAACTTCTTTAGGCTTCAATTCCTTAAAGTTAAGTGTTATCTGAACAGAAATATTTTTAAATATGCAATCTTATTTCATCACTATTTAAAATGATATAATAATTATTAATGGGTTTTGATGTATGAATTAAAATAACGATATTAATTCAATTTTATTATTTTATAAAAAAAATCAAAGTATTCAATTTTTAAACAATCAAATAATTATGTGATACTATTAACTCAAAATAATATAACATAAATATCCAATTGAATATTTCAAATTTAATTTAAGAAGTATAAATTATTTCATAAAATACTTTAGATAGAATCTCATAATTTTAAATAAAAATATCCAATGATTTATATGGAAAAATGAATACCTTATATTAAATTCAATAATTTATAAAGCAATTATGGTTGTAGTTTCTAATTTATTTATGACTATTATTTTATCAGATTTTAGCATAATTAATTTTGTAACAACATTAATAATAATATACAATTTTCTAAATTTAATTATAATTAAAGTAATATAAAATGTCAAGTTTGCTTTATTTACTTAAAACCTAGGATCATTATAAATCTGCAACCTTTTTAAATAAAAAATAATTTAAGTTAAAAGCACTATATTTGCAATGTAATTAGTATTTATAATTTTTATAATAATTAAATTATGGTATTAGATAATATATATATAAAAATTCAGATCCAAGGGAGTTATTTATAACCACAAGGCTAGGAATTTTTATAATGGGGAGTTTCTTTATATTTTAATGATTTCTAAAAAAGGTGGTATTCCTCTTCTGTATTCTTCTTATTAAAGTAGTCTATTTAGTTTATATAGAGCCTTTAAGGATTCAATAGATAGGATTTCAATGGTTCATCTATAATAAATATCCAGAATTCTATAAAGACAATTTAGTTTGGATTGACTTGTGTTCTTTTGAACATCTATCTTTACTCTATTCTACATTTGAATTGTGCTCCTTCATATGTATTTATATATTAATCAAAATATTAAACACTAGAGATAGATCCAATAGTGAGATCACACCACATCTTTAAAGAACCACCAATATCAAATATTGATGGGAGAGTTTTAGTTTCATGAAGATGATTAAACATCATATCAGGAGTCACTCCCATAAGTGTATAAAATTGATCATTAACTATTCTTTATGATAGTGAACTATTTTCCTTATTCACTTTTTAAATTATACATTAATATGGGTAATCTTTAGCTATTTGTTCAACTTCTAACAATTCTTCATTTGAAATATAATAATGTTATGTGTATTCATTTAGTATGTTAAATCTTTAATTTACAAGTTAGATTGCCAATTAAGCACATGGATCATCTTTATGAGAAAGAAGATTAACAATTTATTCGATGGAATAGTTGTCTTGGTCGAGAAGTTCGAGAGTATAAAAATAAACATCATCAAGTTAATCAGTGCGAGTAACACGATGGTTGTAGGTACAAGGTGTCTCTTTTAGACTACCTAAACAGTGGTCAGGTATAAAAGAGAGAGCTAACTTTAGTTCCACATCCGCTTTAATATAGACGTATTCTCCAATTGATTTTGGCACTGATACAATACAAATCAATTATTTTATAGGTTAGCGCTTACGATGGGCATTTTCTAAAGATTATTGATATATAATTACTCTTTTTATTTACATTTTTGGATTATAAAGAGATACTAGTTGATTCGTCGTGCATGCTAACACGTTGTCTTACAATTTTACTCATTGCAAAATACCTTAATTATTAATTATTATATAAATCCCAAATCATATGGGATATATTAGCAAATATGATATTTCGTATTATAGGATTCAAAATACACAATTGTAATTAATTATTATAATATATATAATTTTTATAAAAATTTAAATATTTTTATAAAAAACTTATAATCTTTCTTTAAAATTGTGTTTATAATTAAAAAAATTAGAATTTTGATAATTTTTATATAAGTACTAATAAAGCTTATTTCTAATAATATTAATCAATAGTTAATAGTTAGCAAATTACAAAAATGTAAGTTATTTAAATAAATTTTAATATAAAAGTAAATATGAATGAAAAAATAAAATTGTTAAATTTAATTCTATTTTAATATCAAAAAGATAGTTATTTTAAATTAAATATTCTCTATAAATAAATAGAGAATTCTCTATTAATGAATAAAATAATTTATTAATATGTTTTGATCTAAGTAATAAGAATTATATTATTTATATACATTCCACGAATTAATTAAATTAATGACAATTTTTATATGCTTAATGTAGATGATAATATTTACTGCTTTTGCATCTAAGAAATCCAAACAGAAATAATATGAATATTTGAATGAGACAATGTTATTAATTGTACTTACAGTTTTTGGTAATTATGAATATAATATTAAAAAGTTAGTTTGATTTCTTTTTGCATTTTGATCTTTATTATATTAGCATGTTTACATTAATGTGGATTTAGATTTATTAGATAAGAGAACTTGAATAAAAATGAAATATAATAAGAACAATAAATGATTGTAATGATTCCATCAATTGAGAAATAGTAGTACAATTAATTCCTTTAAGATGTCAATTAAACATTAGATGTTAGTAGATTATCAAATAATTAATGTTGATAATTTTGTATAAAATCATTTCAATTCAGCTGTTTTTTTAAAAAAATCTATAACTTCATTTTGAGTCCATAAAATAAGCAATTTGCATTTATGTGGTATCAATGTCATTTGAAGATCCAAAAGATAGCCAAAATCATCTTTAATATCTAAATGAAGTAATAATAATAATTAATAAGGGAATTATTAAACTTCTTAAATTCTTGAAATGATATCATGTGGATGTCCTTGATGATGGGATAAGGTCATAAATATAATATGAAGTTTTCTTATTTCAAATGTGAAATCACTTTTGATATCTTAAATCTAGTATAATTTATCTAATTATTTGAAATACGAATATTTATTAATAAGGTTTTTGCTAATAATCATTATAATTATTAATTGTTTAAAGGATAATAATTAATGAATATATCATTGCTTTCTGGATACTTTTGCAATTTTAACAGATTTTTGAGCAGCATCATCCAAATCTGTAGCTGTTGTAATTTGTACTTTAGTTTATGATTTAGCAAATTCATCCAACATCTTAGCTCCTAAAAATATATATAATAATAATTACCTTATTGAGAATTTGTTCCAGTTAATCTAACAACCAATGGTGTTTTAAGATCAACCAATTAAGCTGCTTTAATGATACCTTCAGCAATGATATTGCATTTCATGATACCACCAAAGATATTAATAAGGATAGTTTCAACTTTAGGATGAGAATTTAAGATTTCAAATGCAGTTTTAACTTATTCAACATTTGCACCACCTCCAACATCTAAGAAATTTGCAGGATCTCCTCCATATAATTTAATTATATCCATTGTAGCCATAGCTAATCCAGCTCCATTAACCATACAACCAATATTTCCATCTAATGCAACATAATTCAATCCAGCAGCTAATGCTAATTCTTCATGTGGATCTACTTATTCAGATGCAACAGATGTTTTTCTTAATTCAACCAATTCCTTTTATCTAAATTTAGCATTATCATCAACATTAATCTTAGCATCAATACAAAATAATTTATTTTTTGGATCTGTTGCCCATGGATTAATTTCAACTTATGTAGCATCAAGAGTAATGAACATCTTATATAAATTCCTTAATTATTCAATTGCTTATTATCTAACTGTTTATAATTATAGATTGTCAACAACTTTATTAGCAATATCATCTGTTAATCCAGTATTTACATCAATTGGTAATACAATNGTTTACATCAAAGAGGATATCGATTTATTAGATAAGAAAACAAAAAATAAAATGAAAACTAGTAGCAATAACAAATGATGGTGATAGTACCATCTCATGAGAAATAGCATTACAATTAATTCCTTTATGATGTTAATCAAACAATGGATATAAGCAGATTATCAGATAATTAATTTTGATGTATGTGTAGTATTCATTTCTATTAATGTGTTCTTTAAATAAAATCTATAATTTAATTTTGAATTGGTTAATTGTATTCTATTTTATTAATTAATATTATCTTTAATACTAGAATACCTTTAGGATAAAGAATTTTGAGTTTTTTTAGATTCTATTTTGAAATCACTATAAAAATATAATGTAATTTATCTACTATGAATATTTATTGATAAAAATAGAATAATTTAATTATTTAAAGAATTATAATAATAATTGATGAATATATCATTGCTTTCTAGATACTTTTGCAATTTTTACAGATTTTTAAGCAGCATCATCCAAATCTGTGGCTGTTGTAATTTGTACTTTGGTTTATGATTTAGCAAATTCATCCAACATTTTAGCTCCTAAAAATATATAGAATAATAATTACCTTATTGAGAATTTGTTCCAGTTAATCTAACAACCAATGGTGTTTTAAGATCAACCAATTAAGCTGCTTTAATGATACCTTCAGCAATGATATTGCATTTCATGATACCACCAAAGATATTAATAAGGATAGTTTCAACTTTAGGATGAGAATTTAAGATTTCAAATGCAGTTTTAACTTATTCAACATTTGCACCACCTCCAACATCTAAGAAATTTGCAGGATCTCCTCCATATAATTTAATTATATCCATTGTAGCCATAGCTAATCCAGCTCCATTAACCATACAACCAATATTTCCATCTAATGCAACATAATTCAATCCAGCAGCTAATGCTAATTCTTCATGTGGATCTACTTATTCAGATGCAACAGATGTTTTTCTTAATTCAACCAATTCCTTTTATCTAAATTTAGCATTATCATCAACATTAATCTTAGCATCAATACAAAATAATTTATTTTTTGGATCTGTTGCCCATGGATTAATTTCAACTTATGTAGCATCAAGAGTAATGAACATCTTATATAAATTCCTTAATTATTCAATTGCTTATTATCTAACTGTTTATAATTATAGATTGTCAACAACTTTATTAGCAATATCATCTGTTAATCCAGTATTTACATCAATTGGTAATACAATAATACTATTTGGATCTGTTTTAGCAACTTCTTCAATTTCCATTCCACCATTGATTGAAGCAACAATAGCTGGTTTCTATGAATTTCTATCTAAAATAAAGGCTAAATATAATTGACGTACAATATCCACACCTTCATGAACAAGTACTGCATTAACTTATAAACCCTAATTAAATAAATAATTATATTTACTTCTTTTGGTGTCTAATGAGTTACTAATTTATATCCAATCATTTATTTAGTATAATTAGCTACTTCTTCTGGAGTTTTGCAAATCTTAACTCCNTAGAATACCTTTAGGATAAAGAATTTTGAGTTTTTTTAGATTCTATTTTGAAATCACTATAAAAATATAATGTAATTTATCTACTATGAATATTTATTGATAAAAATAGAATAATTTAATTATTTAAAGAATTATAATAATAATTGATGAATATATCATTGCTTTCTAGATACTTTTGCAATTTTTACAGATTTTTAAGCAGCATCATCCAAATCTGTGGCTGTTGTAATTTGTACTTTGGTTTATGATTTAGCAAATTCATCCAACATTTTAGCTCCTAAAAATATATAGAATAATAATTACCTTATTGAGAATTTGTTCCAGTTAATCTAACAACCAATGGTGTTTTAAGATCAACCAATTAAGCTGCTTTAATGATACCTTCAGCAATGATATTGCATTTCATGATACCACCAAAGATATTAATAAGGATAGTTTCAACTTTAGGATGAGAATTTAAGATTTCAAATGCAGTTTTAACTTATTCAACATTTGCACCACCTCCAACATCTAAGAAATTTGCAGGATCTCCTCCATATAATTTAATTATATCCATTGTAGCCATAGCTAATCCAGCTCCATTAACCATACAACCAATATTTCCATCTAATGCAACATAATTCAATCCAGCAGCTAATGCTAATTCTTCATGTGGATCTACTTATTCAGATGCAACAGATGTTTTTCTTAATTCAACCAATTCCTTTTATCTAAATTTAGCATTATCATCAACATTAATCTTAGCATCAATACAAAATAATTTATTTTTTGGATCTGTTGCCCATGGATTAATTTCAACTTATGTAGCATCAAGAGTAATGAACATCTTATATAAATTCCTTAATTATTCAATTGCTTATTATCTAACTGTTTATAATTATAGATTGTCAACAACTTTATTAGCAATATCATCTGTTAATCCAGTATTTACATCAATTGGTAATACAATAATACTATTAGGATCTGTTTTAGCAACTTCTTCAATTTCCATTCCACCATTGATTGAAGCAACAATAGCTGGTTTCTATGAATTTCTATCTAAAATAAAGGCTAAATATAATTGACGTACAATATCCACACCTTCATGAACAAGTACTGCATTAACTTATAAACCCTAATTAAATAAATAATTATATTTACTTCTTTTGGTGTCTAATGAGTTACTAATTTATATCCAATCATTTATTTAGTATAATTAGCTACTTCTTCTGGAGTTTTGCAAATCTTAACTCCTCCTTTCAATCCACTTGATAAAGTTCCTTTAAATATATATATTGATTATACCTTTGCCTCTTCCTCCTGCATGAACTTAAGACTTAAGAATTAATCCACCACTAGGATCAAGTGTTTTAGCAACTTTAGCTGCATCTTCAGCATTCAAGGCAATTTCTCCTTTCTAAACTAGTACATTGAATCTTCTCATCAAATCTTTACTTTGATATTCATGAAGATCAAAGCATTTTACAACTTTATGTTATAATGCAGCCAACCTAGTAATTCGATTGAACATTTAATTTAAATCTTTTATTAAATCAAACCAATATAAATATTTTATATCATAATTTCCCTAAATATTTTCTCACCTCTATTCTATTCTAAATTCTATAAGTCTTATACATCTTAGAGAAATACCAATCACATAATTTACCTACAATATATAAATTTAATTAATATACCTATGAATGTATTTTCTGTAAAATTCAAATGCATTAAATTGACAATTGAAGTTATCAATCTAATATCTCCAAAATATTCTCTACCTTCTTTTTATTCAGTCAAAACTAAATTACACATTTAAGCAAATATCATTAAACTAAATCCAAATAAATGATTTTTCATTCCCACATCTACTTAACCAAATAAACCATGATCAAAATTTTTCACTATTTCATCAATTATTTTTGGGGATCTTTAAAAAAAAGACTTCACCATAAAAAATGTAAATGATTATGTACATTTTCCTAATCTAATTTTATCACTCAAATCATAAAAGTAAGAGATTGGTATCCACTTACAATCTTATAATTCCTATTAATTTAATGTAATTTAGGGTTACTCACCTGAAACAATAAATACATGAGTACAAACCCTTAAACCTTTTGGAGCATCCTTAATCTCAATATTATTTGGAAGACGACCTAAATAAAATGTTTAATGTTTTCTTAAATCTACATCTACTTCTTCCATCACTTCTCTTATTACAGCCTCAAAATCACTTTCTTCATTATCCAATTTTCCTCCAGGAAAACAAATCTCATTTGAATGAATATCTCTTAAATTGAATTATCGTTAACAAACCATTAATTTACATTCAAAACTTTCCTATCTTAATAATTCCAATAAATGATTTTAACTGCAAATACTCTTCATATGAGCTTATCCTAAAGTTGGCAATTTTGAACTTATTGTATTTGGTGTCCAAAATATTAATGCCACTGCAGCTTATTTTAAATTTGATTATTCTTTAAAGAAAACTTAGTGTTTATTTTTAGCTCTTTGATTTCCATTATATATATACCATATAAATTTAGCATTCTTATTCATAATTTAATTTAATTGAGAAATTCTCAAATCAATTAAAATTCATATATACAATTATTTATATTATTTAATCCTTTATAGATTTTTATAAAGAATAGATTCAAATTTTGAATAATCATTTTCAATATTCCTTTATATGTATATTCACAATATTGTTTTACATAACACTAATTCCTAATTTAAAAAATGATATGTTGTTAATAAAACATAAAGACTGATGTAATCAATAGATTTTTCAATTACGACTTATACAAGACAATGGAGATTTTGAATTAGTTGTAACTTTTAATGATAATTTGCTTTGTTGATGTCTTCTTGCTAGGATAGAGTTATTTTTCATTTCTAACCAATTATCTTGAATTCTTTCAATATTTTATGATTTTTGATTATTTAACATTATAGGAACATTATTTATATCTAAATCTTTCTTCCTTTTTTAATGAGAACTGCTATTAATACATCCCATATCTATATTTTATTATTAATTAATAAATAACTATTCAGTGAAAATTATATTTATTACATGAAAAATTTGTCTAGAATATTTAATAAAACAAAAGGAAAATACAAAAGGTATAAATCAATTAATAGATTTGATCACATTAACTTAATAATTTTATTTGATGGTATGTTGTTGAATAGGATTCTTAAAATTAAAATATACTGATGTAAAGTGAAGTAGATTATATTTAATTTCTAAATCTTAGTTTTCTTTTTCCATTAATTATTACTCTAAATTTTAAGGCAAGAGAGGATTTGCTTCAGCAATGCCTTCAAATGTAGAAACACGCGCCATATTATTATTTTATTGAATAGCTAAACAATCAAGATTATCAGATGTTGAAAATCCAACTTTAACACTATTTTTACTTCCTTATGTCTCCACAATACTAAATTACATTTAACTAGTTCCATTATCTGATGATATCATTTATTCATCTTAAACTGCAACAGTTTTAACATTTAAATTAGTTTAGGTTCCACCAACATATGGTCTAACATATCATAATCATTATTTACTTTCTTATTGTTACACAACTTTAAAAATTAACATTACATGAATTCCTTTATTTTTTATGATTTTTTTTATTTTCTAATTTAATTACTTAATTAGTCCAATCCAATCCTAATTCAACTGTATTTTGTAACTTAGACAGGAATAATCCTCTCAACAATGCATATTTAGGTTTAGAATTTGGCTTAAGTTCCTTAACATATTTCATATATCTAAATTAAATTTATGATTGTACTTAAAAATTGAATTGGGACATCCACAACATAAATCATCCACTATAACATTTTCTTTTAACTTGCCAATTTTCTCTAATCTTTGAACATCTGTTTTTTCTATGTTCATCCAAGGTAAACGTTATGTAGTTAAATAGATCAATACATAACCAAGTGATTCTAGATCATCTTTGGCTGTTTATTCTATACCTTGATGAGCTGCAATACTGGCATATCTACTTGTGCCTATAAATGAAAATTATTTCTTTTTATGTATTAAATTTGAATCTGTTTCTTTTGAAATTCCAAAATCAATTAAATAAATCTTATCTGATCCATTTTTACTCAAAATATTTTCTGGTTTGATGTCTCTATGAATTATATTCCTAATATAAACCAGTTAATTATACTTTTTATGCATCTATTCCAAAATCCACAATAATTAGTAAGCTATGCTATTTATACACTATGATGAAAATTGAATATATTATTTCTGATAATAAATAAGATCGTTGCCCAGCATTTTTATTATCATAATGTTACATTTCTTATACTCTCCGTGCCATAGTAATTCAGGTATTGAAGGAACTCCCTTTAATTTACTCAACATTTCGATCTTGAGTTATATGATGTGTTACTTCACGCACTAAAGTACCAAAACTTGCCATTTCGTTTTTCTCTACCTTAATTGCTACACCTTTATTTGTTTTTATGCTTTTCCCATAAAAAACTATTCCAAATGAACCTTATGACAGTCTCTTAATAATTTCATATTGATTGTCTATAATATCTCCTATTTAAATTTAGAGCATTAATTTATTATTAGAAAGAGAAGCAGATTTTAATTTAGTTATGTTTATATAAGTGATTAAATAGGAAATAATAACCAATAATTATATAATGTGTTATTCATATTATGGTTTAAAAAATATCATATAATTAAATACATTTAATAATAAGAATGAAATTCTGAAAAATATCACTTCTTGAATTTTAATAAAAATGATGTAGTGAATTATTAATTGGTAATTTCTGAAAATTGAATTTTAGTATCAATAAAATAAAGAAAAGAATTTTTTTTTTTTTTTTAGTGTCTGAAATAGTTGTAATTTGTTTAATTAATTTAAATGGGAAATTGCTAGTCCTCTAATACAGTAGATGTGTTATGTAATCATAATAAACCTCATATTGCAATATGTCTTGGTAAAATATGCACAAGAGATGAAGGAGATAGAAGATTATGCGAAGAATGTTTGGTTGACCATATGTGCAATGATCGTATTACAATAGATGATGGTACATAGTTATTATATATTGTAAAGCAATAAAGTTTGATAGTTATGGGATTTAGGAAATGGTAGATAAGTTTGATAGAGATTAAAATTCACCTAATGCAACTGGTGGATTAACTTAAACATTAGCAAATTTTAAAAATAATTTTTTTGAGAGCTTTAAATCATATTAAGGATATTATGATATCTATTTGAATTAGTATCTACTATAAGGAATACCTGATGCAGAAGTATTTGGAGAAGCTGCTAGTTAAATTGTAGAGGCATTTGAAAAAAATGATTTTGGTTATATATAAAAATAAGGATGTCAAATACTACTAAATACATATAATAATCAATAATTAATCAAATAAATAGTAGGAAATTTAGATTCAGCCTCAAAAAAGATTTCAATTTATTAGAGTTAAATAGAATAGAAATTAAGGAAGTTATAAGATTTATTTTTCAAGGAACTTTTGTTATTACCATAAAATACTAATTCAATAAATAATGATTCCATTTTAAATATTGATCCAAAAACATATTCATATGAATTTTCAGCTTATTTAGCAACTGTAGATGCTAATAGAACAAATGGTTAATTGATTTCATTAAATTGTAGTGATCATAATCAAAAAATCTAAGTTATTTGTTGTGATAGATGTCCCAATAAAGATATTAGATTATGTGGTTAATGTTTAATTACTCATAAATGCAATGCTGGATAAAGAATTAAATTGAAATCTTTTGGTTAGGATTAAGCACCAATAATTGAGGCAGCTATGAAATATTAAAAGAAAGTTATTAAATTAATTATATATATATAGAAATAAGAGATATAGGATGCTAAAACAAAAGTAAAAGCAATTTTTGAAGACATTATGAGATAAGCTATAAAGGAAATTGAATTGTTGGGATAAAATTGTAAAAGAATTATGAGTGAATCTCAATTAGATGGAATTGATCCTTAGATTAAATAAGAATTACCAGTTTATGTCAATAAATTAAAACAAGTAAATATTTATATTTATTAGTGGTATTTGCCAATAGAAGTATGGTAAGTTTAGATTAAAGAGGTGTGGCAATAATTGCTTATTTGATTCAACATCCTGAAATTAAAAATTAATTAGTTGCTTTCGATGCATCTATAAATACAGTTTAATTCTTGAATAAATTAGTTATATAATTAGAAAATGTCTCGAAAAGGTTTTTATAAAATGTATCATAAGTTGAAGATAGTATTATATATTATAAATTATAGTTGCAACATTTGAAAAGAAACCAAGCTAAAATATGGAATCATCATAAGTAAATCCAACTAATGTAATGGCTAATTATGGTTCTACTCATTTGGGAATGAATTAATCTTTATAAAGATAACCATCAGCTAATTTGAATTTCAAAACAGATTAATCTTTTGAAAATAAATTAGATAGTTGTCCTATAATTCGAGTGCTCAAAGATTTTGGAGATGATCAAGATAATTATGTGAGTGATATAATCTTTTTTTAAAATCATCTAATAGTTTCATCTGTAGATGGATAGATAGTTATATATTAAGGGATTGGTGAAAATAAGATTGGTGAATATTAATTTGAAGGCAAATGTAATAGTATATGTGGATTTATATATTAAGGGAAATTAGCTATTGCTGCATGGTAAATATGATTGTTTATTAATATAGTATTGTTAATTTTGAAGAATAGAATATTGCAATTGTTACTTTTGAATAGACAATATCTTTTTAAGGTTAATTATAAGGACATACTGATCCTATTTTGATGATAAAATAATTGATAAAACCTGAATATTTAGTTAGTTGTTCTGGAGATCATACTGTTAAGATTTGGGATACATCATCTAGTGGATTTTTAGAAAGCATTAAGGCAAAAACTATCAATAATCATAAAAAGGCAGTTAGAGATGTTATTTTAATTAATAGTAATCAACTTGTATCTGGATCATTTGATGAGACCATATAAATTTATGATATTAAATCAGATAGAATTATCTATGCTATTCAATGCGAAGATTGGATTTATTGTGTATGACTTTAACTTAAGTATAGTTATAAAACATTACAGACAAAGCTTTTGCAGCAGGTACTGGTTCTGGAGATGTTAGAATTATTAGTACATCTAATTATAGTGAAATGTACAGAATCAGAATTGCTCCTCATTATATTAAGAGTATTATGGTATTTTCTAATCCCAATTATTTATTCTTATCTTGCAAAAATAGAGACAATTATATCATTCGTATATAAGAATATAGACAAATTGATTATATTACAAAAACTGAAGAAGTCGATTTTGTTCCTGAAGGGATTTGTATTATTGACAATTATATCATATATGGAGAAGCGAATTCAGTTAAAATTAAACATGCTAGTTGATATATTATAATTAATATAATATTAATATGTTTTAGGATAGATATCAAAATCTTTTTGCTTCACCTAATGAAATTGCTACCTTAACTATTGATTGTAATTATTATTGTTATTTTCAAAGCCAATTATATCAAGAAAGGTAGTCTTCGTAGAATCTTTAAGAATGTTTAATATGATACTTATGAGAATCAATAATTAAAAGAATTCAAGAACTATCTAGATTCAATTCCAGTTGAATATTTAAAAGAGTATGGTTATTTTATAATATTTGAGAGTTCAAAATGATTCTGTATTATTGCGATTCTTGTATGCTCATAAATTTGTTAAAGAAGACACAGTTAATTATTTTGTGGATCATTTAAATTGGTTAAACAATCCAGAAACTATGAATTTGGAAGATATCCCATAATATTCTAAATTAGTTTAAATTATTGGGAGAGATGAAATGTTAAGACCTATACTACATATATCTTTAAATCTCCCTCTTGATGATTTATTTATAAAAGCAATCACTAATAAACTTATTATTATGGAAGATTATATGTTTGTGCCTGGTAAAGTAGAAAGTTGGATTTTAATTGTTGATTTAAGTTAAACTAATTAAACTATAAAACCTGAAAAAATTGAATCTGCAATTAAACATTTTGTTACTAATTTCCCTATGTCTTTAGAGCATATCTATTTTTTAGAAGTTAATTTGATATTGAAATAAATTGGTGATAATGTATTAAAATTAAATGAAATAAAAAAATTGAATTTAGAAGATAAAATAACAATCACAGACAAAGTTAAGTATGAAAAAGAAAAAATCTAATTTTTATCACCAGAATATGTTCATTTATTCGAAAATGATACTTAATTAAATCATAGCTTATAATAGAATCCATAAAATCAATTTTCTATATTTTAATAATAACCATCATAATCTTCTTTACTATTTCCACCATCTCCAAATTAAGTGATTCGTAATTAACCAAATTAATCTAATCAAATTCCACAATAACCCATACAATTAATTCTTAATTAACCATAACCTACTTTATATGGCAATCCACAAAAATTATCAAATGGTGCAGAATTAGTTGGACCACTATATCCTATGATTGTATATGCCTCTACTTAACCATAACCTTATTTACCAGAATATCACAAAAAGGAATTTTAAATTTAAACTTCAACATAAGTCGATCCTCATCATCCTATTATTAATAACAATTAAAATAACTATTCTCATAATATTCCAAATAATTAGAATTTTCTTAATACTTAGAATAACCCTTAATAATATTAAAGTGATTACTCAAATCCAGATTATCTTTTGTAAATTATTATTCATTTATACTCTTAGACGCACAAAATATGATGACATAATTGACTAATTTAATTGGAACAAATATGGAGTAACTCAATAATTACCATCTGTAGAACCTGAAAAAGTCATTCATGATGTTAATATGCACATCTCCACACCTATTCAATAACATAAACCCTTGATGCCTACACTTTAAGGAACCTAATAAACAATTAAAAAAAATGATCTTAATATTAATCAAGACATCTATTCAACCTATAATAATCATTTTGAAGATCCAATTTTAAACAACAAAGATCATTTCCCTTTAATTTCTGAACACCATAACTTTACACACTAAGATTATTAACCAGATCCTATTAATAAATATAACAAGATTGATCCACCTTATGATTCAGTTTCTCCATTTAATTAATATAATAAAGGTTTTGAACTTGATCCATTACCCTATTAGAAGATAGACTCTTATCCTCCAATTCATAATTAAATCGAAAAAAAATATGATTTTGGTCCAATTCCTAATAGACCATCAGAACATTCCTATCCAAATTCTTAAATTATCTATGATAAACCTTAGATTCCTGATCGTAGTTCTTTTGACACTCCAATTACAACAATGAATTACACACAACCAAAATACTAAAGTTATGTGCCTTAGACATTAAATAATAATCAATTAAATTACTTACCTTCTCATCCTTAAACAATACCGTAATCATCAATTCCTTAAAATTCTGGCTATTCTCCATATTATCCATAATAACCTTTTAGTCCAATACCAAGTAGTACCAATCTATATACTGCACCTAATTATCCAATTCCTACAATAAAACCATCTTAATCAAATTTAGAATAGCCAAAAATAGTAGAGTAAGATGGAATTAAATTTTAAGATGAAACTATGGTTGTAGGTGACAATGATCATAGATAAACCAAAAATTCTAATAGAGATCCTGCATTGGATTAATAATAATGTACAATTTATTGATATATATATATATATATTTATATGAATATTTTAACATTATTAACAATATTTATAAAATTTAATAATCAAACTAAATTTAATATATTTATTATCATACATAATATGAATCATATCTAACATTAATTACATATAATATTAATTAACTTGACTTTATTATTTCACTGGAACATTGTTCATATTAT
Organism: Paramecium pentaurelia; assembly: GCA_905183005.1. Taxonomy (NCBI): domain Eukaryota; phylum Ciliophora; class Oligohymenophorea; order Peniculida; family Parameciidae; genus Paramecium; species Paramecium pentaurelia. The sequence goes on along the minus strand of CAJJDO010000124.1, from coordinate 312,654 downwards.
TTAAAAATTCCAAATCATAATATCACTTTAATATTAAAATAAATGGGTTGTTCATAAGCTAAGTCTAAATAATAGATATTGGTAAATCTTAATTAATCGTAATCCGCTCAGAATGAGGCTATGAATTTCGAGAAAAACAATAATAAATATTAAATTTCGAAGAATCCTATTATCATGAGAAGAACAGAAAGGAAAAATAAAATGTCGTAATCTACTACACCTTGTACTTCCACTTTGATTTAATGATAATCTATATATATATAAGCTCAAATTATATTTAATCTCTAACTTTTTCTGTCTTATCAAATCGTAACATATTTCTTATCCTTATCTATTTTTATACATTATAAATTGATAAATTTGTTATTTCTTAGCATTATTGAGTTTGAAATATAAACATTTCTGGAAAGAATTACAATATGAATGCCTATTAATTTCAAATCAAACATCCATTTATAATATTGATATAAATTCTAAGAATCATCTAAATATAACAAAATAATTAATAACAATTATGAATAAGATGTTTATAATGAATTTTGAATATACTCTGTAGAAAACGAATTTATTTGAAGGATTTCAAAAGATTTTTAAAGATGCTTATTCCAATATTGTTGTATGAAAAGAAATCAAAACATCAGTAATATTATTAATTCTAATTTATTTAGCCACTATAAGGCAATATATTTCATAAGAAATAATTGTACATCATCAGGTTTAACGAGGAACATATAGTTCTGCAGGATAATCGAATCTCTGTATGCTTGAAGTAGCAGAATGTACTCTTCTTTTCACAATTGGATTCTTTTATATTTAATATTTTTCTCTGTAAAGTTGATTTAAAATAGCTAATTCATCGGATTCATCTTATTGAATTGCTGATAAGTTTTAAGTCAATTAGATAGATTAAAGCTTGTTTTTATTTTTCTTTGAAGGATGAGAACAGCCCATTTAAAATAATTAATGAGATTCAATCTTTTTAATTTTCTAAACCAAAAAAATTTGGATTTAGAACATGCGTATGATTATCTTTTTTTAAATATTTTCAATAAAAACGGGATTTTATATTTATAACAAAATAGCTCAATTAGTGTAATTTATGTTTATATAGGTACAATGCATAACAATAAAAATCGACTTTGAATCCAATAATTAAAATTAATTATTCCGTTCTAATTTAATATTTTAATGTTTAATATTTAATAACCAATTGAAATAGAAAGCTGTTTAGAATAAATTTTTCAAAAGAGTTTAAGAGATTAATAATTAGAAGAATTGATTAATGATTCAATTTAAGCATTTAAAATATTTCTGCATAATTATGAACTTGCATAAAGAAATATAAAAATAATTGTATTTGGCTCAATTCTCAATGGATTTGAAACTAAACAATCTGATATTGATTTCACAATAACTACAAATTCTTATATTCCTGAAGTGAAGGCTTTATAATATTGGACTTAATAATTGGAAAAGTAAACTAGATTTAAAGTTGAAAAAAGTATTCTCAATTCTAGAGTTCCTGTTATAAAATTATTAGATCAATAAAATCTCATTTATATAGATTTGTGTTATAATAATTTATTGGGAGCAATAAATACACGATTACTGAAAGCTTATTCATAATTAGATGAAAAAGTTAAGAAAGTAAATTTCTTTTAATATAAAGGGGTGGTGTTTTGTTAAAAATATGGGCAAAAGGGGTAAAGATTATATCAAATTTTCTTTTTTCATCATATTCAATTATAATACTTTGGTTACATTTCTTACAAACAAATTATGGTCTGCCTAATTTATAGGATTAGGAATACAATCATAACAATATAGATTCAGAGTTAATTATAAAAAGAACACTTTAAGAGAATGAAAATATTATTACAATCAAAACATTTTTTGTAATAATTTATTATCATATTTTTAGGTTTATGAGGGATAAACCTATGAGAAATTACAATTACAATTTTAACAAAGAATTTCTTTAATTTCTTTATAATCTCTATTACAAGAATTTTTTTATTATTATTCATAAAATGGATAAGGATTTAATTAAGATTATAAGATATCGATAAATTTAAAGGAAAAGAAGGATCCAGGAGTATAATATTCTATGTCTGATCCATTTGATCCACTTCATGATCCTTTAAAGAAAATAAATAAGCTATTTAAAAACAATAAGGCTTTTGATAATGCCTTATTGTTTTTAAAAACTAAGTAGGATACTGAATATTTGTTTAAAAATGAAAATCAATTATCAAACTATTGAAAGAATAGATAATCTATGTGCTTATTTATTTATTTATTTAAAATCATGCGATTTTCTCAAATAATACTCCATTATATGATCCTCCCTTCATTGTAGATTTCACAACTTATGCAAATTATGCTTAATCTTTAAGCATCAATTCAGCTGCTTCTTTATTTAATGGATCAGTTGGATTTGTTAATTATGTAAACAACATCTATAATCCGAAAATTACATCTTTCAAACTACTAACAGGTCTCCAATCTTCTCTCAGAATGTTCAAACAAACTTTGCCTTCCAAATCTATATTTGGATGGAATATTTTCTATAAAAACTTCATTTAAAAATATACCTTCTTGCATAAGACTTTAGGAGGGGTCATAGGATAATCTAGAGAGATTGATACAGTAAATACAATCAACCCACCAGCCCAAAAGCTATGATCTGGTCTCACTTCAACTTCGAAATAAAGTATATTTTTGTTGTCTGGAAAATAGATTCTAAGGTTTTTTAAATCAGGAGGAAAAGCATCATTAAATTCTTATTAATCACTTAAAGCTCTTTTCCAAGCACCAGTTTAAGCTTATGATAAATTAAATAATAATACTTATGTCTTGATTATTTACAGCATTCTATTAGATTTATTGTTCTTTCTTTATTTTTATTGCAATCATAAGTATATTTAATTAAATATTAATAAAAAAAATACTACTAATTATGAACCATTTGATTTGAGGAATAATAATTTGAAATTTAATTTTTTTGATAAAATCACAAAATGCTTCGTCCAGGTTCCTCAATGAGTAAAGCCAAATAAACAAAAGCAGCAGCACCAGTTTCTGGTGGAATGGCTACTAGAGTTGTACAAGAAAGAATGCCTACCTTAGAAGAATATGTGAAAAATAGAGATTGGGTAGGAGCAATTTCACTCTTAGAAAATGAATAAAAGTAATATTGAAAAATTTAAAGGTTAGTTTTAATGATTCAAGAGCTGAGCCCAAATTGTGGTTAGCCTATGCATGTTTTCATAATGGAGAATATAAGTAAAATACTTTAAACATTTGAAAATAGAAGGGCCATATAAGTTTATGATTAGATGATGACTAAGCCTGATTACAACAAAGAGATTCATATCTATAAAGCTTGTTGTTTTTATGCACTATGTCAATACGAAGATGCCAAAAGAGAATGTTCAAAAGGTCCAGAGACAGCCTTATCTGTGAGATTGTAATTGAATATATTCTAAATCATAGATAATTTCATATTGCTCATAAAAAAAATGATGAAAAGAATCTTATGACCTATCATCATAAGATACAAGAAACTGTTCATGATTAATTATGTTTGGCAGCAATTCATTATTTAAGAGGACATTATGAAGAAGTAACTGATATTTTTAAATTGATAGGCAACTGATGCTTACAAAAAATTATTGCTTGAAAATCGAGAATATTCAGCAATCAATGTTTATATAGCATTGTGTTATTATAAATTAGAGTATTTTGATGTTTCTATTGAAATACTATCTTCCTATTTAAATTAATTTCCATAAAGTGTAACAGCTATAAATCTTAAGGCTTGCAATCAATTTTAATTATACAGTGGTAAATTAGCAGAAGAAGTATTCAAACCATTACAATAATAATATGAAGGAATCAATGTTTGTGCAGATAATGATTTATTAAAACATAATTTAGTAGTTTTTAGAGCTGGAGAAAATGCCTTAAAAGTCTTACCTCCTTTGGTTGAAATATTCCCAGAGGCTAAACTAAACTTGATTGTTTATTATTTGAAAAATGAAGATATTGCAGAGGCTTTTAATTTAGTATAAGATTTATAACCAACAAACCCAAAAGAATATATCTTAAAGGCTGTAGTTTATGCTATGAAAGGATAATCAAGTCCTGATTAAAAGGAAGCTTTGAAAACTGCTCAATAACTCTTTTAATTAGTAGGGTCTTCAGCTAGTGAATGTGATACTATACCTGGAAGATAATCTATGGCATCTTGTTTCTTTATTTTGAAACAATATGAAGATGTTTTAGTTTACTTAAAATCAATTAAACAATTTTTCTAAAATGATGATGATTTCAATTGGAATTATGGTATTGCTTGTGCTGGTACAGGAGATTATAAAGAAGCTGAAGATGCTTTAACATAAATTTAATCAGAAAAATATAGAGTAATTTCTTTATACTAATTTAGTCTGATGATATCTACATTAAATGGATGACTAGAACATATATAATGAATGGTAAAGCAAAGTAATTTATAATTTTTAATTATTTAGAGAAGCATGGGAATTATATATTAATATGGAGACTTCTAGTGAATCCTTTTAAATTTTAGTTTTAATTGCCAATGATTGTTATAAAATGGGTCATTTTTATTATGCTGCTAAAGCTTTTGATATTCTATAAAGATTAGATTCAGATAATGGTGAACATGAATATGAGGATGCATTAAGAGGATCAGTTGTAGGAGTTTTTCAAATGGTCATTGCATCAAAAGAAACATTAGATCATTTGGTTGAAGTGATTAATGTCTTAACAAATACAGGTGATAATCCTTAAGTAGAATATATTCTAAAAATAATTAAAAAATGGGGAAAAGAAAATAATTGGAAAATATGAAAAATAAGTTATAAATTAATATTTATTACTTTAAAAAGTTTCTTGATTATCATCCCATTTTAATTATATCTATGTACTTTATTTATTTATAAATATAGAATATATATATATATATTGATATAAAATTTCACATGTCTTTTTTCATCTTAAATAATTCATTATTACTAGAATAAAGAAGACTATATTATAAAATTATAATTAATACCTAATGCTGCTAAAAATATTATGAATTCATAACTAGATTCTTTAACAAATTTAACTCTTATTTTTTAACCATTTTCAAAATAAACATCCCCTTCTGTTGGTTCATGACATTGACTAAAATCAAATTAAATTTCAACTCGACCTTGAGAAAATTGTGTGGTTATTAATCCTAATAAATGGTTATCTTGATGAGTTTTTTCAATATTTCTATAATAAGGAATTCTAACAATTTGGATAGGTAAACTATTTTAAATTACTACTTCATTGTTTGGAATATAGAATTCTCTTTCATATGTTATTTCTTTACTGCCATCTAATTAAACAAATTGATTAGAAATAAATGCATTAATCTTTACTTTCTTTGGCATAGGAGTATTATCTTATGCAATAATAGGTTTAATATTATATTCAAATAGATTATCAGTTTTGACAAGTTCAAACCATTATGGTTAATCGACTTCAATTTTTATATCAAAATTAGGGTTGATTTTATTAGATTAAGGTATTTTAGGATTGACATTCAATTTAATGTTTAAATAATTATTTACTTTATTTGATTCAATAATTATATGAGATGGTCTGATTACTTCAAGTCCAGCTTTGAATTTATTACCTTAATCATTAACTTCAACAAAACATTCATTTAATTCTTTTTCTATTGTTAATTAATTTCCTTTAAAGCTACCACAATTTGAATTCCATATTGGTTTTTCAGAATTATCAATTTAATATGTTATTGTAGATCCAAGATAAGCTTTCATTTATAATAAAGTGGCACCTACTTTAATAAGAATATAATCAATTTTATTATTTCCACAACTTAATTTAATTAATGCAAATCCTTAATCTAAACCCTATATTTCAATTCCATTATTATTAACTTTAATTTACACAATGTGTCTTGTATAACCTAAAACCTCAAGTTTATTATCTTCAATATCTTCAAATTGATATCCTTCTTAATTCAAATAGGCAATTGGAATTTCTATCTTTTCATCTACTTTCAAATTTACAAATTCTGACATTGGATACATTTGATAAATTTCTTCTACTTATATTAACATTGGTGTAGTTGCTAATAATAATTGTGGTTACAATGTTATACTATCACTCTCAATAATATTTGGGAGATTCATATTTAATTATTCAACACTTTTTATTTCTTATCCCAAAGCTAATCTACTATTGGTAGGAATAAGAAGTGGAATATGATATAATGCTTTGGTATTAATAAATAAGTTTCTAGTATAAGAATTTAATCTCTCAACTTCAAGTAAAGTTTAGGCTTCTAAATCATAAGCTTTGATTTTGATATTAATTTTTCCAACAACAACTGTTGAAACTGAAAGTCCCAATGAATTTGGAGCTGTCTAAACCAACTTTTCATCTAAATACCAATGTATTTTATGTGTTGGACATAAACAAAGATTCATTTAATGATTTTATATTAAGAAGTCAGCCACTATTCTAACTGATGAACCTAATTCAATTTTTCTACCATAGAATAAAATTGCTTTATTTGGTTTATCCACTACTACTGGTATATCAACTGAATCTATTAAAATATTAGATTATCTTAAGAATACAGTAACAATATAATTTCCATTTCTTTTTTTAGATTTTATAGTAACAATGTTTTAACTAACAGATGATTCTATATCCTCATTTGAAATGGCTGAGTAAGTGAATTAAGAATAAGAGGGGAATAATACATGAGTTTCACATTCAGTTGGCATGTATACAGTTTCAGCTGATAATTTGGGTATAACCTTCAAATCAACTTAATTAGAATTGATAGAATCATATTATGTTTGTAATTTGAATAAACCTTCTCTATTTGGAGTAATCAAAAATTAATTATTGACTTAATTGATATTACTGAATCCATAAGTGTCTATTAAACGTAGAGGTGACCAAGTTGTCACATGTACTTATTTCTTATAATAATTAAATGTTGAAGTTGCATTGATTGAATTTCCAACAACAGTTATTTATTAATTTAATTCCAAATTTAATTGAGATGGATCAATAACATTGAGTGTAGCTTAAACACTATAATTTAAGGATAAGTCATATACTACTAATTAGAATTAACCTAATTTTTTAGGTGTAATAGTAACTTAATCCTTTTCACATCCAATAATATTATTATCATATTAACATTATATATTATTGGTTGAAGATTCTATTCTAAATAATACACTTTAATCAATAAGAACATATTATTCTCCACTTGGTATCAGTTTTAGAGTATGATGAATAATTAAATCTAATTCACTCTTAATGGTTAAAAATGTATCTTTATGATTATTATAAGAATTAGAAGCCACAATGAATTTACAATCAGAGATTCCTGATTAAATATCATATGACAAATATCTATTTTAATATTTTAATCCACGAGTTGAATAATCTAAATGTAAACTGCTAGAATTGTAGAATAAGAAAGTTTTATAGACAGCAATTACATTAATTTATACAGTTTCTTCTTTGAATAACCAATTAACTTCCTAATTCTTTTCATTATAAATTTTAAATGCTTCAGGTAATAAACATTTAATAGGTAGAGTATTACTAACAAGTTTTGGATTAGGTAATAAATCTGATTATTTATTAACTCTTGTAATTTTGAATTCAGCTTAACTCTAAAAACAATTGAAATGATATTTTTCCATATCAATTTTGATAATACCTTCTGACAACTTCTCATTATATGGTGTTTAATCCCAAGTTGTTGGTCCACCCAATACTTTAGTTGTGATAGTAGAATGAGGAGTAATATAATAAAATGGTTTTTCAAAATGCAAATAATCATAGACTCTTACTTATTATGTTACAGATATCTTTTGTGTATTAATTTAAAGATTATATTAACCTGGAGTTGATGATTACATTTTCAAACCATTACATACTAAATAGTTAGAGAGATCACCTATTATTTATTATGTAGTGAAAATATCAAAATTATCAATACTAAATTTAACTGCTCTGCATTAAGTATAATTTCCTACTTTAGGATCTCCAATAGCTTAATAAAATGTATCATCAGATTCATTCACTATTAATTCTTTTCTTCTCTCAAATGGAATAATTTAACTTACATCAGTCACATAAACAGTTACTTCAAGACTGTTATAAACATTAAATTCATCATAAATTATTAAGATATTCTCTCCTAATTCTAAAGCAACAAGATTATGAGGACTTTTAATTTCAAAAATAGATGGTGATTGATATCTTGATTAATATTTGTAATTTCCTGATCCTCCATTAACAATTAAATTATATTATTCATTAATTGGAAGATGAATATAAGTTTTAAATATTGTTGATATTTGTATAGGTTAAACAAAATGTATAGTAACAAAGGATTCTAATGTTCCTCTTTTGAATGTTAATTTTACATTTTATCTTTCTATATATGATATGACAGTCTACTCATTCAATGTTATATCTTTAGAATCATATTAGAATAAATCTGTTGAATATATTCTTTAATTTAATTCATCTTTAAGATAAGCTTAAAATCTATATAATTTTCCTACAATCAAATGAGTTACTTTTCCTTCTCTCTTATCTTTATTATCTTCCCATATATCAATATCAATAGATTTAGGATTCACTACATGATAGATTGCTTAGATTTAATTGTAATCAGAATTAATAACCTTAAGATTCAAATTCTTCTCAATATTCTATGTTGTCAAAAGACCATTCTATTCAATTGTTGATATTTTAGATGTAGTACTCCATAAATGAGTTCCACTAGGTAATTTAATATTTGTTTTTCCATCTGCTCTTAATAAATGAAATTATATCACAGAATATGTTGGTAAATAATATACTGGATAATCTGGAGAAAATTAAAATTTTTAAATCACAACTAAATCTACATTAGTTTCTATTATTTTTTCATAATATTTCTTTTCTATCACTCTAGTAAATACTGTTTCTTTCCCTTCTTTCTTTCCTTTTACTACAATGATATCACTATTAAATTCTAATCTTGCTCTTTTCTCTGATACTTTTAGTCCTGATTCAGAAAATTTAACCATTTCCAATGAACCGACTCTCCATTCAAATTTTAGTCCTTCCAATGTTGTAAATGTATTTCCCTTATCATCATATGCTTAAACATGTAATTCTTCTTAAGTATCCAAATCCAATTATTTTTATTTAGTAATTATGCTCAATTTGCTTATTTCTTGTACTACTACTTCCACTATAAATTGAGATGCATCTTATGACTTCGATTTTACATATATAAATGTTTGACTTGGCATTTTAGTCACAACTCTAACTTTTCCTATTGACTTCGAGCATCCTTATTAATCTAATCCTGTGACTGCAATAGCACTATTTGAAGCACTCCAATCGAAGCATCCACCTTCTGCAGTTATTTCATATTCAACATCAATGTCAGCTAAGGGTAATAAGATGTTTTTATTGCTGATTTTTGAGCCACTAATTGTATTTAAAATTCCTAGCGCCAATATTAAGGCAAATATCATTAATTAAATATATTAATCATTTTTATTAAGTCTTAACTTTCTTTGGTTTGTGATATTTCTATTCCATTTATTAAATAAATTAATCAAATGTATTCTTTGGTCTTTATCTTATCTATTTAGTCAATTAATCCATATCAATTTATTATGCTTTTTTATCTTCTTTTAATGTTTTGATCTTATTTCTGCTAGTCTAATATATTTTATAATCTGTTATCTTCTTTTATTATATCATTTTATCATAAAATTCTAAAAAACGAGGAATGTCTTCATTTCTACTTAATATTATATTCTCTAATAAACATTTTACATTCCCACAATTTCTAATAATATAATTGCTAATTCATTTACTTATTATAAAATTCAATCAAATCTTTTTCTTCTTCTTTACTGAATCTATATTTTATTTCATATTTATCAATATCTTCTTTACTGATTTTTGGATATAGATTTCTATAAAATTCATAAGCATTTTTAAATTCATCCATTCCCTCAATCATTCCAGTTTCATCATACATTTTTCTTTTCTCTTCATTTGAAAGAATCTAATAAGCTTCAGATATTTTTTAAAACTTTTCTTTAGCATCTGCATCTTCTTGATTTTTATCTGGATGTAATTGCAATGCTAATTATCTATAAGATTTTTTCTATTAAATAGAACTAATTAATATACTATTTCATTTTGAGTTGCTTTTGGTTCTACATTAAGTAATTTATATAGTGTAAATTATTCTTCCCGCTATTACATTATTTTTATTTATTAAACACAAAATTATTTTAGATTAATAATCAAAATATTATTTTAAACAATTAAAAAAATCATTCATAATCTGAATCATCTTATAGTGAATCATATTTATCAATAGGTAGATTATTTAATCTAAGTATTTTCTCTATCCTTTTTAATTCAGCTCCATTAATTGGTAATTTTTCATCTATTTTCTCTAATCTGTTTCCTGAAGAAGAACTTTTAGGTGGATTCTAATGAGAAGAAGAACCTGAAGAAGAATATGCTTAAGGTTTCATCTTTTCAATTTTTTTAGGCTATTATTTTTTACCTTAATTGCTATTTCCATCACTATCTTATTGTTATTATTTAGGCTATTCTTTTGATTTTTAATCCTCATTTTTTTGTGTAGTTGTATCTGGTTATTCTTCTCTCTTTTTTTTGAGAGATTTCAAATATTCTTCTAATTCTTTCTCTAAATTCTTTATTGTTGCATTATCCTTACCAGAATCATTCTCATTATTTTCTATATCAAATACTAATCTACGTACAGTTTCTTTAGATGTTTAAACAACTGGTTTAGTTGGTGATTTTTTAACTATTTAAGGTACTATTTCTTCATTATCAGTCCAAATTTTAATATTAAGATAAGGAATAGTATTTGTTTAATTAAAACTATGTTCTTAATTTTCTAATTGTAATTAAATTACTTATGGAAATTATTGATTGATTTAATCAAAATAAATAGTAGCTTAACCAATTAAATTATATTTATAAAACTCTTTTTCATCCACTGAATATTTTTTATCAAATATTTATACTTATAAATTTTTTAATTTTTAAACATCTACACTTATTAATGCATCATATTATGGATTTGCTTAACAATGAAAAACTTTTGATTCCTGATCTAATTATGGAAATTTTAATATTGAATTTGGAATTCTTTTTGTTAAAGCATTTAAATTTCTTCCACATTCAAAATGAAAATGCATTTATTTATAATTTAATTTTGGAATTGTTTCTTCATTTTATTTTATGGGACTTTTCTTAATTACTTATTAAACTTCATGTTAAATAGGTCCTTACATATCTATCTTAAATAAAGGAGTAACATTAGGAATACACTTTTGTAAATGAGCTAAAAATGTCAAATAATCAAATTGATTAGAAGGACATTAAAAATCATTTGGCATTCTCTTGTGTATTTATTAAATAAATTAATCTCTATGATCTGGTAAATTAAAGTAACCAAATATTGTTACTAAAATATTGGGATTAACATATCTTAATTAATCTGAATCATAAAATGTAAATTCCTTCAATAAATCAATAATTATTGATTGTTCAGCCTATAATTCTAAAGGTTTCAATATAGAAGTTGAAAATATATCATTTTTTATTAAAGACATCAAAAAGTTAATTTCAGAAAATGAAAACTATAATTTATTTCTTAAGTATTATTCAATATTCTATTAATTCTCTAATTCCTTTATTGCTGGATATTTAAAAGCATTCAAATAATTATCATTACTTGTTTCTTTAGCACAAATATAAATTACTTTAACACCTACTCTAGCAGCAATTTCTAATGATGAAACTTTTGTGTCTACTCTTAAATAATTGCTTTCCCCAAATATACCCTCATTATTTAATTGTTTTAATTAAATTGATACATTACCTATTATCTTATCTTCTCCCAACATTACTGATCTAACTTATAATTCTACTACATCACTTTATAATTCACTATCAGATAAAATGAATATACAATCTTGAGTGTTTAAAATTGAAGGAGTATTGGGCCTTACTTCATAAGATTCAGACATATTTAAAGGATCAACTAACATAAAATAGATCTCTCCTAATTCATTTTTGTAATCAAGTAAAATCAATTCCATAATACGAATGATAATCTTCTTTTAAAATTTGAGTTTCTCTTCCACTTTAACAATCTACTCTACTATTTAATCAGTTGTATAAACTGTATCTAAATTCAATGTACAAATAAATGCACCTGTCACACTATCATCTAATGGAATTTCTCCTGTTACTTTGCTTTCTTCAAATAATGGTTTTATGGGTAAATAACCAATAAGTGATTTATTTTATGAATTGCAATTCAAAAGTAATTAAATTTATAAGTGACATTTAGATAATTAAGTTGCTAATACTTAATCACACTTCACTTGATATTCTACAACAATATCAAAATCATCATTAAAATCATCACTTGTAAAACATGGAATAGCTTCTTTTAATATCTTCTTATCTGTAGCCAAAGATAATTTTACTTTTAAGGAATTAAACTTTAAATTCTTATACCAATTTATTTATTTTATATTGATCCTGAAAGTATGCATTATTTCTGGTTTAAGAATATTTAAGATCTCTTCTTAAGTAATTTGAGCTTCCTATTGAATTTGACCTTCTGCATTAAATAATTGAAATCCCTCTTTTGGTTTTTCATCTTTTACTTATTACTTAATGCTCATTTTAAATTCAATTAGAGTTGCATCCATTCCTTTAACTTCATCAAATAATTAAACAAAAAATGTCTCCTTTTCATTTTCTATAGTAAGTATTTCTTCACTTGCTAGACTTCCTCTAAATACATGATTATCTTTAAATAACACAATACTTAATCCTGAAAATTCCATTCTATCATGTAGAGTCTTTCTAAAATCATGAGAGAATTTATCACTTAAAGTACAAATAGCTCTCATATTTAGAGGAATTTGACCATTCTCATAAAAAGTAGATTTTAATATTGATGTCTTAGGTGTAGTAACACTTAATCCTGTATTTTCCAATTAAATTTACAATTGATATTTTTCTCCATCTATATATGTCAATTAAATAAAATCTATAATGAATTGAGTTTCTAAAAATTAAAAATCTATAGGTTATGGTTTTTTTATTCCATTAACTTTTGGTTATGGAACAGCTATAGGACTAGAAGGTTCTTTCACTTCAATTTCATTTTAATATAACCAATCAATATATTTCCAAAAAGCAATTTCTGTACAGACTTTTTATCCATCCTAATTTTCAACATTGTTATAATCACCAATCTAATTCATAATAGCTACTGCATCAAGTAATGTGCAATTCAATCCTAATTCCTAAAATATTTCCATAATATTTTAAGCTCTTAATTCCTATTAGAATTCCCTATTATTTATATAATCATCCATTTGTTATTTATTGTTACGTATCCAAATTTGCATATTCTTTTCAATAATCTAAGCTAATTAAAAGATTGGAGCATAGATTTTTGATATTTCTCCTTGTACTTCAAATTATCTTAAATAATCTACTAAATCTGAGATTTATATTTAATCATCACTATTAACTTCCAATGTTTCAAATACAGAATTGATAGTAATAGCTGAGAAAGAAGGTCCTGAAGGTATGTTACCACCTTTACAACTTAATAAATATTCTTTAAGTTATTATCTATGTACTAATCCAAATGCTCCATGTGGTAAGTCTCGTTCAAAAGCATTAATACTTGGAAATATTTTCAAAGCCTATTAATAAAAATTGGCATAAATTTTTGTATAATTTAATTTTAATTATTTCTTATAATTAGTAAATGCTTACCAACTTTATAAAAATATATGCCAATCCAAAGTTGATTAATCAAATTATAAATATTGAGAAAGTGAAGTAATCATTCTCTTATTAAAATTTAATCCACAAAGTTATAAAACAATATCTATAAATTCATCAATTAAGATAAATTATTCTTTAGGTAAAATACGAATAGTTTAACTAATTTTATTTAAAGTTGTGATTAGACATTCTTATAATGGAATCTTTTCATAAACTAATGGCTATTCTATTTATGGAGGTTCAGGTTATTTTTCAGGTTCATTAATATTGTCAATAGGAGCTTCTTCTGGTTCTTCATCAATAGATTCATCAACATAAGTTATTTCAGAATTAAGTAGTTTATTAATTTAAGGATTTGTTCCGAAAGCTAATTTTAATTTAATTATTGCCATTGTTTATTTAGTTCTTAAATCTTCAAATGGAATGTCTTCATCAAATAGTATTTATGGTGATAAATTGCTTCTGAGAGTTTAAATAACAACTAATGGATTTGAATTAAGTATAAGAGCACTTATAGCTGTTAATGATAATCTTGCTATTCCAACTAAAATATCTTAATTTGTTTAAGTATGTTTAGCCCATAATTCAAGAATCCATGGGAAATTCTCCATCTTATTTAATGATGTAATTGTAATAGGACATCTAACATTATAATTAATAAACCATTTAGATGTATTCCAATTTGTTGGAGTTTAATTAATTTCTTAAGTTCCATATGATTTAAATTTTAAATATAAATTGATTTACTCATCTTCAATTTTCTCTTAGCATAGTACTTAATTTAAATGTATCAATTTTCCTATATTTAAATATAATTAGAATGATTAAAGTTAAGAAATCAATTATTGATTCATTTCTTCTTCCTATTATTATTTAAATTATCTTTTTTTATCTTTTTCCTTTTAATTTTATTCAGTAACTTTTTCATAAATCTTCTAGACTTATTCTTCAATATCAATTTCCTTTTTAGGAGATTATTCAATTTATTGACTTCTAGCATCAATATCTTACAATTAGATTTCGAATTCTAATTATCCTGTTTCTATTAATTTATCAACCTTTCCCTTCTTATTGTTTTTGTTTTATACTTATGCTAATTATTAGATTGGAATTTAATAAGTAAAACATCTAAGTCCATCTAGAATCATTGTTGAAAGTAAAAATTCAGCTTTTCCAATCTCTACATCTAATGAAAATACTTGAAAATAGATAACAGCTTAATTTATTTATCCTAAACTATTTTCTGTCAATTAGAAATTAGATCTAAATTATGCATTAAACATTAATGATTTTCCATTTTTTCCTATATCATATGTCTAATGTATTTGATATTCAATAGTATTATTTCTTATCATTGGTAATTTTACATTCAATTTAATTGATTTATCTTAAAATTATTTCGAATTCAAATTCAATGATTTTAATGAAATTTGTAAATATTTTACATTCCTCGTATTTAAAGTCCCTAATTAATTCAAATTTACATCATTTAGTTATTATTTACTTACCGTATTGAAAATTTTACAAAAATCGTCTTCAAATTAAAGATTTGAACTTTCATTATAATCTGCCATTTGAATTTAAAAAATAAATAACTTATTATTATTAATATTAATTTAAAACATTTTTACAATGAATTAAAAAATAATATATATAAAGACATATAATTTCATTTCTATATAATCCAGTCTAAAGATTAAACATCTTATATAACAACTAATTTAACACCTAAATTATTAAATTGATTATAATACATAGATCAGTAATCTCAATAATTTATAAGTTTCTTTAATAAAAATTAAGTCTCGATAATAATTTATCTTTTGCTCTTTAATTGAGAATTCCATATATGAAAAATTTCGTAGAGCATTCATAATTAATTATTCTTACATGAATTTACTTTGATAGCATTGTTTCAAAAACTTCCATCAAAATTAAACAAAGTGAATCTCTTTACCCAAATAATGGAGTTCCTAATTATAAGTTTTCAACAGATATTTGTTTCTATGGATAAATTAATTTCAATTAATTAAACATTTTATCTATTTTTATCAATTTAATTGATTTGCTATTAATTTTCTCAAGTAAGTAATGATATATTAATATCTTAAATATAGTATTTAGATTAGGAAATTAAAATTAACCAATTAATTTTAATTATAATAAAATACTTTTGATCAAGATTTTGTATTTGTATTAATACTTATTTTCTAAATCAGAATCTTTTTCTTAATTAATGAATTTAAATTACTAAACCTTTATTAATACTATTGGAGATGTTTCTTAAAGTATAGAGTAAAAGACATCATGAACTTTCTTTTGATAATAAATAGTTAGTTTTTGATTCCATAATTAAATATTATCTTTTTTAATTTATTATACCTTTTTAAATAGAAAATCTTCTAAATTTATTTTCTAATCTAAATTCACCTTTGAATTTCTTAGAAATTATTTTAATTCATCAGTTGTCTCTATTGTATATATAAAATCAATTGACTTCTTAAAAACAAAAGAGCTTTAAAATTAATTAAAATTGAATATAATGCAGGGTTCAACAATCATATTTTAAAGAATTTCATCCCATTTATCATCAATTATTGTAAGCTAAAACTTAGATCTTTCAGCTGAAACATTCTCATAAAATGTGATTATAAGTAAAAACGTAAGTAAACATGTTGCAAGTGCTACTGAAACAGAAAAATTTGGTTAGTATAGTAGAAAACATATTAAATAAAATGAATAAAATGATACTACTTACACTAAAGCATCAATAAAATCTCCAGTCCTCATTACTATGAATTAAACTGAAACAATCAAAGCTGAAGAAAGTTAATAATGATATTGAGTTTACCCCTAATCAGGATCAGAATAAATAAATAAAAGTATATAGTTGATGATCATCAAAGCCCATCTAATCAATTAGGGTTAACATTTTAGAATTATAATGAGGATTACATTACCAACAAAGTAACCAATCGTAAAATATACCTCTTTTAAACTAAAGTTTAATATGGAAGAAATTGATTTAGCTATAATTATAAGAAAAGTAGTAAAAATCACTTTTTATAGTAATGGCTTCCTCTTTTACTACAATTAAAACTCCTAATATTTTTATTCTAATATGTTGTCTTTGAATTATAAGGTATACTTATTTAACATAAGAAATTATAAATAATAAAATCGAAAGTTTAATTGCTTTAATTGCAAAATTGTAATAAAATATATGATGAAATTATTTATTAGAACCTAAGAAGCAAATAAATTTTGATAATAAAAAAAATCTATATATTTTTATCAAAATTTTACATCAATAGTTAATTTTTAACAAAATTTAAAATTTTTTAAAGTTAAACACTATCAAATCCAAATAGTCAAAAAATATTAAAAAAATCGATTTAAGTCATTAGCTTAACATAGAATCCTTTATTGAAAATAAAAGGTGTATTCTTTAAAATAATTTAGGGATATAAACTATAATTGAATCTGATTTAATATTAATATGGTTATTTATATTAAATTGATTATATAAAATAGAATGAGAGTAGACTTTATTAGACTTGTTATATATTTTTCCATATTTATATTAGTGTCTATTAACATGAATTTTAAACATAGTATGTATTTGAATAACAAAGGCTATTTTAATAATTTCTTAAAATATATTAGTATATTGATAAACTGTTTTTATATTTATTATAAATAATTCAAATTTTCAAAGCAATGCAGTAGCCAAAATAATAATAGTTATCAGTATAGGCACAAAAAGAAAGAGGTAGGATTATATTGCATCTTAGATCGTTTAAAGGCTTAACGTGAAGGATAATTAAATAAAAAAGAATAGGCTTTGAATAAATTAAGTGATGAAGAAGTTGTCGCATAACTTAAAGCTAAAGGGTTAGGTGTATATGGAACAAAGCAAGAAAAATTAGAAAGATTAAAGAAGGCAAATGGTATTGATATTGTTAATCTTTTCAAAGGGATTGAAGTAAGCAAATGCGAATCAGCACCATAACAATAACAAGCACCTGTTTTCTAACCACCACAACCTCCAAAAGGCTCTGTGGTTGATAATATAAAAAAAATGGAATAATAAAGGGAGGAACGTAGAAAAAATATGTAAGAAATGAAGAGGGAAAAGGCTGAAAGAGAAGAGTATAATTAAATATTAGGTAAAAATGTTGATATAGAATTTGAATTGATGATTGATAAAAGCAGACTTAAAGGTGGATTGATATAAGAGCATTAAACAACATAAAATATAAAATTATGTGTATGTGTTAGAAAGAGACCAATTTTTAAGAAAGAAGAAGTAGCTGGAGAAATAGATGCAATCAGTTGTGCTAATCCTATGATTCGAGTACATGAATCAAAATTAAAAGTAGATGGTATTACAAAATATGTTGAAAATCATGATTTTTAATTTGATAATACATTCAGTGAAGTAGAATAAGGAAAGGATATATATGATGTAAGTTTGGCACCATTAATGGAATTGTTAGTCAATTAAGGAGTAGTCACATGTTTTGCTTATGGATAAACAGGTTCTGGTAAAACATATACAATGAAGAGCATTCAAGAATTATTAGTAATAGATCTATACAAATTAATTAATGCTTCTCCATAATTCAAGATTGTTGTATCATTCTTTGAAATATATGGAGGAAAATGTTATGATTTATTGAATAATAAGGCACCTTTATAAATATTAGAAGATAAAAATAATAATATTCAAGTTTAAGGACTGATTGAAAGACCTTGTGAATCTGAAAATGAATTATTTTAACTTATGGAACTTGCAAACTCTGTTAGAACTACTCATGCAACTGTTGCAAATGATACATCATCAAGATCTCACTCTATTTGTCAAATTATGATAAGATAAGGCTATGCTGATATGGGAAAACTCATCTTAGTTGATTTAGCAGGATCAGAAAGAGCTTAAGATACTCAATCGAACAATCGATAAAGAAGATTGGAAGGAGCTGAAATCAATAAAAGTCTTTTAGCATTGAAGGAGTGTATAAGAGCTATGGATTCAAGTTAAGGTCATGTACCATTTAGAGCTTCTAAATTAACTTTAGTTTTGAGAGATTCATTCACAGCTAAATCAAATAAATCTAGAATTATTATGATTGCATGTATTAGTCCAGGAAGCTCATCTGCCGATCATTCATTGAATACACTTAGATATGCTGATCGATTAAAAGATAAATCAAATTAAGCTAAAGTATAATTGGAAGAACGTGAAGTATCAAATGAAGAATTACTTTACAGACAGCAATAATAATATGCATATGATAATAAATCTTAAGAAAATAATAATAACAATAATAATAATAACAATAATAATAATAACAATAATAATAATAATAACAATAATTACAACAACAACAACAACAATAATAATAATAAATAATCATAATAAGATAAATAAAATACTCCTTTATAATTACCTAAGATTAATGATACTCGAAATTAGAATAATCAAAATGCTGCTAATTTAAAGAAAAACTAATCTCAAGGACCAGATAAAGAAAAACCAAAATCTCAACCTGTTCCACCTAAATAATCTAAAAGAATAAATTCAGTACAAGAAGATTCAGATGATGAGGTAGCTGCTGAAGAATTAGTTAACAAAAAAAATGGATAAGTTAAAGAAGATGTTAGATGTATGAAAGAAACTATGATGAAAAATGAATAAAATAATGCTAATGGAAATGGAAATGAATTTTTTGATTTTCATGAGAAAGTTAATACAATTTTAGAAGAATAAGATGAAATACTAAATATTCATATGGCTGCTATAAAAGTATAAATATTTTTTTATATATTAATAGGAAGATGCAAAATTGTTGTAATAGGAAAGTGAATTGATTCAATCTATTTAAGGAGTAGGCATTGTAGATTATGATGTTGATACATATGTGGGAAATTTGGAATCATTTATACGAAAGAAACTTAAAATCTATAATTTGTTAAACAAGAAATTGCAAGTGTTTAAGTACTTCCAAAATATTAATTAATATTAGGACTCACTTGAAAGAGGAAGAAGAGATCAGTTCAAAGATGAAGAATACATTCTATTATTGAACATAATACATATATTATATAAAATCTCAAACATACTGGTGTTAGCTAAATAAATTAAATTTTTTTTAGAATTCAAAACATGGAAGAGAAGAAAGTGTCATTAGATAAATAAGCCTAAAAAAAGCCAGGAAAATAGGTAGTACAATTGGTAATGATGAAAATAAAACATAATTTTAGTCAGAATAGGATCTTGAGTTGAAGAATAGATTGGAATAATATGTAGATGAGATCATTTAAAATAATCCAGAAAGTTTAGAGAAATTAAAGACAGAGGTACGTTCAGCAACAACTTCAATGACTTCAGTACCAAAGCCATTCAAATTCTTAAAGGAATCTTATGGTAAATTGGTTGAGTTTTACAATGGATTGGAGACATCAAGATTTAAAGTATAAGTGTAGTATCTAAAATATAGAAATAATTGGCAGATTTTTTATCTGTGTTGGCAATGACTTATGGAGGTGATAGAGATTCATTGCTTTATCTATAGGAGGGAACATTAGAGGAATTCAAATTTTGGGGACATGAGTATCTAAGTCATTTAGCTGCTAATATTGGATCAGAATTCTAAATAAGGTTACAAAAGTAAGAGGGAGCTGATGATTTACTGTTTTTAGTAGATGAAATAATTCCATATTTTATGGATCATAATTCAGAACATGATGCAATTGATTTATTAAGTGAAGTTGATTAATTGTAAAAAATAGAATAAGTATTGACTTTATATCTTATAATTAGTTTGTGAATCAAGTAAATATATAAAGAATTTTGGTTTACTTATTGAGTATAGTTCCATTTTGTTCAGATTAAGATGAATTAGATACATTACTTGTTACTGCCTTTAATATTTGTATGAAAGTTAACGAATACACTAATGCTTTGAGAATTGCATTACGTATAGATAAACCAGGAAAGGTTGAATAAGTATTTGAAGCATGTTAAGATGCAATAATAAAAAAACAATTAGCATTTTAATTAGCTAGACATAGATATTAAATTGATGAAGGAATTATTAATGATGAGACTTTGAAAAAGATTGCAGCAAATCAATACTTGAGTTAATTCTACATAAATTTGGCTAAAGATTTAGAAGTATTAGAGCCTAAGACTCCAGATCAAGTTTATAAGGCTCATTTAGAAGAGAAGAATAAAGAAGCTAATTTTGAATAAATCCAAAAAAATTTAGCAGCTACATATTGCAATGGATTTGTTAATGCAGGATTCAAGAAAGATGCATTGATGGGCAATAAAGAAAATCCATGGTTGAATAATGTGAAAAATGATCATACAGCAATTGCAGCTGTTGCTAGTATTGGATTAATCAATTTATGGAATATTGATAATGGAACAGAATAAATATCTGAATATTTTGATTTAAGTGATATCTATACAAGAGCAGGTGGTTGTATAGGATTTGGGTTATTTTGCAGTGGAATTGTAGATGAAAATTAACCAGCTTAAGCCATGTTATTAGCATAATTGGAAAGTCCTGAGGTTTAGGTTAAGATTGGAGCTGTTATGGGATTAGGATTAGCTTATGCAGGTTCAGCAAGAGTAGAATTATAAGAGTAATTGATAAGTGTACTTATTGAGACAGCAGATAGTGTTGAATTAGCTGCTATGGCTGCATTATCTTTAGGTTTAATATTTGTTGGTAAATGTAATGATGAAGTTGCAAATGCTATTGTTTAAACAATGTTGGAAAGACCAGAATCATAATTGGATATATCTATTTCAAGATATTTTGCAGTTGGATTAGGATTACTCTATCTTGGTTAGGCTGAAGCAGCAGATATAGTAATTGAATCACTTGCTGTAATTCCTCACAAGATTAGTAAATATGCAAAAGTCACCTTAACTTCACTTGCATATGCATCAACAGGAAATGTATTGAAAGTTTAGGAGCTACTTGGTTATTGTTCAGAAGTGACATCTGATGATAAGGGAACTAAGATAGACAAGAATTATGAACTTCAATAAGTTGCTATTTTAGGAATTGCCTTGATAGCTAGCAGTGAAGATGTTGGTAGTGAAATGGTCTATAGAATTTTCTAACATATATTGTAATTTTCAGATGTGGAAGTCAAGAGAGCAATTCCTTTGGCTGTAGCTTTAATTAATGTATATATTATTTTATATTAATTATTTAGATATCGAATCCTAAGATTTAACCTATGGACTTACTTCTTAAGTTGGCTCATGACAGAGATTAAGAATTATCTTATAGAGCAACATTATCAATGGGTTTATTGGGAGCAGGTACAAATAATTCTAGAATTGCTGATAAATTAAGAGGGTTGGCAGTTTATTTTATGAATGATTCAAATGGTTTATTCCTTGTGAGAATTGCATAAGGATTATTACATATGGGTAAAGGATTATTAACACTTTAACCTTATTATTCTGATAAGTTTTTAATGAATAAGGTAGCTATTGCTGGAATTATTTCATTTTTACATGGATGTTTGGACATTAAGAATTTGATTTTGGAAAAGAATCATACATTACTCTATTATTTAGGTATTGCTATGTATCCAAGAATGTTCTTTACAGTAATTATTATCTTTTAATATATAGTTAAATGATAATCTTGAAAATCTACCTGTTTAGGTACGTGTAGGATAAGCTGTAGATGCAGTTGGATAAGCTGGTAAACCAAAAAGAATCACAGGATTTCAAACTCATACAAGTCCAGTTATTGTTAGTGCTGGAGAAAGGTAATATTAATTATATTATTTAATAGAGCTGAATTAGGCAATGATGAATATATGCCAGTTTAGGATATGATCTTAGAAAACTTTGTTATTTTAAAGAAGAATCCAGATTATAAACCAGAAATTGAATAACCATAGCGTAAAAAGACTAGTTTTAGCATGTGATTATATATAATAGTATGCATATATATGTAACTTTAATTAAACTATTTGATCTATGATAGTAATTAAATAAAAATATCATGAAAGATCATTATTTAGTTAATGAAACATTTTCAATCTTGTTTATTGATTTCGTATTTTAGATATCACACCCATGATATTACCTAGCTTTACTTAATGTATTTTTAATGGTTCTTCTCTAATCATTTTTTCTTTTCTTAACATCATTTCTAATTTTGTTGAAATCACGTTTGGTTACTTTTATTTTGTTAATTTGATATTTAAGTTTGGTAATTTCCTACCAGAATCTATGGATTATTGAGAAAGACTTCTAAGCTTTGTTATTTTTTACATAAACTCATCCATAGATTTCTTTTGATTTTGATGATCGTTTAATCTATGTTAAATCCCTGTCATTATTACAATATTTTTATCAGGTAAATGTCTTCTCATTGATTCATTTAATTATTCCATTGTACTTACATCAATTGAAGCCTATTATTTCTAAAATAAGTCTGCTATACTTTGATTATTTGAAATAACCAATTCTAATTTTATTAATTTATAATATACTTTTTAAAATGTATTTTTCAGGACTTGAAGAATTACAAATAGAATTCTGACTAGCTTATTAATTATATTATAGAGTATTTCTTTCTGTTATAGATTTAATTCTTTAATTTTTTAATCTGATAATTTTTTATTTAGCATTCATTTCACATACTAATGAATCATCTCTTTCAATTGTTCTATCTCTATTAGAATTTACACAAGGTTAACTACTAGTATGATTTTTTGGTTTCATTCTTTCATCTAGTAGAGCAATTATTTCTTCAACATTTCGTGTATCAGTGCAATCAATTGATTTATCTTTTTAATTCATTTTAGCAATTTCTTATTGAAGTTTTTGAATATTCATAGCAATAGCATGTAAATATAAAAAATAATCTTGTTAACTAGTATTAGATGTCATGTATTCAAAATAATTCATTCTTTGTAAAGATCTTTGAGTTAATCCCAATTTCTTCATTGCCATTTAAGTAATTGGAGAATTGTAATCTATTCTTTAATCAAGAATTTATTTCATCTATTAGATAGGAATTTTACTCATTTTTTATTAAATATTAAACTTTAAGTAATCATTATTAATTATACTATCAATTACAATTATTTAGTTTATTCATTGTTATCCTGCTCTTTCATCTTTTTAGTTTGCAAATAATAATATTGTTAATTCTTCAATGGCCTTTGAATTTTGAACAATTACACATACTTTATTTAGATTACATTTTAATTTCATATCCAAAAGTGAATATAAATAAGATAATAATTTAATGTCTTGATTGTCAGTACGAATATGCAATGAAAATATTGATTACAATCTTCCATTAACTACAACTTAATCTAAAAGTTTAGCTGCTTTATCTGCTGGTAAATGAGTTTCCACTGCTGTTTTAAATAGAAGCCAATTATCAGCAAATAAAGATTAGTATTTAGATTTTACTAAATAACAATACAATTATTCAGGTGCTTCTATTTCCATTTAATCATTAACTTAATTGTCTTCTTCAGCAAAGATCTCTTATGGTATTTCTTTAAGTAATGGTTGGAAACTAGAACTCAAGACATCTACATCCAGACGTGAAGATTCTTCAGGATAAAAAATCAAGAGTACTTCTTCATGAAATGGTTTCTTTCTTTATTCACTTGTAAAAGGAATAACTTAGTTTTCAGTTTTACATTCATCTGCCCATGTAAAATTAGGTAATGAAAGTACTTCATTTAAAGGCTTAAGCATATCTTCATAACGAGTATCTTCCAAAACCATATAAAAATGTGTGATTTCAGCTTATTTTTCAGGATCAAAGTCATGTAAATCACTCCATGTATTATTCCAGATATTGAGTTTTGCTTTTTATAAATGTTATCTTAATTAAGGATAATAACCACGAAAACAACCAAATCCCATTCTAACTGATAATTCTATAATTGGTTAACTTTGAGTAAAGAGTAAAGTTTGAATATCTTCACATTTCTTAGATCGAAATTATCCGCAAGCAGTAATTACTTTACATCTTTTACATCCTCTTATAAACATACTAGATTCAACAGCAGCAAAAAACATTTGACAATCAAAACAATCATCAATTAGAATTTATGCAGAGAAGTCCATTATGAAGATCTTACAACGGACACAATTTCTTAATACAAAGGCTTCACCATCTACTTCACCTGGCTTTTTTATTAATATTTCATCTTGTTTATCATAAAACTTATATTTTGAAGCATCTTTTTTTCTTAATTCCCATGATTTAGGTTTAGTGGTGTTTTACATTTCAAAGAAAAAAAAATAATTTTATAAAAATAACAAAATTATTATTAAAAGAAAAATAAAAAATTCATTGATTTGGAAGTGATTCTATTTCTTCCAGAAGTATATTTTAAACACATTTTGGATATTCATAATTTTTATACCCTCTAAATAGAGGAGTATATTCTTTCTATAATAATTTAAATTAGTGAACTTAAATACCAAATACGCTAAGATATTTTTAGCCATTTAGTCTTTTTTAATAGTAAATGATGGAATAATTAATTCTGGCATGACAGGTACATTTTCCCTGTTATACACTCTTAATCGATGTTCTTCAGGATCCATCTTACCATTACCTTTTGTAATTTTATTCTTAGTAGTAATATTTATAATAGGAGTTTTCTTTTTTAATTTCTTTATTTAATACATATATAAATTACTGCAAATAATAGTGGATTCTATCTTTTATCATACATTCTTTATAAAGTATGTTCATAAATCTTCTCTCTCTTTTTTACTGCCTCTGAATATGATAATTTATTATCATCTCTATTAATTATTGATTCTTATTATTTTGGATCTTATATTATAGTCTCAATTTCCTCCTATTATTTTTCTTCATCTTAAACTTCAATAACTTAAATCTATGGATTAGTCATAAAATCTAAGGCTCTTTTCTATTCATCTTCATTTTCAATTATTCTATCTTATTCTTATTGTGCTCTTAATAATTTCTCTTATCTTTCTCTTTCCATTAATTTTTTGTATGCTTTTATCTTCTTGTCTATTTATTTAATGGCTTCTGGAATGGGAGTAGGTTTAGGTACATACTAAATGAATTTATAAAATATTATATATACAGATTGAACATATTAAATTGATGGTTATGGAAGCATAATCATCTCTTAAGTAGTTTTTTGATTTTCGACTTATTTAATAAAATCTAAGATTACAAAAATCTTTATGCATTTTTCATTTAAGGTGAATGTGAAGGATCATCTTTATCATTTAAAAACCTTGTCTTTTAACCTTATGATTTAACTTTATGCTATCCAAAATGTTTTAAAGGTATTTGTTTTTCTGACATGATTATTTTTTATATTGTATTTTATTCTTATTAAAATTATTAAATATCAAATGATATTATAAATTTAACCATAATATAAAATCATTAAATAAGTTTACCATCATTTCTTTCTGTTTCTACTACTTTATCAATTGCTTATTTAGTAACTATTTTATGTAATGTTCTTAAACTATTTTTCCCACTTTCTATTTTATAATCCATATAATTTTATGGTTAATCTAATTATAATTATTCACTAAAGATTTTAGTAATGTCATGTCCCAATAAATGAATTAGTTTTAAATCCACTTCCAATTAACATTTTGGAACATCTTCATCTTCAATCTCTTCTAACATATCTGTATAAGCCTAATAATTAATAATATTATATATATACTTAATAAACTATGTTATGTAAATTTTTATCATAATAACTAAGTTATTATTTGATTTGATTAGGTTATATTGGTTATTCATCATCTTCAAAATTCATTCTTGTTGGTATCATCTAATCATCATTCAATGCAATTATAGGTTTTGGTGTAAAATTGAATAGAATTATTTAAGACTAATTAAATAAAACTTCCTTTAATTTATTAATCTCATTTATCTTAAATAGAATACTATGTAAATCCAAATCTTCATTCATTTTATCACTATTTTTATTAAAATTATAAATTTACATTGCTTTTTTTAAAAATTTTGAGTTTCTTTCATTAAAACATATTCCACATGTAATTTAATTTAAAAATAATTTAACACTAAATCTAATTGGTTCTGACTTTTTAATTAATTTCTTTAGTACATTCTATCTAATCATTGTATTTGATCTTTTCTTTACTATCAATTTATAAGAAATCATACCATCACCCTCTGAATTCTTAGTATCCAACAATCCTTTCAATTTAAATGCATCTTAAATGAATCTTGGTGTTCTTGAACTAAATGATGGATTACTTGATAATCTATCTTATCCTTCTTTAAAATCATATAATTTATTTGATAATTCAATCAATACTAAGATTTATATATATTTTATACATGAAGTTCTATTATAAAAAGCAATGAATAATCCAAAAATAAGTTTGGTTATTTACATAAATCCACCAAGATATGATAATAATTCACCTATTTATTAATAACTTCTATCAATTTATGCATTCATTTAACTTCTTCGTAGATAGATTTCTGCATAATTTTAATTATTTAATGTAGATGTTATTGATAAATCTCGAAAGTCTTCTGATGTTCTTAAAATGATCTTTTGTTATTCTATTTCTTTAAATGGTATAATGCTATTGTCATTATTAATATCATATTATCTGTAATAAATATTTGCCATATTATTAAAAGTATTAGGTACAAAGTTAAAATATAAATCGCTATCTAAATAAATATCAAGATAATTAGATGGAGATCCTGGATTAACAACTGTATTTATTTAATAAACTTAGAGTTTGAAAAAGCCATCTTTAGCAAAAGCTATTTCAAATTATTCTTAACTTGCACAGATTGGATTCCATTTATCAATCTAAGTCTTTGTATTATTTACACACTCTTTAACTGTTATTTTAACAAAATAGAAATTCTCACTTCCATAAGCACCTTATAATTTGAAATTAAAATCATCTCTAAGAAATTACTATAATATTTACTTTGGACAAAGCCAATTATTCATTCCCAAAGACTAAAATTATTGTTCAATTGCTTTTGAATTACCATTCTTAACTTTAGTAGTAAATTGATCTACTGTGCAAGGTTAAAGATCTAAAAAACTACTTGTTTTTGTCATTGTTCCATTTACTTATCTATGATAATACCTAAAATATTAATCAATACTACTTCTATTCTAAAGTAATATTAAATAAGGGTCGACTTGTAAAATTCACTTAATCGATAGAAAATGCTGTCATAAAATTAGTATTATTCAAAATAACCATATCAGGATCAATATTGAATAGAGTTTACAATTTTGCATTAGCTTTTTACTTAGTAACAAAATCAACTATGTTACTATAAAAAAATATTCCAAGAAATATAATTATCATAATTGATGATACTCCTCCCAATGAAGTAGTATAACAATTTTATTTATTCATATTAAGAGTTATGAATTATCCAAAAAAATCAAATTTCTTCATAGCTAATTACTAAGAATAAATAATTACTTTATTGTAGAGTCATCATAATTTGATATCAAAATAATGAAAGATTATAAATTATTAATTTATTATCTTTAAATCGATAAATACTAATAATTATTTGTTAAATAAATTTAAATAAATATCATTATTTTTAAATTATGATGTAATTTATATAAATTTACTAACCTCTTTATTCTTTTATATAATCATAATCAAGATGATTAATATAATTCTAAATTTTATATATTATAACCCTTAATTAAGTTATCAAATTTATTTATTTCTTATGATAAAATTATATTAATTAGAATGAGATATTCCAATTTATATAATAAATTTAGTTTATATATTTTATATATATAAATTATTATTATTTTGTAAATTCATTTCTGACTTTCAGTATTTTCCTTATTAATAATTAATATAAATTTATGAAATTAACAATAATGTATAAAAATACGATAATAATCAACTAAGTCTATACAACATAATTTGCTCATTTTTTCCATATACATTTTCTAAATGATAAGAAATCTTAATATCTAAATGTCTTGGATTTTAAGCATTCTTTTTCACAGCAATACTACCTGAGATAATATCATTATTTTTAACAGCCATTGGCTCTTCAATATAAAATACAGTTTATTTCCAATGAGTACTTTCTGCATAAGGAGAAGTAGTTAATCTTACAGGTACATGACAACTTGAAAATTAAACATCAAACCTTTTAATATATTTACAAATTATTTACCATCCAACTAAAGCATGAACATAATCATCTTTTTAAATTTTCAACATATATTGATGAGTAAAATCTAAATCATCAACTTTAACAGTTTTTATATCAATTTCAAAAATAGGACATGAATTTGAATTAATTTATTCAGGATTACAACAATCAACTAATGGTTCTCTTAATGCCCATTATTTAATACAACTCATATTTACACCATATACACTATCCCTATTAAATAATTAATACATGATTATTACCAAAAATCTATTTTTGACTTTCTGTATTCATCATCTTCAATTGTTGACAAATACATAATGGCTTTATCTGGAAACATATGACCATCAGGTGCTAAATATTTATCTCTTGCATAAAGAACACAGTCTAACATAGATTCATAAAGAAGAAAGTAACTAAATTTTAGTTTATTTAATATATACCCCATCCATTCAGAAATGATAATATCCACTTTTTCAACAGGTAATTCAATCTCTTCTATCTTTCCTTTTACAATAGTAATTTGTTCACTAAGTCCATTATCACTTATAATCTTTTTTGCATGAATTGCTATATTAGCATTCTCAACTGCATAAACATGTTTAGCACCAGCTTAAGCTGCAAAAATTGAAAGAATTCCTGTTCCAGCTCCTACATCCAAAACTATTTTATTTTAGAATAGTTGCTAGACTTGTTAGAAAATATATTTACTTTGTTCTTAAGAATAGCATTTTAATAAGCTTTTGTTCTAATCCTATCTTTAAGCATTTCTTCATGAATACTAAAATGAGAATAAGAATCAAAATAATAATCAGCATCCTTAATGTATCCATTTTATTGATCTGTCTCACTTTTTAAGAAACAGGTTTCAAGATCAAACCCTTTTTCAGTTGATTTTTTAATTTTCATTGACTTGTTATTGTTCATATTATTATATTTATATTATTGATCACTAATAAATAGGTTTAATTTCATAAATTATAAATAAAATTCTTTAAAAATAATTAGGTATTTCTTTTTGCTGAAATCTTTATTTTTAAATATATGAACATAAATCTCAACATTATTTCTAATATCACTTACATAATCTATCCTAATATTTCAGGTAAAAAAAAAGTTTACAGTATTGATGTAAAATATTTTGTGTCTAAATATAGCACCTTCTTGTTTTTAGTAATATATGATTATCAATTTAAGAATCTAATAATAATAAAATTCTTAAATTAATATAGAAAAAATATTATTGATATTTCGTATCAAAATTTATGATCTTATTTTACAATTTATTTTCACCATATTATACTTATAATGATATTAAATTGTAACAACAACAAAATAGTATATAATATAGAATCAGAAGTAGTAAATTGCGCCAAAAATTTTTAAATAAATTATGTTGATATTTGTTCTAAATAAATAATATAAAGATGTTCTAAAATAAATTTTATTAATGTTATGATTGATTATAATTTTAAAGCTATTGTTTAGTATCTATCAAATGATTATTATTATGTATTTTGTATATAATTAGTAATTGCATTAAGATAATCATGTTCAATCAGCTTCAAATGAATTTTTATAAAGATTTTTTCTAAAATTAATAGAAATCCATATTTTATCAATATACAAATTTAGTTATTATTCTTCACTCAGATTATCTTAAATATATTATAAGCTTGAATTTAAAACATATAAAAATGTAGTATAATAAGAGATAATATATAAGTAAAAATTCATTATGATTCTTTCTATTGTTTACAGTAGTTGATATAATTCTAAATTATAGTATGTGCAAATGGCTTAATTCTGTTGAGACAAGATTGTAATTGATCAATTTTTACTTGAGAAGTTTGAGCCAATTAGTTTAAATTGATTCCTCCTTCGTTATAATAGATTATGTCACATGCAATTTTGATTGCTAATGCATGTTGCATAGGTTTAGAAAGTTTGTTTACATATTTATATATGATTTTGTGCATTAATTGACATAGCATTTTTTATTTTTTGTCCATATGAAGCTTTTCACACAATTAGGTTAACATGTTGTTTAGTCGATAATTGATGTGTTAAGCAAATTATTATATTTTTTGAGAGAACATTTATTATTCCAGATTCAATTATTGCATTGCACAGCAAACTATAACTTAAGCATGAAAATTAGTATTAGGTAATTGAATTATTCTCATTATTGCTACACATTATTTTTCAATTTGTGCATTAAGATTATATTTGACTATCAAATGGGTAATTTAATCAAATATAGAATGTTGTTTTGGTGGAGTTTGACTTCTTTCTTCAAACTTAGGGACTGGAGGCCGTTTTGACATGAGTTGTTTTTATTATTAAACATCAAACATTTACTATTCCTTATTTAATAAATAAGGACTAAACATACCATAATATAAATCAATTATAATATTAAAAATGAAAGTAAAGTTATTTTATATATAGTTTGTAGATAAATTAAAAAATGAATCATATATAATATTATATTAAGAATGACTAATAAAATTTAATGAATAAGTATTTGATATGATTGTGAGTTATTAGGATTAAATTATTCATAAAATCATAAAAAAATCATTTAAATATAAATTAATAGTAATAAATATTGGATGAATTGGAAATTATATTGTATTTATGCATTTATTATGGATTGAATTTATAGAAGTATTTAAAAAATATTATGAATTACATTTTAATCAATTCAAAAATGAATGGATAAAAATAAGATTATAAAAAAATTATCATTAAATAAATTCAAAATGCTCCATGAATTGAAATCTATAGTTTATATTGAAAATTATATTTTTTTTAAATTACCACAACTTTAATATTATTTATATTAATTTTAATTAATTTCTAGAAAATGCATTTTTAATTTAATTCTGATTAAAAATTTTTAATACTCTTTTTTATTCTCATAATCGATAAAGTGACGAAAAATGACAGTTGTTTCATTTTATTAGAAGTCTTGAATTTGGAAAGATTGCGTAATTAATTAGGCACGGAACTTCTCCAATTTAATTAATTAATAGGATTCTAAAATTTATGCTTTATTTTAATTACACATTTATTAATTTTGAAATGATTTATTCTCAGTAAACATTATAAGAGAACAAAGAAATGGATTTATAAGGTATTGATGCTTCAGAGCATCCTTTAGCTCAATTATAATCATTGAAAACTCGGTAAAACCAAGTATTTTATTGAGTTATTTTAGGAACGATAAGAATATATGCTTTTTATGCAAGAGTACATCGTAGATTGCCTTACTTATGAAAATCAAGAGATTGAAGATGATGTACAGACATTCTATAATATCAGTAGGTTGTTTAAACAATAAAAATTATATGTTAAAAAATGGTACTTAAACCCTTATGGAATTATGAAGATTTAATTGTGGAATTAGAGCATCAACTAGAGACTTAGACACGTAAGCAAAAACTTTCTATTTTGAATATTTTTAGACGATTATATCGTATTGAATTAAGTCAATTTAATCATTTCCAGTTTCGATGCATAATACTAAAACAAGTTTAATTAAATAAGTACACACTGTCTGTAGACATTAAAAAGCTTATGTTCTACAGAGAAAAAGTAATTAAAGAGGATGAGCCATTATATAGAAGGTATATATAAACAATAACCAAAGTACAAGAATTAATTCTGAACTAATAGGATAGAGTAGAAGAGATTCATTAACTGCTTACATCAATAATATAGTACAATCTTATTATATAAATCTAGAGGGCAAGATAATATACTATCTATAGATTTCTGGAACTATCATCCATACTAATATGTGAACACAATTTAACAAGATTTATCATACTAGGTCAAAAAATAGAATGTCGATGTTATTTTGATTGATACATATGGGATCAATCAAGAAGTAGCAAGAGCTCTATTTTAGCTGTTACCAGATTATGAAGTTATTTTGCCTCAGCTTCTATCCACAATTAACTTAACCAAGGGAAATTTGTAACATGTAAGAAATTCTAAATTATGTATTATCTCAGGCCTTGTCTAATCTGTACGATTTGCAATTGAAAACGATTGATCAGTTGAATCCTTTCACTTTGAAGGGAAAGGGAATTGTTTGTTGTCAGAATGAAGGTTTTGCAGGAAATGAATTTATATGTTTTTACTTTGGGGAAGTTTATACACCTTAAAGATGGTTTGAAAAATAAACTATATTTCACAAGAGAATGTAAGACGGAAATAGAAAGACATGCTCTTAAAGTCCTTATGCAGAATTTTTTGTGAACGATGATCTATTGGTAATGTTTAAAAAATATTTTAAGTTTATTGACCCAACTAGATATGGGAATATGGCTTAGCACATTTCATATTCATGTGATCCAAACTGCAAATTAGTCACAGTGATTTTTAATTAGCAGAATTTATTGGCAGTTATCACATCTAAGAAAATAAATTACTTAGAAGAATTGACTTTACCTTTTCCACAAACATCTATAGATTAATGTTTATGTGGATCAATACATTGTAAGAGAGGATAACAGTTGGAAATAGAAAATACCCATCAAAATAGCATTTACCCAAATTATATATAAAGAAATGTGATTTTATTATAATCAACCCTAATGAACAGCCAAAACACCTAGAATGATATTCCTGATTGGTTAGCAAATTGGTAGAAACTCAATAATCAATAGAATTATATAAATATATAATCGTGTGTTGATAAAGTCAAGTTTGCATTATTACATTTAAAGACGATGTAACCGCCTATTTTTCTAGTAACAAACATTTTCAATTAATTCTGGAAGAATTATGAATTCAATACTCAGAAGATTCAATTGGAGTCTTCAATAATAAATGAAATAGTGATATTCTTAAAGAGACATTCATAATTACACTAATGCATAATAGGATTAGAAATTATAAAATAGATGAAATAGATTATTGATTAAAATAATATCTATGCACTAGAATTGACAAGAATGTTATTACTATTATTGAGTGAGATCATTTTAAATATAGATTCTTGTTCATTTAATAATAAAGCATTTGCTACTATATTATATTTTATGTCATTTACCCATACATACTTTTCATCAACTTAATATTAAGGATTTGATGGAAAACCTTTTGAAGAGAATGAATTTGAATATATTCCTTAACCAAAAAATAAATCTAAATTGGCATTGTCTAAATAATATACACCATAATTTATTTGGGGTTAATTAATCAATTGGAATAAGTAAACACTCTAAAATCCATAATCTTCAATGGCATAAGAAAGGAGAGGTGTTTTATGCTATCCGTCTTTGTTGTTATCATTTGATAATAAACATAAGACTTTTCCTTATTAATGTAAGACCAGAGAAATATATTTGGAATATTTTTAATAAAAAAAAGAGATTTAACCTGATTTATCAACTTGGTCTTATAAAAATTAACATAAGTATAAATTTTTAATTTATATTAGCATATATGGTACTATATTTTTTGAATAATATTTTTCATAACAAATAGTAGGGGAGGATTTCGTTAGTTAAATTTGTAAATTAGGTATGCAAACATTTGAAAAAAAGTTTCGCTATTGGTTGCATATAGAAAATTGTTTTAATATGAATCAATAAATGGTAGATGATTTACAAACCATATATTAAGAGTATAAATTTATATTGATATATCTAGAAAATTTTAAACATTTTTTGATTAAACTCCCAAAAGCAATTCTTGTACAGAATATGATAATAATAATATAAAGAAAAAAGTTAAATTTAATCAAGATACAATAATTGCAGAAGAAACTCAATTTAGTACATATTGATTTAATAACTCTTTTCAATTTAAATTCTCAACCTCTATATAAATATTGCATTAATAGAAATAATTTGGGATGTTATTAAAGAATTTTTAATTACTTTAATATTTTTATTATTTTATAATTATATATATAATTAAACAATTAATTTTTTATATAGTTTGATTTTCAATGGTTATCAATTTCTTCCTTATTTCAGAATTTCTTTATTGTCATATGTATTTATTTCTTCATATTTTTTGCCCTTTTTAAACACATTAATTCCAATCTGCATCATAAAGTAGGTCCAATATATGTGCATACCAAGTAAAATACACATCTATATAATGAGATATTTATTTCCCCAAGCTGCTTCAGGACTAGAAAATAATATGAAAATTTATTTACTAATCTTAGTAGTTTAATATTGCTTCCAAAATAATTTAAGGGAATATAATCACCCTGGTATAAATCCATGTAAACAATAGTAACACGTATTGGATATACATAAGAGATTTGATTGATTTTAAGTCATGCTAAGCTCTTGAGAGAGATAAAATGATATCAGCAATATCATGAATTCCCAATACAACAATTCCAAATCGAACTAAATGATAAATATTATATTCTAACATTGATTATAAAGGGCTGAGAAGATGAGCAAACAGGTTGCAAGGGTGTGATGCAACATATATTCCCAATACTTGGTTTCTACTTCCTTTCTCTTTATTGCTAAGTGTATCAATGCATATAAATGATTTGCTGTTTAAATCATATAAAAGGGAATCACCCATTTATTCTAAAATAATTATATGGAGAGTTACATTGATCATATTAGGGAAATCTTACCAAATACCTGTGTAATTGGTACCTCCTAGTCCATTTGGATACCAAGGTTCTTCATGGAAGAAATACCAACAAAGTATCTAAAAATATTCAAATACAATATATACAGATGTTGTTGAATAGTATACTCCATCAAATAACCATTTTAAAATTTTTTTAACTCTTACATCTCTAAATTCTCCTTAATATTATGTGGAAATAGTCCTATAAACAAAATCATGGCATAAGTAATTTACAGACCACTTAGAGTACTAAAAATTTAATATTCTTCTTACATGAACAATGATTAATCCAAATAACATAATGCTGAAACTTGAATATGATATAACAGGAACATCAGTCATTATTAAGTACTATCTAAAATGTAAGGCATCAAAAACAAAAAAGGAAAGAATAGCTAGTATTTATCGAATAGAATTACATGCTAAAAGTATGAATAATAGTCTAAATGTTTCTTCATATGAGAGATTTGATATTCTGAAATAATAGAAGTTAGCCTTTTTAAAAAAGGATCTGCCATTTGATTTCAAAATCGGATTCATTTTTTAAAATGATATATTTATTTAATAATATTATTGTTAACATTATATTTCATATAAATCTCAGAGATTAGATATATTTTTTAAATATATGAAAAATTATTACAATATTAAACACATTGTTTCCATAAATATTAATAAAATTATTGAGAATTAGTTGTCAAAATTATTTCTAAGGATTAGTCCTTTTATAAAAAGAGTATTTTGTTTAATTTTGTAAGGTATTCTTCTATCTCTGAATTACTAAAATTAATCAATACTTAATCTTTTTAATCCTCCTAAATATTTACATCCTAATATACATCTTTTTAATTTAAAACTCTAACTTTATCATTTATTATTGATAATACAATATATAAGGACATTTAAAGTCACTAATCCTAATCTAATTTGAATTTATTTAAAATCTCTATTTATTTTTTTTTACTCTCTTAAGTGTTTAAAATGAATAAAACATAGTTGTTAATAAACTCCATATTTATTCTTGTACCATTTTATGAGAATTGCAGAGTAATTTGATCAATTATTCTTGAAACAATATTTTTCAAATGGTCTGATTATTAAAGTGATTAAGAATATTTTGAATTCTCATTATAATATAAAGTCACTCACAATGCAAAACTCATATCAATTCAATAATAAGTTCTTTTGGATTTTATAATTATATTACATATAAATGAAAAAATTCAATCTAATATATCAAATAATCTGAATTTATGGTAATATTAAACTTCAAAATGATATTTCACTAGGATACATTAATATTTATCTTAAATTCCTGGTTAATTTATTTATGATTTTGTTTATGATTTTAAGATGATCTATTCTTCATAAAACTAATTGATGAATTAAATTCTTTTATATTTGTCTAATTCACTTTATTATTTAAATAAATGAATAATCAGTCTCTTTATGAAGAAAGAATAAAAATAATAATATTGTTTTATCAATATATTTAGTAATGGTTCTAAATATATATTGTATTTATTTATTCTAAGTTCAATATATAAATATACAACAAAAAGATTTGATTTATAATAATATTATTATGGAAGGATATCTTAAGAAGTGGATTAACATAGTTACACGATGGCAAGATAGATACTTTATTTTGAATGATCATATTCTTCATTATTGTGAACATCAAGGAGGATAATCTAAAGGATAAATCCATTTAAAGGTGGCTGCGATCATATTAGTTCCAGAAGATCCCTTAAGAATCATAATAAACACAGGGACAAATGAAATATAATTGAGAGCTTCAAGTGTACCTGAAAAAATAGAATGGGTGAATGCTTTAAAAAGAGCATAAGAAAGTTGTTAGGAAACTATTCCTAGAGATTATATAAAAGAAGTGAATGATATTCTAACAGATATTTGGGTTACATAAGCAGCATGTATATTTATTCTTTTCTACAATTAGTTGATGAAACTTTAAATATACTTGTACCTAAATTAGAAAGATAACCGAAGTATGTAGAATTGGCTGAAAAATTAAGTGAATTAGGATAAAAGATTAAAATGAATGTGACTATATGTACTTAATTATTGGAAGTGGAAAAAGAGAAATTAGAAACATAATAATCAGGTATTTTTAAATAATTTATTTAGGTGATAATTAAACTTTATTTTAATCATTTAGAAATATTTCTAGTAGGATTGATGAATTCAATAGATAAAATTCAGCAATTAGTTGTAGTAGTTCTTTATCAATACAAGACATCTTAGAAACTCTTAAATATGAATAACCAATTAAATATGTAAATATTTTTATTGAAATTAGAAAAACCTTATTAACAATCCTGTTTTCTAAAAAATTTAATTCACAAATTAATAACTTAGAATTGCTTTGCCTAGAACTTAAGACCCAAATGAAAAACTAAAAGTTTGGAGTTTAATTAAAGATTTGATAGGTAAAGATCTTTCAAAGTTTGCTGTTCCTGTATATTTTAATGAACCTTTATCTATGTTATAAAGATTAGCTGAGAATTTAGAATACTATCAAACATTAATTGAAGCTAATTAAGAATAAGATTAATGGCTTAGAATGTGTTATGTTATGGGATTTGGAGTTAGTGCTTATTCAAGTAATATAGATAGACATAAGAAACCATTTAATCCTATTTTAGGTGAGACATTTGAAATCTAAAATAAATAATTTAGATTTGTAAGTGAATAAGTTTCTCATCATCCTCCTATATCTGCTGGTTATGCAGAATCTAATGATTTTGAAATGTAGATGTAAACAGATCTAAAGACTAAGATGTCTCCTAGATCCATGGAAGTATAACCTTTAGGAAATGTATACATTAAACTAAAATAATTTAATGATCATATTTCCTATAATAAATGTATTACAAAAGTTCATAATATAATTTTTGGAAATATGTATATTGAACATATTGGTGATATGATATTTCATAATTATACTACTAATGATAAAGGAGTATTAACTCTATCTGAAAATTAAAAAATGGTTGGTACTGTTTATGATAGTAATGGTAAAGAAAAGTATAAATTAAAGGGATAATGGAATGATTCATTGATAGCTCGTAATATTTAAACAGGATAAGAAGTTGTAGTATGGAAGAGATATGATTTACCTCAAGATTATAAAAATTATTTCTTTTTTACTAAATTTGCTTTAAATTTGAATCTACTTAATATAGATTTAATAAAATCACTCCCTTGCACTGATTGTAGATTAAGACCTGATTAATTAGCTTTGGAATATGGATTTATTGATTTAGCAGCTGATGAAAAGCATAGATTAGAATAGAAATAAAGATAGCGTAGAAAGGATATGTAAATTGCTGGTTAAAAACATATACCATAATTTTTTGAATTGATGAAAGAACCATGCACAAATGAAATGATTTATAAATATAAAGGGAATTATTGGAGGAAAAAAGGAGAAGGCTTAGATTTATTTTGATTACTTATATATATATATACACACATATAAGCTATCAATTAAATGATTAAATCTTTTATATAAGTTTATCCAATTAATTATCTTAATTGAATTCCTTAATTAATTAGTAAAAATGTTCATTTTTAGGAGTTATTGTATGAACTAAATTTATAGTATTTAAAATTATTTACTTCTTAATTTATCTTCTAATTTTATTTGAATATGAATATTCTAATTATATTCCAATTGAATATCAAGAATCTTTTAATGATAATCATATTCTAAATACACACCTGTTATTTACTATAATTAAATTATTAATTTCTCTTTCATTTCTTTTTCCTCCTTTAAATAATTAATATCATTTTAACATTCTAATGATTCAATAAACAATTAATACTAATGAGTTTCTCTTATAACTTTATATAATTTGAATTTTCATTGCAAGATTATTCAATAAGTGTTTCAATCTTTTAGTTTTACTCTTATTGATATGAAATCAATTAACCAAGTTATGTTTAAATATTCTCTTTATTGCCTTTTGATTTTAATTTTTATTATTATTCCTCAATCACTTTCTTATATTAATCAATTTATTATTATTATTACATTTAAACTTCTTTTTGTTATAGTATTTTATCATTATACAATTTCCTTTTCTAATCTAATATAGTTTACAAGATCTTTTTAGATTTTTCGATCTCATTTTGGATTGAATTTTAATATTCAAAAAACTAGAGAATTTAAAATTAAGACTTTTATTCAATATTATTATTCATAATATTAATTATTAATCATTAGATTATTTCAGATGTAGAAATTTAAGGATATTAAACATTTGCAATATGTTATATTACTTAAGGACGTTGACTATTGCTTGATTCTTTTTATCTATTCTCAATCAAATTTAATTCATCAGGATTAATGATATGATCAATATCTTATTTCTAATCAAGAATTTCCCAATCCACTCCTACATTTCCTCTTACTAATTCTAATATCAAATAAACTAAATAAAGAAGTAACAATAGTATTAACAAAACAATAATTGCTACTAATGAAGACATCTCTTCTGGTTACTAAACTTCTTTATAAAACCAATATGAGAGACCACTCAATCCTCCCAATGTGATTATTAGTCTAATTAAGAATGAGACAATTTATGTTATTTTACTCTAATAAAAGTAAGATTAAAAAGGATACAAAATTCTATTAATTATAAGTTTCTATTTTTCTAATTTTATAAGCAATTCCACAAATAGAACATGTAATAATTTCATTTGTAAATGGTCCAGTTGTTGTTAATAGTTTCTTCTTAAAACAAGTTTAATGATAAAAGTTCTAATTATTATATTTATAATACTTCGCATTAACAAGGTTATATTAAATTCATATCATCTAAATTTTCACAAATTTAACATTAGATTATTATATTGTCTGTTCTAGAAACTGAAAGTTAATTACCAGATATCTTTCTGGTTCTTTATTACAATTTCATTGGAGTAAGATTATTTATAGAATTACTCATACTATAAGCAATTTGAACATTATCATATTCAGTATTTCTATGAGAATCCTATTTAAAATTCTATAGACTAGAGATAAAATTGTTTTGAGGTGATAGTATTTTGATCTATGTTTCTGATTTCAAATTAGAACTCATAATTTTATTATTATGAATATTTTGCACCTCATTTGTGAATTTTTCACTAAGAAATTTAATTAATTAGTATAAATTATTTTTATTAATAATTTCAAGCTTCAAATTATTAAACTCCTTTTACATATTAATCCAATCTTTTCTATCTTATTGATAAATAAATAATGCATATAGAAAATACAAATAGCAAAGTTAAAGCTACACTAATTGTCACAACCAACCAAGTGGCTATTTATTTTTCACTTTTGGGTGTCTAAAGAATTCAAATAAAAATATTACTATCCAGCATTCTTCTTCATAATTTTATACATTTTAGAATTTAATTATGTCATTGAATTCTTAATAATCA
Source organism: Paramecium pentaurelia (assembly GCA_905183005.1). Classification (NCBI taxonomy): domain Eukaryota; phylum Ciliophora; class Oligohymenophorea; order Peniculida; family Parameciidae; genus Paramecium; species Paramecium pentaurelia. The sequence goes on along the minus strand of CAJJDO010000124.1, from coordinate 271,420 downwards.
CATTTGTATTTATTATTACAAATTGGCATCAAAGTACCATTATACAATACTTAAATATAATACTAATCATCTAATCCCTACTTTCTATATAATTCAAATATAATATTGCTAGCATAACCTGGAAATGTATAGATACAATTTTTATTCTATACTTCCTATTTAAAATAAACTTATTTTAGACATTCAACTGTTGTTAAATTAAGTGCATTTAAAATCAATTCAACAGTAGTATCATGAGCAGAAAAGATTCTAAACTTGTGTTTTGTATTATTGTTTATAACACTATCCATATTCTCTAATACTTTTGTAAAAAAGGGTGTTGCCAAAAGACGAGCTTAACTAAAATAATATATAAATCAATCAATTACTCAAAATCTATATTATGTTCAAGTGCAAAATATAAGTACTGAAGTAATTTCATCTATTATTTAGTACTTTCTTTTATCTTTGGCATTTAATACCCATTAAATTCGCAAGAATCGAATGTGTCCTGATATTCATATAAATTTGTTATATTCTAAATGATAATTTATATATACTAATAGAGATGCATCAATTTAAAGTTATTCTGCAAAATCTAATATTAATGGTTAAGATTTAAGATTGATTTCATGGTATAATTTAGAATTGACATTATTGTTTATTATTTCTTCATTTCTTGGACATGCCACAGCATCATATCCTCTAAGATATATATCTGCTTTCTTCTCTCTCACATGAACTGGAACTACTTGCAATAATCCTGGAATAGCTTCATTTCCTAAATCTTCAAAAATTATATCATTAGGAGGAAGCAAATAGGAATGATTCAAATTTGGATTTACTTTTGGACCTGTTCCTAATGGATACATGCCTTAAAGATTGCTCAATGCACTCATTATTGTTCTATTTACATCTGTGCTCTCTATATAGATTTCTGCCTCATTGTAATTCTAACTTAAAAGTTTTAAGTCTTCAACATATCTCCTTCTTAACCATTATCCTAAAACATAATGTTGTCTCATTCCAGTAGGTGTCAAATATCCATTCAACATACCCTATTACTCAAATTCTTCGCATTTCCAATTACAATGAAGAGGAGTACGAGCACCATGTCTCCATAAAATTTATGATAATATTAATTAGTCTGCAAATGCTTAGGAAATAAGTATAAGAATGAACAACATGCTATAATTAATGTTAATTAATAAAATAAGATTCTTATTTAATAACATATTCTTGAATTTTTAATAATATTTGGATTTCATATGTTTATTCTATATAAATAACAATAACATCAAATATGAGTTAATTATAACTTTAAACATTTATATATAATCTTAATAGATTTAGATGTTCAAAAAGAATTAATATATATATATATATTGATTAGGATATATTAAATTGATATTTTTAAATTTCATAATACTTTTAAATCATAATCTTATATAAAATTATACAGTTTGCTAAAATCAATTTAAAATCCATTTATAAATTATTAGAATTTCTAATTAAACCAGATGCGAACACATAATACCGAAAATATAATATAAAAATTTAAATCTTTGGAAATTAGAAATTAATTTTATTCACACGTCATAAATAATGAAAACTATTTTTACACTTTTACTTATAATAGGAATATGGGCATAGTAAACAACTAATAAGATAAGTTGCCCAGTTATAGGCATTGATTTAGGAACCACATATTCTTGTGTGGGTATATTTAAAAAAGGAACTGTTGAAATCATTCCAAATGACTAAGGAAATAGAATAACTCCTTCAGTTGTAGCATTTACTGATGAAGAACGATTAATAGGAGAAGCTGCCAAGAACTAGGCTACATTTAATCCTTCAAGAACACTTTATGATGTTAAAAGATTGATAGGAAGAAAGTAAATTTTCAATTTAAATTTAGATACACAGATTCAACTGTTCAATATGATAAAAAGTTTATGCCCTATGATATAGTTGAAAAAGACAGTAAACCTTACATCATGGTTTCCAATATTAAAGGAGTCTCATCTAAGATTTTTGCTCCAGAAGAAATTTCAGCTATGGTCTTAATGAAAATGAAAGAAATATCAGAAACCTACTTAGGAAAGAAAGTAGAGAATGCTATAGTAACTGTTCCAGCATACTTCAATGATGCCCAAAGATAAGCTACTAAAGATGCTGGAACAATAGCAGGTTTAAATGTATTAAGAGTTTTAAATGAACCTACTGCAGCAGCCATAGCTTATGGTCTTGATAAGAAAGATGGTGAGAAAAACATTCTTGTATTTGATTTAGGAGGTGGAACTTTTGATGTATCAATTCTCACTATCGATAATGGTGTTTTTGAAGTTATAGCTACTTCTGGAGATACTCACTTGGGAGGAGAAGACTTTGATTAAAGAGTGATAGATCATTTCTTGAAAGTAATCAAGAAGAAACATAATAAAGATCTTAGTGGAGATAAAAGAGTTATTCAAAAGTTGAAGAGAGAGGTTGAGAAAGCTAAAAGATCACTCTCAGCTACACATGAAACTAAACTTGAAATTGAAGATTTAGTTGATGGATTAGATTTTTAAGAAAATCTTACAAGATCTAAATTTGAAGAATTAAATAATGATTTATTCAAAAAAACTATTGGACCAATGTAATTAGCTATGGAAGATTCAAAATTAAAAAAGACAAATATAGATGAAATCATTTTAGTTGGTGGTTCTACTAGAATTCCAAAAATTAGATAAATTGTCAAAGAATTCTTTAATGGAAAAGAACTTAATACTGGTATTAATCCAGATGAAGCTGTCTGTTATGGTGCTGCAATCTAAGGAGCAATTATTTGTGGAGACTCTAATGAAATTGATGATTTTATTGTGATTGATGCTACACCTTTAAGTTTAGGTATTGAGACTGTTGGAGGAGTTTTAACTAAGATTATTCCAAAAGGTTCGTCTATTCCTAATAAGAAATCTTAAATATTTACAACTTATTAAGATCAATAATAAACAGTAACGATTTCAGTATATGAAGGAGAAAGGCCACTTGTTAAAGATAATCATAAATTAGGGACCTTTGATTTAACTGGTATTCCACCTGGCCCAAGAGGAACTCCTTAAATAGAAGTCACTTTTGAAATTAATGCAGATGGTATACTCCAAGTTTCAGCTTCAGAGAAGAGTTCAGGAAAAGCTAAAACTATATTCATACAAAACAATTCTGATAGATTATCAAAAGAAGAAATTGAAAAAATGTTATAGGATGCAAAAACATTTGAAATTTAAGATAAGATTGCAAAAGAAATTATAGATTCAAGAAATTCTTTAGAGAATTATATTTATTCAATGATAAATTAAATTGAAGTAAATTTCATCTAATAAATATAGGACCCTGAAAAACTAGCAAATTAATTATCAGATGATGACAAAGAGACTATAAGATAAGCTTTAAAAGAGAGTTAGGATTGGATTTAGAATAATTAAAACGTTGAAAAAGAAGATTATGAATAAGAGCTAAAAGAATTATAAAAGTAAGATTTTATCTTATTAAATAGAATCTGCAATCCTATTATTAGTAAACTCCATTAATAAGAAAATAATGATTAAAGATATTCTTAAGAAAATTATGATTCTGAATTGTGATTTGAATTCTATTTATATTTTTAATAATTAATTTAAATGCAATTTATTTAATATATAAATTTTTTAACAAATAAAAAGTAGAGGAAATATATAAATTATTTTTAATCAACATGGATCAGTTTTGATCTTTAATTTTTCAAATTGATTTCCAACAAAATCATTTAAAGATTCCATTTGATCTGTTATTTATTTTCTTTCAATCTTATTCACTTTATCTATGTAATCAGCTGAATCTAATAAATATTAATTCATGCTCATAAAAGATTGAATTAATGAAGGAGGTTTATTTAATTTAAATGATTTTTTCCATTATTAATAAAATTCTCCTTATAATATAAACTTTTAGATATTTTCTTTTTATTTTAAATCATTAATAGTAACACTTTTTAATATATCAGGCAATTTCATTTATTAAAGCTCCCTTAAGGTTTATTATTTTACCAACTATTAATCTATTTTAAGTTTTTAATTAAGTAGTTTCATTGTTTCCTATTTTCGTTTTATCTGATTACTAACAGCTATTTTTGGTAACATCTAATATCCATGAATAATTTATTGTTCAGATTTATGTTTAATCATTGTAGGCGCTTTTTACAAGATAGGATCTTAATGAATAACATATTTATCAAGATTGTTGAAAATCAATTAATTATATGAATCTTCTTCAATGGTCTCCTTCTTAAGATCTAAGTATACAGAATCAAAATTAATCTTTTGTCTTCTAGAGGTTATAACTTCTTTAGCTTTTTTAAGAATTGAAGAAGATTATAAAGTTTATATTGATTATTATGGAGGAGATTCCTCTTCTGTAGGTAAATTTGAAATAATTGATTCTAGAGCATTTAGCTTAAGCTTTAGTTGAAAATCTGGTTTTTTTTATAGAATCTTAGTAATTCTGGTCTTTGCGAGATTTGCTTTTAGAATCACTTAAGCATTCTAATTATCATTATTCATAATTTTAATTAATGCTCAGAAAGAACGTAAGACTTAGAAAGGAGTATCTCATGAGGATAGAGGATGAAAAAAGAGCAAAACAGAAGTATGATAACAAAATGAGATTATTGAATGCTGAGATTGAAAGGAAAAATGTTCCAACTGACCTTTATAGAGATGAAGAAAATCTAAGAAAAGAAATTAATGCATAAGATGATAATACTATAGGTTGATAAACAAAATTATTTGTTAGTGCCAAGAACTCATTTAGATGATGAATATGCTATGAGTTTTTATAGAGAACCTCAGATTGCATTGACTACAAGTAGATCTCCATCTTAGAGATTGGTTACTTTAATGAAAGAGATGGGATTAATATTCCCTAATTGTACAAGAGTCAATAGAGGTGCTCTAGTGGTTAAGGATCTCGTAACTCATTGTTAACAAAAAAATTATTCAGATCTTATAATTGTTCATGAACATAGAGGAGAACCTGATGGATTAATCATATCCCATATGCCCTTAGGTCCAACTATTTATTTTGGAGTTAAAAATGCTGTCTTACGTCATGATTTAGATGTACGAGCAGGTTATTTAACATTCTTATCATAGATCCTTTGTCTGAACAATATCCTCATTTGATTTTTGACAATTTCTCAACTAAATTAGGAGAAAGAGTAATTACCATATTGAAACATCTATTTCCAGTCCCAAAAATAGATAGTAAAAGAGTCCTTACATTTCATAATGAAAATGGAGTGATTTCATTTAGACATCACACTTATTAGAAATCATTTAATCAAGTTGATTTAAATGAATAAGGTCCAAGATTTGAATTAAAACCATATAAAATAGCCTTAGGTACAATAGGATAAAAGGAAGCCATAGTAGAATGGTAATTAAGAACCTTTATTAACACAGCTGGTAAAAAAAGTGTATTATGAAATTGTATGTAAATAATTAATTTATTAAATGGACTCAAAAATTATTCCACTTCAAAATATAGATGAATTCAAATCATCTATTCTTATAGAAGAAAGAGTGGCCATCTTAATATTTACAGCAGAATGGTTTTATATTAACATAATTTTTAGGTGTTAACCAAGTCTAAACTTAGTAACATAAATGAAAAAAGAATTGGATTAATAAAGAAAAAGACTAAACTAATAAACAGGTGCAATCAATATCTTTGTTGTGGATCATGAAAAAGAAGGATGTCATCAAATAGTCAAATAATTTGCTCCAACTACATTACCATATGTATATTTATTTGAGAAAGGGAAATATATTGCTTAATTTGGAGGTCTAGATGTTTTTGCAATGAATAAATTAATTAAGAAAGCTTTGGAATCTTCAAGAGCATTATGAATAAATAATATTGCCATTTTATATTAGTAATTATTTAGATTCATAATTCTATATTCTTGGTATAAATTTCTTGTTTTCCTATTAACATGGATAGAAATTCATAGTAACAATAATATGTTGAACTAATTTTTTGAGTTTATTTTTTATATAATTTGTAAAAAAAAGACTTAAAATAATTGATAAAATTAAAGTATATTCACTTTGTTATATTGATTTGAATAATAAATTTAGTTTCTATAAACTTATATTAAGATTGAAAGTGATTATATAATAAATACTTTGATATTCTATTATTTGATTATCTAATTAATCTTTACATCATCATCAACTAATATTTTTTTGATTTTATTATTGTACTCTTACACAAATTCATTCTTTTAGTTAATTAATAGATATAGTACTGAATTAGATACTTGTTTATTATTTTAGTGTCTATATTTCAAATATTCCTAATTAACCAATCAAATTGCAAGAAAAGTACATTAAGTATTGGCTTATAAATATTATTTTCAAATTAATTAAAATGGCACCATCAAAATCACCAAAGGCTGATGCAGCTAAAAAGACAGTCAAAACAGTCAAGACAAAGAAAGGATCAGATGATAAAAAAAAGTCAAGAAGAAGATAAGAGACATTCGCTCTTTATATTTACAAGGTTTTAAGATAAGTTCACCCAGAAATTGGTGTTTCAAGAAAAGCTATGAACATTATGAATTCATTTATCAATGATATCTTTGATAGAATTGCTCTTGAAGCCAGTAAATTGGTTAGATTCAATAAGAGAAGAACACTTAGTTCAAGGGAAATCTAAACAGCAGTGAAATTGCTTCTTCCAGGAGAATTGGCTAGACATGCCATCTCAGAAGGAACAAAAGCAGTCACCAAATACACCAGTGGTTGATTTATTCAATTTAATTCATATAACATTAAAATAGATGTTAAATTTTATTATTTTTATACTATTTTACTAATTGAATAAGAAGATTGTTCTTCTTTAAATATTGAAAAGATCTTTCAAAATATTTAATTCTTAAAAATAATAAAAGATTTTATCTAAATGAATAAATACTTGTTATGTATCTAAAATAAGTATAAAAGTAGATAGAAAATTTATGAATAATAATTTTATTATAAATATATAAATTAATGAAATAGATTCCTATTGTATATTATTATCAAAATGAACCAAAGACACAATTTATGTTCTTTTTTTAAGGAGAGGAAGTACAATAATTATCTAACTTTATTGTAGCTGATAGTAAAAAATATATTACAGCAATTTCCTTTTAAGATTACAACACATCATATTAGATTTAAGATATTTGTTTAAGATATTGAACCAAAAACGTAATCAATTAATTTAACTAATAGATATGCTTGGTTTGATATTTCTAATCCTAATGCTAAAGTACCAGTTGTTAATGATACTGTTTTCGTTAAAATATTAACTCTTTAACATCTTTCATATAGTAGAATAGCTAAAAAAATGGTTGAAAGTTTGTTTTAAGATTAAAAAGTTGGAGATTTAAAGATCTAACAAAATCCTATTTAATAGTCGTATTAAACTTAAAAATAACAATCTAATTCATCACCTAAATTACAATAGTAATAAAATTAAAAATAAATTTAACAATAAGGTGGTGAGAGATATAGCAATAAGTAATTTAGTAATTTATCAAATGGGACTAGTCAAGGTGGCGATCTTTTAGAAGCATTTGAAAAATTTGATTACAAACCAAATCCTCATCATACTTAATCATAACCAATCAGCCATACAGATTTAGATATAAATAATACTAATTTAAATTTAAATTAACCAAAACAATAGTAAAATAATAAAGATTCCTTACAGTTTTTAGGATTTAATCCTCAATCACAGTAACCATAAGCAAAATAGGGTGAAGATTTATTTGAATTCTAGACAAATATAGATAAATAACCTATTGTTTAAAAGGAGTAATCTCAAAGAGAGGATCTATTTTAATTTGATGTTCCAAAACAATCAATATAATAATAATAATAATAATAATAATAATAATAATAATAATAATAATAATAATAATAATAATAATAATAATAATAATAATAATATGAAGGGCTTACAGATAAATAAATTGTTGATTTGAGAGTAGAATAAGCAGCTGAGGGTCTATAAAAGATTTGGTAGGAGGAAGAAGATTATAATGTTTTGAGATAACAAGCAAAAGATGAAGTAGAACCAAAAATATTAAATTGGGCTTATAAAAATAATGTAAGAAATAATTTAAGATTGCTTCTTTCTACATTGAATGATGTTTTATGGGAAGGAACAGATTGGTAATGTTCAATAGGTGATTTAATGACTGATGGTAAAATGAAGGTATTTAATATATCTAATTTATTAGTTAAAGTATCGTTAAGCATTATTGATTGTTCATCCTGATAAACATAATTAAAGTCCTCCTGTTTAAAGATATATTGCTGAAAGAGTATTTTATGAACTTAATTAAGCTTGGAATGATGTCAAAAACAAAAGTTGATATATTTTTTTATTTAAATAGCTTTTAATAAACTTCATAAAATTTCAAGGTTTTTTTATTTTTAATTAGTTAAGTAATATTTTTATATATCTAAATTTAATATAAAATTTACCTTTATACATATATAGTTTTTATTTGATTAATAATATTTGTGGAATTATGAAAATTCTTTTAATTTCATTGAAATTTTGTTACATTATTTTAAAGAATAAAAAAAATTATTTTATAAAACTAGTATTTACTAAAAATTTATTAGTTTTATTAAAAAATAAAAATTAAAAAATAAAATTTGTTGTTGAAATAATGTAATGAGTTAATTATTATTTGAGAATGAGCAATAGTATCATTTGATATATTTAATTAATTTTATTTGAGATTAAATGAAGTCAAAAATAAAGATATAATTTGAAAATATATTTCAAATATTAATTAGTACTAATATTCGAGATATCTAATAATATTAAAGAAACTAAAACTTTTGAATCTATAACAGCGTATTTAAAAAAATATAGAAAAAGTTACTCTCATCATCAAACCTCATTTGATGAATCAGTTTATTATTCGTTTACTTCAACATCATATTTAGTCTCTGTAATTACTAAATCATTATTTGTCTACTAGGGCTATAATTCAATTCCTGTTATTGAAGGTCTGCAACTCTCATCTCCATCTATGATTTCCACTTCAACAGGCTAGTCAGTTTTTTCATAGAGAGCATCCAAAACTGCATTTTTTTCCTTCTTCTTAAATTTACTTTTCTTGAGAAATGAATCTTGCACCCAAAACTATAATAACCTGTTTTGATACGCAAAGAGCATTAAATATTAAAGGTATGATGACTAGTACAATTACAAGCTCGAGTTCTGGATATTAATTTATAGGTTAGAACATCCATGATACTGCTGTCAATAAATATTCTCCCAAGATTAATTAGAAAAAATAAAGGATAACTTTGCTCTTGTTTTAATGAGTGATAACTTACTACAACAACAATTAAAATCCACAATGTTAATTAAAATACATACACTCCATATGCAACTTCAACTTTAGGTTTAGCTTTTTAGGCTTGAGTTAAATCATTAGAACTTATAGAGTAAGTTGTTATTTATGGATAGGATATAGTGTAATAATTGCCTGTTTAAAATTGCTATAAAAATTACTAAGATGTATACCGTCTAACCTAACTTTTGAAATAGTTTTTCAAAAAGAGTGATCAATAAACAATTAATTAACATACCTATAGTACAATCCAACATATAAGTAATAAAATACCTACCTTAACAATATTATATACCATTAACATTAATCTCCACTATCTGCAGAACTCAACAATAAAGCCAATCCAATATTTAAGAAATGCTGCACAACAGCACTAACAAACTATTTAGCAGTATCCTATGTTATGTATTCTGAAATTACCATTAAAAATATTTTCCAAACTCTTTTAGGTTTTTCAATGTGCCTCTTGACTAAAAATATAAAAATGAATTTATTACAGACAAGGACTAAAAAGCAAAGGAATCCCAAAATTGATTATACTAATATTCCAAATCCTCCCAATAATTCACACCCCTACGCTTCAGGTTCCTCTGTTGACATACAAAATTGAGTTTAATTAATTAATAATAAAAAAGATTATAATGTAATTAGATTAGACGGTTAACGATTTAATCAAATTTCTAAGTCACTCTAGAAGATATCAAAATAAACTAAAGAATACAATTTTATCTGTAAATATATAAAGTATATTAAAAAGAGTTATCAAGATAGAAGTAATTAATTCTATGCAAAATTTAAAATGTATAAAAATTAATTGTATTTTCTAATCAGAATGTTTCTATACTAAATTATTTGAATGATTTTAATATTATTATTATTAACTTCTAAAGTAATTTATATATGATAATAATGATTGATTTACCATAAGATTAATATATTATGGCTATAAATAATCTTCAATATCATTATTATTATTATATAAATATTATTGATAATTATTATAATGCAAATATATTAATTCAAGCCATCTAGTTCAATTTAATTAAATATTTAAATCACTTATTTGATTCTATTCATCTTCTATTAATAACATATCACCATTATTATCAATCATACCAAATTATTAAACTTTTCTTCTTGGTTGAGGTGGAGAATCTGTAACATCTTCTGAAGATGATTCTCTTATCTATCTTCTAGGTGGTATAATATTTTCAGTTTCATCCATTTCTTCTATTTGTATCTCTTCAAATGGCTATACTTCTTCCACTTATTCTGGTGCAATAGGATTTGTCTTTTCTGAACTAATTTTGCCAGATTATTCTTTAAGTAGCAACATCAATCGAGCATTATTAATTTCTTAAATCTAATCCACTCCTCCACTTGAAAATTCAATACAACTTTCAAATAAATCTAATCTTTCAGTACTACATTTAGTTGAACACATTCTACTCGATTTTCTCATTAAATTAGTTTCTTTTATCAATATGGAATTATACTTTCTCTTTTAAGTCTTCTCTACATAAACAATTCATCTTATCGTTTAAGATCTTCTTCAATCACTTTTTATGTCTAATCAGATGCTTTTTAATATCCACTTATTAAATGCTACAAATCATTTTAGCTGCATTCAATCTTATCTTATATTTCCATTGCAATTTTTGCCTTTGTTTAACGTTCTCTCTTTTTGTGTTCAACACCAATAGTTTACTTATAATTGGATTATTTTAGTACCTTAGCTTTTGCACTTTCTTAACTGTTCTAAATATTGTTAGTCTCTTATATAATTAAACTTTATGTATGACTAGGCATAGATGGGGGCAAGTCTTGATTAGTTTTACGAATGCTCTTCAGGGCTCTTTGACAAGCAAACAAAGATTATAATTTCTCATTAAAATAATATCCAACTGGATCCTACACTCACTAATTTCTTACTTAAATGCTGTCATAATGTTCGATTAACAAAGCATACAAATCAATCAATTTTTATATAACATCATATTTTTCTGATCCTTTGTGGTATCTTTCTTCAAAGTCAAGTAACTCCTGATAGATATCATCTATATATATTATGTACAATTTACTCGTAATAGGCATTGTGAATTTATTTAATTAAAATAATTTATTGACATCATTAGAACATTCCTCAACTTATTCTAATTTTACATCTTGAACACAATCTTTTGTTTTAGAGAGATAGTTTATGTAATTTAATTTAATAGACTAAAATGAATCAATTTTAAATAATAATCTTAATAATATTATTTAAATTTGATTCTAAATCTTTAAATTATCACATAACTTATCTTGATTCAATTAATTATGTTTTATAGATTTATGTTTAATAAGAATAAATATAAAATTTTAGAATATATCTAGATATTTTCTCTTAAATTATGAACAACTTATTATAAGGACTTATTTATTTTAATATATATTAATTGATAATTGTAATTCAATCATCCTTCTATTCTATTTAATTTTCTTAATATATATAAAATTAGATGATAATAAATTTGTATTTTTCATTCAATTTCAGTTTTTCATTTGAATTATTTTTCTTAATTAATTGATAATGGATACTATTTTTGAATAATATTCTTATATTTTATTAGTCGAATTGATTTGTCTGTAGGTCCTCTAAATACTAAATACAATTAGTATATTACTTTTATTAGAAATTTTTTAAATTAACTCTGTTTATATAAATAATTCATTTATGAAATTCAAATCTTAAAAACAAACTTAAACTTGCCATTAAAACATTGAAAATTTGTTTTCCCAACTTTCTATATTCACAATATCCTCCTATAGTTTAATAAATAGAGAAAGTATTAAGTTAACTATGACTGCTAAATTATTTTATCTAATAAAAGTAGTGTAATCATAACTAAAATATTATTATCAATATCTATAGTCTTTAGGATATTAAATATTATAAATAAAATTGTAATTAAAGATATAATTGATGGTTTATTAAAATTTTAATTAATTTAAAAATCAATTAATTATTATTTTAAATTGTGGATTCATTCATTATAATTTGTGAAATCTAAGTGAATAAATTTGATTCGCTTGAAATATAATTAATTTTAATATCTAACTTAATACTTTTTATTATTAATTTAATTATTCAAGCTTATTTTTAGTATTTATATTCAATTTAATTTTTATAAACATAAAATTCAATTTAATAGCTTTGAGTAACTGCTATTTCTAAAAATCACTAAATTTCAATTAAAATATCAATGTTTTAATATTGATATAATTATTAGATTATTTAACATTTATAAGAAATAAATTTTTTTATTAATCATATTATATTTGATAAGAAGTTAAAAAACTCATTCTTTTTAAAATTCCATATATTTCAGAGATTGCACAATTATTTATACTTAAATCATAGAATAAAATTGAAAATTGTAAGAAATGTTGTCAATTGAAAAATTTTAAAAATATCTGTTAAAATGAATGTAAAAAAATCAAGTAAAATGATTTCATATACTGTTTTTGGTTAGAGTTTTTATTTAAGATTATATATATAAATTAATTTATAAATGGACACTAGCTATAATTATGATTAATATGCTTAAAAGGCATACTCTGCTAATGTATTTAAAGTGGATGAATCTGAATTTATTATAGAAAAGAGATACAAGCCAACTTAATAGCGTAATATTTTACTCATAATTTCAGTTGGAAGTGGTGCATATGGTGTTGTGATTGGTTGTGAAGATACAAAAGCAACAAATACAGAATAAAAAATGGTGGCAATAAAAAAAATTGAAAGAACATTTGAACATAGATTTTATGCTAAAAGAACATTAAGAGAGTTAAAGATCTTAAGAAATTTAAGACATGAAAATGTATATATTAAATAAAAAGACTTTAGATAGTTAATTTAATCACTCTACAGTTACCTAAATCAAGAAAACACTTTTATGATATGTATATACTACACTTAAATGTATTAATAGTTATTGTGTAACAGAATTATTAGATACTGACTTAAAACGGGTAATTGATAAAGAACATGCAAAATTGAATTAAGATCACTTTAAATTGTTTTTGTATTAAATTCTAAGGGCCTTAAAATATATGCATTCAGCCAATATTTTGCATCGAGATCTTGTAATATAATATAATTTAATTTAGAAACCAACAAATCTGTTATTAAATAAATAAGATTGCATGCTCAAAGTCTGTGATTTTGGATTGTCAAGAGCATTATTATAGACAACAAAAACACAATAACAAAATCCAAATATCATGACAGATTATGTTGAAACAAGATATTACAGAGCTCCAGAATTATTGTTAGGACTTAAAACTTATACTTAAGCAGTAGATATATGGAGTGTTGGATGTATATTTGCAGAAATAGTAAGAGGTAAAACATTATGGAGAGGATAAAATTGTAATTGATAATAACTTATTTTAAGCTAAACAACAAATTAAAATGATTTTTGAAACTCTTGGAACCCCTTCTAAAACAAAGATAATGCAAATTTAAGATACTTTTGTTTCATCTAAACTTATTGAATTAGTTTCAGAATTAGGATCATTAGAAAGAGTACCTTGGGATAAAGTTGTTAAAGGATTACCACCAGAAGGATATGATCTTCTTGAAAAATTCTTAGAAATTGATTATAAGAAAAGAATCACAGCTGCTGAGGCCTTAAAACATCCATATTTAAAGGAATTGCATAATCCAAATGATGAAGTATTCTATTTAATCTAAACTTAATAGCCTACTAGATCTCCAGTATCTAATATGGAGTTTGAATTTGAAATGTATGAGTTTACTAATGAATAACTCAAAGGTAATCAATTATATCATTTTAGATATGATTTATGAGGAAATTCTGTTGTACCATTATCCTGAATTCAAGAAGCAATATGAAGAAAAGATTGCCAATAATTAAAGTGTTATAAGTCACATAATAAAGGGTGAGAGTGCTAAAGTTATTGATCCTGAAGCAGATGATGATTATCCTATATGATGTTGTATTAATATAAAATTTATTATATAATATAGAAAATTTTAAAAGATCTATGCATTTTCAATTATTAACAAGGGCATGTAGTTTATAAATACTATCAGCTAAAAATAATTGAATTAAGAATTCAAGTAAAATATTAGAATGTCCCTCTTCTTGAGATTGATTTTTATCTTTCACAAAAATTCTAGTAATAATATTGATGATTTACTTAGTTTCTTTAAATTTTTAATTCGATATTTTATGGCTTTTATAATATACTAATTAAATATAATAAATACTCTATTCCATTTATATTCAATCTAAATAAATGTTTATTTACAAAGAGGACAAGTATTTTTAATCTTGATTTAATGGATTCTATTAAATTAGACAATTTAAAAATGCAAACTAAACAAAATGAGTGATAACAACTATCCAGGTGTCCCTGTATATTCTATTGAATGATAACATAAACCACATTATTATACTTTAGATTAAAATCGTGTCTATCTTTATCATGGTTATAGTTCTTTCATTTTTATTATTTTTTAATATTTAAATTATTAAATTAATGAAATTTTTACATTAAACAAAATTTTTAGAAAGTTCATTTTCGTTTATTACACAGCATGATTTGAAAGTTGAAGAGAATATAGTCTTAAATTAGTCTTAGTTCGTTTAAACATTCTATTATTTAATTTTATTATTCTTATAAAAATAAATTTTATTCTTAAAAAGTGATATGTTGAATATTAAATAGTCTTCTCTACCAATAGTTAAATTTTTATATGTTTTTACTGAATTAACAATATGATTACAAAAAATAATTTTGAGATATTCAAACAAGAGTTTAATTGGATTTAAGCTTGTATTATAATTTATTAAAGAAATTAGATTGAGTCATATGAATAAGGTGAAAATATTTTATAATTATATCAAATTGTAATTTTAGTTAAATCCCAACCCAATTCCTCTAAAATCTAAATCTATTTAATAGCTGATTGCCTTCTTTTTCTGTGTTGTTCTTATTGATTCAACCAATCTAAATCTTAAATTCTATATGATCTTATAAACTCTTTATTTTAATTATAATGTAATATTTCCTCTTTTCCATCAGGTAATAACCAACCATCAGGTTAACAATTAGAATTGTAATAGCAACCTTATTAATCAGCCCATCCTCCATGCTAATCATAAAAGTAGATTTGATCTTCAATTTCAAATCCTAAAAGTGTACCATCGTGATCAAAGAAATCAATATATTTTTCAAAATACCAAGGCTTATGAGGAACAAACATTAATTAATTAAATAATTAATTAATAAATGTTATTCATTGATTGTTTTTATATTAAATTCATTAACTTGCAAGAACAGGATGATCTTCTTCTTCAAATGATTAGAGTTATGCAAATGAAAAGGTTATAGATTCCATACATTATTAGTTTGCAATGAAAGAAGTTCTTTGACCTTCATACTTTTCTTTATTAAAAAGATATAATCTTCTAGATACTGGAACTGTTAAGGATCTGATTGGTTTAGACCATCCATATCCTGGTAAATCTGGAATTCTATCACAAACAGTTACTGAGTCTCCCTTGAAATTACATTCAGAGAATAACTCTGCACAATCTGGATCAAATATTTTGTAAGTTGTATCAGCAACAAAAATAGCTGTTTAATGGAAAACTCCATAAATTTAAGTATCCCACCCTAAAGAAATAATAGTAATAAATAAGTACATGTTACGAGATTGTATGTCAACTTTGATTCAAGTACTACTTTATTATATTGCAATCTCATATTTCTAGCTCTTTCAACATCATAACCTCTGAGAGTAACAATAGGTACTCTTGGGCCACTTTACCATACTTTTGGTAATTCAATAGTTTATGGAACTTCAGCTGCACTTGGTGCTCTTTTGACAAATGGATGACTTGAAGCAGGATCATTATAGAAAACATATGCAGGTGAAACCCATAAAGATTGATCAGTACCCAAAAGAACATTGAATCTTATAAATTCCAATTATGCTTGCCAATATGTTCTTACTGAAACAGTGACAGATTTTGGTGTTACTTATTCAACCTAAAATGCAAAAGACTAATTACTTTGACTTCCACTATTGGATTTGTTAATAAGTGTTTACAACCAATTAAACTTACAATAGCATTTGTTGCATCTTTGAGACTGTGTTCAATTGTATATGATACTTTTCTTTCACCTTATCCAGTTTTTAATTCTTTAACATCTGTAGATTCAAATGTCACTACTTAAATTCTGGGATCATAAATTGCATACCAATCAACAAATAAGGAATAAAGAGGAGAAGGTCCAACTGCAACTCCACTTAATTTGAATCCTTTGTAATAATAATATAACATAATTACCTGTGGTTGTGATATCGCTAACTCTTTCCATAAACCCATGAGGTAAGCCAACACTCCAATCAAGTAATTATGCTGAAATAAACACTTAAGGGGGAACTTCGAAAGCTTTCTTGAATTTTACATCCACAACCACTTATCTTGGAACTCCTGCTTGAGCTTCCAATATGTGACCTCCCGCATATTGAACTATGACCTATTATGCTGACTCATATTGTGGTGTTCTATAACAGAACGCAAGTGATAATATCGCTATCAGAACTGCTATCTTCATAAAATCCGTTTTTATATTATATAAATTATCTAATTCTCTTAATCAAATATCAATTTAAATCAACTCTCTAAGAATGTCAATTACTCTTCTTATAAACAATTAGGAACTTCAATAAAATTATATTCTATCATTAATGTCATTATCTAAATTAAGAACTATTCTTTTTATCTAAAATAATAATCTCAATCATTATTACATATATATTTCATAAAAATGGATGTATGTTCTAATTTTACATTGTCCTTGACAGGGGGTTTTTAAGAGTGTAGAAATTGTGGAAGAGAAAAAAAATTTCATCGTCTAGACTTTGAAAATAACAACATTGAATATGTCAAAAAATCTAATAATAATGATGCAGGTATATTGTTATTCATATATAATCAATAGCAAAATTCTAATAAGAGAAACTTTAATAGATAGCTCAATAAAAATAAGAAGAAGAAGATCAATTAAGAGCTAAAGCCTGTAGTAACTTCGTATTAGCTCTTGTTGGACAATTTCAATAATGTGGCAATTGTAAAATAGAGAAAAAATATCATAAACTTAACACAGAAGGTCAAATAGCTTATCAACCAAAATCATAACTAACAAAATCTGTTTAATAGACTCAGTAATAAAACAAAGTCACTGCAGTTGCAGGTATTATTCATTTTATATTGTTTTGTAGAAGTTGTCTAAGAAACTATGATGGTACAATCTGTAAAAGATAGAATTGCCTAAATGAATAAAAAAAATCAATCTAATAATGAACCTTAATTCAGACCTAGTTTGAAAAAGGAAGAAGTTAAAGAAAAGGTTCCTGGATAAGCTGAAATAGTCACAGAATAAGTCTTTACATCTGTATCTGATAAAAAAAGTGTTTTTGATAAATAAAGAGTCAGAAAAACTATAGAATAATCCACTTAACAAATTCGAGAATAATAAAACACAGAAGGATTTAGAAAGGCAGAATCATAATATATTACATCATAAGAAAATACTCAAGAATAATAAGAATAATTTATTTAAAATCAAACTTAAGTGCAAGAGAATAATTAAGAAGATTCTGAATAAAACCAATAGAATTATTAATAAGAATAATAATTTGAAAATAATTAAGATTAATAATAATAATATTAAGAGGAATATTAATAATAATAAGAGTATTAATAATAAGAATATTAATAATAATAATAAGAGTAAGAATATTAATAATAAGAATAAGAATAATAATAATAATAATAAGAAGTTATATTATAGTAATAAGAATAAGAAGAATCAAATAATTAAAATGAATAGGTTGAATAATCCTTATAATAAAATGAATAACAAGATGAAGGACAATAAGATAATTAACAATAAGAAGATGCTAATGATCATGACGAGGCTGCATAAATTTATTGAAAAATATTAAAATATTAATAAATATTTATATATATATTATATCTCTATGTTATTTAGACAAAAGGAAAAAGTTCCTGATAGAGGAAAAGATAATTTTCGTGATTTTATGAGAAGAGAAGGAGAATCTTGTTAGTAAACTTAAATGAGACTCTCAACATTTATACATAAAACTGTTCCAAATGATTAAACAAAATCTTAATTAAGGTATATCAACCATCATTCCTAAGTTCTGCTCCATATGTTTTAGATGGTTCATTAAAAATGTTTGGTAATACATGGGATGCCAAACATTTAGGAACATTTCTTCAAAAAAGCTAATTTGCTTCTATTGATGGAAATCCTCTCAAAAATACTGAACCATACTAAAATAGCATGAAAAATTAAAGTTTTTTTTTCAGAAGCTAATAAACTAGAAATACAGATGATCATGTTATTAATCTTCATTAACATACAATTAATCATTTAATTAGTGATCATCCAACCATAAAAAATGGAACAGAATTTTTAGAAAAAAAACTCCTTTCTGTTCCTGATAAAACATTTGATGAATCTAAATTAAATTATATTACAGGAACAAAATTGAAAAAACCCAAAGAATAATTTTAAGAAATGGTAATTGCTAAAGAAAATAGATTAAAATTTCAATAATGGAGATCAGAATATCAAGATGTAAATCGAGCATTCAAAAAGGCTAAGTAATGTTTTAAAAGTGGATTGTATGCTTTAGATAATCCATTAAATGATAATACTAAACTATATAAAGAAGAAAATGCAAAATTAAGAGGAAAAGAATAAAAAAGTGTGAGAAACAATTTGCAGAGATATAAATGTAAATATCAAACTCAATTACATAGCACTTGAGAAATTTAATGCTAGTAATCCTGCTATTGAATTTTAGAATATTGCTCATAAACCATTTAGTTCTATATAATAAGATCCTTTATTAACAAAAAGTAGTTTCCCATCATAAAACTTTGAGTTACATGATTAATGGAAGAAAAGAAAAATGATAGAATAAAATGTAGATACAAAAAGTAGAATATTTGGTGAAAATTCTTAAAATAAAGTAAATTCTCAAAGAACTGTCTTTTTGAGAGAATAGGAACTTAGAGGCAGAAACTACAATCCTGTAAACCTAACAAAAAGTTTAATTGGTTGTTGATTTTCTTTGCATTTATTAAATAGCTAATAAATATAATTTATAATATATTTATTTTTATCTCTTCATTTTAAAATAGAGTGATTTAAAATATCTACAAATGCATATAAAGTTAAGAAAGAAGAAAAGAATTAATTGAATTTTTTGAATATACAACATAAGAATTGAATTAAAAGCTTTTTAATTTTTAAGAAAATAATTAAAGTAGTAAGGATTCAATCTTAACTTTAAATACATTATATTTAAATTGTTTTGAATAATTGAAATGTCAACCTTGAATTTTTATGGAAATACAAAAGAAAAATATTGAATATTGATTTAAAGTAGTAAGTATCACTAAGTTTAGGGAGAATTTTTGTATAAAATATTATTAAAATGTTTGATTAAAGAATATTTAACATCTAATGAACTATAATGAGATTTTTTTTAATTTAATTTAATTTAGATAATAAAATAAACTAAATTATTTGTTCCTTCATATTATAATAAATTATAGTTATTGTTGTAAAATTATTATAATCACAATTTAATTATAATATGTAAACTCATGCAAAATAAGTGGTTGCATTAATCAATCAATTACCTAAGAAAGAAGAACTCAAATTCTTAGAAAAACAACCTGGAAACAAAAAAATAATTTCTGAAACCAATTAGGTCTTTATCTCAGTCATTAATGGACTACGATCTTTGGTTGGAGATGTTTAAACAAATTCAACAACTATACCATTTAAAGTATTCTCTCATAAGTATGTAGTAAATAGAAGAAACATTAGATTAATTTTTAGAAAATGCAGCCATTTAATATGACAAAATGAATAAATTAAGTTTAGCTCCAAAACAACCCCAAATTTAAAAAACAAACTAACTTAAACCAAAAGATATTTATGGTTTTGCTGATGTAATTTAGCTTAATAAATTACCTTTTATTCCTGTTTTAAAATATAAGCATTATGCTCAAACAGAATTAGATTAAAAAATAATAGAAGCTTAAAATACTCCATATTAATTTTTTGAGAAATATTCAATAGATGAATTTGCACATCCTTATTATGAAGAAATAATGAGATTAACACCATTAGATTTTGTTATTGATGTGCCATAAAAAATTAATAGATATAGAGATTTAGAACCACCAATCATGATTAATAATCCAGATCATTTAGGTGAACTTATCCTTAAAATACAATAAGAAGTAGATTAGAATGGTTTTAGTGAGATAGCTGTAGATTTAGAGCATAATCATTAAATTTCATATTTGGGAATCACTTGTTTAATTTAATTAAGCACAAGAACATAAGATTATATAATAGATCCTTTTCCTTTATGGAAATAAATAGGTGATATGTTGAGTGTTGTTTTTACAAATCCTAAAATTATAAAGGTTTTTCATGGAGCAGACAATGATGTTTAGTGGTTATAAAGAGATTTTGGTTTATATATTGTAAATTTATTTGATACTTTTCATGCATCTAAAGAATTATAACTTATGTAAAATTCATTTTAGTTTTTGTTATCAGAATATTGTAAGAAATCAACTGATAAAACTTATTAAACAGCTGATTGGACTTAAAGACCATTATCTGATGAAATGATTAAATATGCTTAAATAGATACTCATTATCTACTTTACATATATGACAGAATGAGATAAGATCTTAAAAAATTAAATAAACCTAACGAGAATATAAATAATATTCCAAATTATTATATTGAAACTGTATTAAAACGAAGTAAAGAGACAGCTCTTAAAATTTATAAGAAACCTTTGTAAGATTAAGATTAATCTTTGCAAACAATTCTTAACAAGTAAGATAGGAGAATGGATGCAAAAAGTTTTGATTTAATGGTGAAATTATTAGAGTTAAGAGAAGAATTAGGAATTAAATATGATCAAAATCCAAGATATTTTTTACCAAATCCATTTTTATTTAAAATAGTTGAATCAAAACCTACTACAATTTAAGAATTAAAAAGTTAATTAGGAGGTGATAAAAATATCCATGATATTGTTAAAGAAAATCTCTGGTAATTCTTAAAAGTTCTATTGGAATTTGATGAGAAAATTCCAACTGTAGATATTATTTAGGAAGAATAATAGAATACAGCATAAATATAGATTGAGGAAGTACAATCTAATTTATAAGTTGAACCATTAAAAATTATTTAAGTTTCAGTTAATATTAAGAAATTCTAAAATAAAAATAAAAGTATTATTGAACATTTATAATAAAATGAAAATATTGAATTAATAAAATCCTAATTTTATTGTGAATCACCTTTTAAATTGTTAAATGTTTTTCATGATGGCTTAGGATCTTAAATATTTCAATCAATGAAGGAATAAAGTTAATAGCAAAAATAATAAATTGAAGAAGCACAACAATAAAAAATAGAAAAAATTAATACATCAGATTTCATATAACTTCCTAAACTAGAAGAACAAAATCGTGATTAATAGAAGGATTTAGATATTAGATTAAATAATACACTATAAAATTAGCATGGGACAAAGATTTTAAAAAGACACTAAAAAATAGAATAGTAAAAAACATAAAAATCTAACATTAGTAACAGATTTTAAATATCATGATAATAAAATGTGTATTTATATTCATAAGTTATTGTTTAATTAACATATTAAGAGGGCAAAATTTATTATTCCAACTCTCTTCTTTAAAATTTATGATAAGTATACTTTTGTTTAGTAATAATAATATTCTTAAACTAGTCATAAAGTTGAAATTATCTTTAAACGTAATCAAATTTTCAAATTTAAATTTTTTTTTTTTATTTTTAATATAATTATAATTTCTATTATTAAAACCTTAATTATAATTTAAGATTAGATCAATATTTGTGAATATATAAACTCAAAATCTGAGAATACATTTATAAAATTTTATAATTAAATTTCTTTGTATCTTTCTTATTCTTAATTCATAAATTTACAATCTTATTTGGAAAGAAATAATATTAATAACAAATAATGAAAGTTTTATAGTTTTCCTTATCAACACTCTAATTCCATAATACAACTTTGGAAGATAAATACTAAGAATATATTTTAGAAGAGAAACTTACTTATTTTAGATTGCTAATGTCAATTACAATTTTAAATACTCTTGTATCATTGTTTAGATCAATAATAGAAGAATGGGGAACTTTTTTAATCATATCACTTTCTGTGCAAACTGCATTATATTTTATTAAGTTAATATTTAGCAGAAAAATTTCTCCATATTTTAAGTACATTCTTCCTTTATTATATGTTATTTAATACACATTTTTTATAATTGGGGCACTCAATAACCTATTATAGTATAATATTAAGATAATTTAGGCCTCATTATGTTTATGGTTTTATAGGTGGAATATTTTCTTCTTGTATGCTGAATTATTTAAGCGTGAAAATAAAAATTGTAATTTTATTATCCTCTATTTGGATACTACTAGGAGTGTTTAGAATATATTCATTAATCAATATCAATTATATCTTGCTTGGAATTGGAGCTACTAGTCTACAAATGTTTTCTGCTTACATATTTGAATATAATTCAAGATTAAATTTTTCATAAGGAATGATTATAAAGTAATAAATGTAATAGATATAAATTTATATAATAGTAATTTAATGTATGAATATACGAGCTAAAAAATTCTTATTGTTAGCTTTAATAAAAATAAGACATTTTTTGAGCTTGATTTTGTAAATTAAAAGTTTGAATCATTTTATAAAATTGAAAATAATTAAGATAAAGTTAAAGAATTCTTAAGAAATCATTTAATTATTAATTTAGCTACTCATTAAATGTTTGGCAGTTTAAAAGTATAAAAATTTGCTAATAAATAAATAACTTTAGAAGATTTGCTCTTTGAAAAATACAGAGCTTAAAAAAATTTTGGAGAAGAATTCAATTCATTTTAAATAATAGATTAAAATAAAAAATAAAAAGAAATTCAAGTATAAATAATAAATGGATTGAAAACTCTATTTTTAATCATTATAAAAGAAAACAATAATGATATTTAAATTGAAAAGTATGAAAAGAAAATTTAGATGATAAATAATTAATCAACAAATTTTTCTATTCTAGTTGGTTCAAAATTACAATCGATATATAAATCAATTTTTGATTTAGAAATTTATTAATATGAAACTTAAGCTTTAAATAAAATCTAAGGAAGTATCTAATACATTCTTAATGAATCAAAGAATTAACTAATGTTTTTCTCTTAAAATAAAATTCACTAATTAATAGATCGTTGTTTATTATCCACTTTTATTTTGGCTTTAAAGCCATATTTTATTTATTAATGTTAATAATCCAAAATATAATTTGAATTATTATTTTAAATGGATAAAGATAATGTTTAGATGAAGGTAAACACTAAATAATTAACATAAATATTAATTAATATCTTCAATAAAATTCTAACTTATTCATAATCAAATAGTACTATATTATTAAGAATATCGAAAGAATATAATTTAAACCCTTTATCAAATAGCTAATAAAAATAATCATCTTCATCAAAATTTGATTATTTATGCTCTTCTTAAGAAAATTCTCAACTTTTGATTATTTTTAATTTTACGTTTAAAACAGATGATGAAATAAATAATTTTGAAAGATGTTTTATAAATTAAGATAATGAATTAGAACAGAAGGATGATTTAATTACAATTGTTAATTCATATATTTTAAAATAATTAAGTCCTTATAATAAGATATTTATAATTTAAGAGAAAATATCAAGATCATAAAATAATACTCTAAAATTTTATATTTATTCTGATTAAACATAAATTGACCCATCTTATTGTAAATCTATAAAATAGCAAAACATAATTGATTGATAAATTCATTCCACCATCTGCTTGATTATATTATTATTATTAAATAATTATATCCATATACTTTCTATATACCAAAATTATCAAACATTTTTCATTTATTTTATATAACAGTAACATCAAAATTATCTTAAAATAATTTGATAATAATTAATATTTTATTTATTTATTAATTTTATTTTACTTTCTGAATAATTCTCATCATTTTTATATTGATACTATTAATGTTTAAGTAGTTAGTAGATATATTATTTGTAAAATTTTATCTTTTATATTCTTACTTATAAAAACTTATCAATTACAAAAAGCATAAAATAACATAAAAACTATAGAAATCATTTTTTCCTTATTAACATTCTCTTCATTTCTACTTATTAGAGTTATTCAGTCTAAATTAAATTATGTATTGCAAATTCTACAGCCCTTTAATTATTAAATCTATCAGATAATTCTTGAATCAATCTATTTGCTGGTATCTTAGATCCAATACTTATTCTTCTTAAGATAGATTCTTCAATTTTACCAACTAATTATTTTAAGTCATTTGATAAATCAAGACCAAATTCTCTAAAATGATAAAATAAGAATATACTTAGATCCTAATGAGACTGCCATCATAGTAGAAGTTTAGAATAATCTATGGGCTTCTTTTACATGTTCTTCTTTGACATGCTCTTGCAATTGCATTTTAGCCAATGATTCACTAATTCTAATAATTGCCTCTAATTATCTAACAGTAATTGGTATATGTGATTTGCCTCCGCTTTTTGAATGATGAGGTTATTAACTTTTTTATCTATCATCAACATATAGATTCTGAATCATTTAAGCTGCTTATTCTGTAAGTAAAGGTTTAACAGTAGACTTTGCATATTTGATGTATTGTTTTAATTTCATAAGATCCAAAGTATTATTACCATCTTATTCAATTTACATTCCTTCTTGATCAGCAAATTATCCTGTATGAAGAGAAATAATATGATTGGCTAACCTTTAATCATTTTCAATTGATCTAACATCTCGAATAATGAAGATATTATCAAAACGAGATAAGATAGTTGTTTGTAATTCAATTTATTCTTAGATAGATTTATTCTCTTGATATCTACCA
Organism: Paramecium pentaurelia; assembly: GCA_905183005.1. Taxonomy (NCBI): domain Eukaryota; phylum Ciliophora; class Oligohymenophorea; order Peniculida; family Parameciidae; genus Paramecium; species Paramecium pentaurelia. The sequence goes on along the minus strand of CAJJDO010000124.1, from coordinate 245,847 downwards.
AAAATAGGATTAGCAGCAGCTAAAATTGAACATTTGGCATTTAATCTAGTAGTAATACCAGCTTTAGCAATAGATATAGTCTATTATTCCATTGCTTCATGCATAGCAACTCTATCTTCTGATCTCATCTTATCAAATTCATCAATGCAACATACTCCACCACTTGCTAATACCAAAGCACCTGCTTCCAAAGTAAATTAAGATGTATTGTGTTAATATGTAATAGTTGCAGTAAGACCAGCTGCACTACTTCCCTTACCACTTGTGTACACACTAATATCTGCTGCTCTTTCAACGAATTTCAATAATTATGATTTTGCTGTACTGGGATCACCAATTAATAATACATTAATATCTCCTCTCAATTTCATACTATCTGGAAGAGTTTTTGATGTTCCTCCAAATAGTAAACAAGCAATAGCTAATTTAATATCTTCATGACCGTAAATGGCTGGTGCTATTGAATTAGTAATTATTTTATAGACATCTGCATTTCTACTTAACGATTTAAATTCTTATCTTTAAGCCTCAGATAATCCTTATTTAATATTCACTTTATTTGTTTATAAACCAAATACATGAATATAGGGTAGAAGCAATTCAGTATCCATGGCATTACTTTTAATAGTAGCTGATCCTTTTGGAGGTACTTAATAAACTCCAGTGATTATTACTCTTTGTCCAGGTATCAATTTATTGACCAAATAACGATCACAATATACCATAAAATTTCTTGGAACTTCTCCTGTTGGAATTGCTTCAGAAAGTTCTTGGATTCTTAAAGTTTACTAATCAATAAATTGACATTCTTCTGGGATAATTACATAAGGATCTGTTGGACATTATGCATCTGTTTAAGCACCCTTTTATTAAGCTTTTCCTAAACAATATCTTGGTAAATTGACTGGCTTTGGTCCATATCCAAGATTTATATTTTATTCATCTTGACATTCTCTACATCTTATTAATAATTTCTTTGCCTTAACTTTTATTGATTTAGATGCTGAAATAATGCATTTAATTGTGACTAATTTTCCAATTTATTATGCTGTTAAATTACGAAGCAAGTCTGGATTTTATTATGAAATTAATTGCAATTAAAAATCTGGACAATCACTCTTATTTATCATCTTTTCTTAACTATATAACTTAATTTTAATATTTATTGAATACTTCTTTTATTTTATCTTCAAAAGTCTCTTGTATATCTTATGGACGATCCAAAATAAAAGAGTATAATTCTTTATCAGAATTTTCAATATCATTTATTTCAACTCTCAATATATACTCATTATTAGCAACATTTTCTTTTAGTTGATCCCTATATATGAATTTCTCTTGAAAATGAAATTCCTTTAGAAACTTTAAAATCCTTTTTCCTGCATCTGTAATTGTTTATTCATGATTAAATTCTCTATTAAATATTTGAACATTATTAAATACTCATCTGTTGTAAATTTCTGATTTGTATAGTATATTTTTTCTCCGTCAAAAGTAGTCATATGAAAATTAGATTTAAAATATATTAATAATGTTACGCGCATTTATTTGGCGGAATTAAATATTCATTAATATATTTCGTTATTTTTATTTAAGCAAATAAATTCTTTGATTAGACAAATTAACAAAATTCAATTATTAATTCTTATTTAACTAAATTTGAATCTCCATTCATCTTTTTAATTACTTTTTATTACATAATTCATTTTGCATATAAAATTTATTTTTCCATGGATGAATTCAAATCGAATTCAGAGCGTCCACAAACCTCTCGCATTCTCAATCAATTGAAACTTTTGAGACGAAATCTTGTCAAATAACCATAAAAACAACATAAATATACTAGGTCACACTTCGTACCAGCTGACATAAACAATATGAAATATGTGTTATCCCAAAGGTAAATCTTTGGAAACATCTCTTCTTCTATAGCAACCTTCAAGGGCAAGGCTATATCTTAAAGTCAAATATAATATGATGAATCCTATTTGAATAGATTGCTCCCAAAAGAAACAATAAGAAATCTGAATAATTAATCTAAAAAAAATAACACATTCTTCTCTTTGTTTCAACAACCATAAGGAAGAATGAAAACAGATTGGATAAACTCAAGATATAGATTATTTTGAGTTCATCTAGGTTAAAAATGATAAATGATCTAATAATTATACAAAAAAATACAATATTAAAGATTTTATTTATCAAATGATATTACATCAAAAGTTATGCAATATAAATTTAGAGAGAGATTTACAACTGAAGTTGATTTTCTAATAATTATTTTTTTTCAAATCAAAATAACTAAAAATTATTTAGACAATTAACAACAATCGAAACTTTTAATATTTTGGAATGAGTTTACAAAGATAGATTTTCAAATCAATACTTATAATTAATTTATATAGTTGACAACCATAAAATACAAGAATATTATTTAATAAAAATAATTTTATAATTAATTTATGAGTCACTAAGGAGTACTGTCAACAAAATAATAAGAAGCAGCTTTCTTGAAAATACTTAAAAAATAATGCAATTTGACATGCGCAGATTGCTCTTCAAAATCGCCTACTTGGGCATCTCTAGATTTTGGTGTTTTTGTGTGCTATAATTGCTCAGGTATTACAATAAAATTTATTCATTTAGGATAACATAGAGCATTAGGATAAAATATAACTAGAGTCAGATCAACAAAATTAGATTGTTGGACTTAAGAAAACGTTGATATGATGGATGCATTGGGAAACGACTAGAATGAGTAAGTTAATTGTCAATAATAATAGGTATTGGGAAAGTAGATTATAAAAAAGTAATAAGATCCAACCTTCTGCCACTCCAGAAGAAATTAAACTATTTGTTTAAGAAAAGTATGTCAAGAGAACTTGGGTAAAGTAGGGTTAGGCTGATCCAAAAACACGATATACCTAATGTCTAATGAGTGGGGTACCTTTCAGAGTTGTAAAAACTAACACATTTTTTAGTGAAAATGGAACTCAAGGTTAATAGGTAAAAGATGATATGAAACAATTTCATTCTACGTAACAATAAGGAATTCAAAGGAATAATAGGTAATTTAGTATAGATTCTAAATAAACATAAAAAGAAGCTAATCTTATTTCACCAGATAAAGGGAATCAATTTGATTGGAATTCATTTAATCATTTTTCTACTTTTTCTGGTTTCCCTAATAATCATACATATTAAACTAATTAATTAGAAATATAACCTAAAAAATAATAATAGAATGAAGATCAATCTCCGAGTTTTAAACCAAAGAACAATAACTTAAATGAGTTTGATTTACTAACCTATTCAACATTGGCAGATAATTAATAATTTATGTCATATAATCCAACACACTAATCAACTTAATAATAATAAATTCATTAATAATTTAATACTCATAATCCATAATTAAATGTAGAAACTTAATAATCATGGTCATAAGCATAGAAACAGGCTTAAATATAATCATAATAATAATAAAATAATTTATAAGGTAATAAATCATAGCAAAATCATTAATTATTAAACTTTGGAAATAATGTTTTCGGTTCTAATAATTAATAATTGGGATGGATATAATAATAATAACCATAATAATAATAACCATAATAATAATAACCATAATAATAATAACCATAATAATAATAATAATAATAATAATAATAATAATAATAATAATAATAATAATAACCATAATAATAATAATAACCATAATAATAATAATATAATTAAGCAAGTAGTAAACCTCCTTTACCTGGAAGATAAAATGGTTAAGTTAATTATCAAAATATGAATTTCACTTAATAATAGTAATAATAATAGTAGTAATAAATAAGTAATTAAATTAATTATTAGACTCATACACTACCATAATAGCCTTAATTATAATAATAATTAGCTAATTAATAATAATCAACAAAATTTTAATAATAATAATATCATTATATGAATCAAAACTAATAAAATTTTGGATTTGACAATCAAATTAATAATAATTTGTCAAACAATAATTAATAAATTTATTAAGGATTTGATAATATATCATTCCCTATAAATTAAGGAAGTCATAATAATAATATTAATAATAGTAACTAATAATATCATCAATTTAATACAACAAACTAAAAGTACTAAAATAATCCATTTGTAAAAGATGCATAAGATATAAGGAACCTCTATAATACTCAATAGCCTAGTAAGTACGATTAGTTGAGAAACAATCCATTTGTTTGATTAATATAATTATGTTCTGCTTGATTTTAATATTTTAATGTTATGCTCGATTAATATTACAAGAACTTGAAAGTTTGAAAACTTAACCTGAAGAATCTACACTACCTCGATAACATTGTACAAATCATAATGCATAAACTAAATATGGTTATTTGCATGTTCCTAATGGTGCAATAAGTTTTATTTATTACTAAGGAAGAGGTCAACATAATATTGTATATATAAATGGAGGGCCAGGATTATCAAGTCAAATATCAAATTTTTTGGAAATAGGACCTCATTTTGGGTAATGGAATAACTTTAGTAATTTACTTTTTTTGGATTTGCCAGCAGGAACTGGTTATGGCAGAACAAATACAACAAGAAATTTAAGTTATGAAGATGTTGCAATAGATTATGAGATAGCAATGCAGAATTTTAATAAATTATGTAAGTTGACTTATGATAATGTGATTCTATTTTCCACAGATTTTGGAGCTAGATTTGCATTGGCAATAGCAAATAGAAGCAAAACTATAAAGTGTGTTGGACTGTTAGATCCATTCTTAGATACTCTTAATATAGTGACTGAGATTCCAAATTTTGCTTTTCATATGGGTGTAATTGATTATTAAGAGTTAATATATTTTGAGAAAGCCATAATAAAGTTGAGTGATGATATCTATAATGGTAATTATTAACATGAGAATGCTAAATTCCTTAAGTAACTATACTATATGACTGGGAATGTCTCTCTTTATAATGTATTAGAATAGAAGTTATATTCAGAGGATGAAGATAAGTTGGAATAGATACTAAATGATCCAGAATCATTATATTACATTCCTTTTGAGACAGAATTTTTGGCTCGTTCATAAAATGTGTTTGATTAATTTAAATATAACTTTTTTGAACCATTTGATAACAAAATGTAAACAATTAATGAATATTTAGTATACAGCATTTGCTAAGTAAGAAAAATATTTTGGTTTATTAATCTTAATATGATATGCTTATTCCTCCTTCTGGAACAATGAAATGGTTAATATCTATACAATATGAATTGGATGATTTCTTTTACTAAAATTAGTTGATTAAATTAATGAAAGATGATTAACTAATTGGATTATAGAAAAGAGGAGGTTACTTAGAATATTTATTTGTATTAAATACAGGATAAGTGATGCATAGAGATAATTGCAACAATTCAATGATATTAATATAATAATATTTGGAGAGTATTATTTGATTTATATTATTTAATTAAAATGGGATCATCTTGTTGTGCTTAACAAGTGGCCGAAGAGCAGGATCATGAACTAGAGAATAAATACAAGTACGATCCTCACAAATAACCAGCTAAAGGAGCATTTAAGAAATAAAATGAAGATAAAAAAATGGTCAAGTTTCCAACTAGAGTACGATAAGAAGATGATGAAAAAAATAAGGGTGAAGAAGAAAGTCCTGTTGGTAATCCATTAATTGAAGAAAATGTTATTGCACCAGATGCTAAATCTCATAAGTCATAACACACTTAGAAATCTCACTAAACCAATAAAAGAGGATTATTTAGCAAGTAGGTAAGTTAATTTGTAAAATGCGAAGATGATTGATTATTTAATTAATTTATGTATCCCAATAATCTTTACCCTCAATAAATACTTACATTTTATTCCTCTATTTTTCTAACTCTTCTGAATTCTAACTTCAACAAAACTTTTTATCAAGAACTTTTAAAACTCTAAGGTTCTTATATATTTTTTATAATTTACAAAGAAGATTATCATTCTCCTTTTACTTTAAAATTGATTGTGAATAAAAGGGAAAAGTAATACAATCAACACAACAGACATATAATATTAAAATTAAAAGAAAAAAATAGAATTGATTCTCTAATGACTAAAAATTAAGAATACTTATAAATAAACTTCAATGAATATGCTTTTCCTAAAACAATTTATATTTTAACTTTTATATTCAATATATTACATCAATGAAAACTCATTTGCTTTTAGTATTAATTACTAAACAGAAACTTAATAATTTCAATTTAGTATATGAATAATTAAATAACATATAAGCCTATTAAATTATATAGAAATCAATCATATTCTATTATTTTAATTATTTATGATACCAATTTAATAAGGATTAAAATAATTAAAGTGATATTAGTTCTTTCATTTTTATATTATATATTATCAGTTGACAAAATAAAAATTAAATGTTACTTTAAATAATTTATAATTTTATGATAAAGATATATTATAAAAATAAATTTAATTTACATAATTTAAGAGTAAACAAGTAATTAACTAGTACTAATGTTTTTATTTTATTATTCTATCTTTAGAAAACATTTGTCATATTAAGATCAGAGTTAATAATTTTAATCTGTAAAGTAATTAACTACTTTAATATTAAATATTAAGCTAAACTATTGAATAGATATTTAATGAGTAAATTATCATTCCTTTGCTTTTTATTTTATTTTTTATGAATCTAATATAAAAAGCAAAAGTTGATCTTATTAAAAAAAGAAAAAAAATATGATTATCTATTTATTTCATTAATTATATTTTTTTATTAGTAGATTTTAGACTTCCTCATATGCAATTGGATCTCTGCTCATCAGTTTTTTGTGAAGTAACTTAATGTTTTTGTATGACTATAATATTTACAGTGTTTTATCATCTGTCAAATTCATTAGCTGTTTGATTTCATCATCTAAATATAAAGGAATTCTTACATAATGACATATTCTCATGATCCCAAACTTAAAACTATTGTAATTTCATTCTCATCATATTGAAATTGAATTTTCTCTACACCATCTCAGTCTAATGACCATTTCCTATATGAATAAACCCATCATTTTTCCTAAAAAAGAACTTATAAGGTTAATTATTCTAATCTGTATTTACTTGCACATTACGAGTTGATATATGTCTTTTAATATGCTTACTCTATTTAATTATTTTAAAATGTTTGTCAATCTATTTGTTATTTAATTCTGATTCATTTTCATCATGAATGGTGGTTGGAGTTGCTTAAGGTAGCTCTTTAATCAATTTTAGATTCAACTTAATTCGTGTACCACTAACTGTCACAAACTAAGAACAACTTTATGCTTGTGCTTTTTCATTTGACTAAGGAGGTTGAGGTAGAGTTTGCTATGCTGGTAAAGATTAAAAGTATGGGAACTGGTAGTACATGAAAGGAAAAAAGATTTATTGGGAATTCATAAACTGAGGCATATACAATGGAAAGGCAAGTGATTGAGCATTAATGTTGACTGGGAGATACTCATTGTTATTCATAAAAAAATTATTTAACATGAAAATACAAACCAAGTTCAATCAATATACTCGGTCAATAATATTTTAAAAATTTTATTAAAACATGCTTTTTAATGGAATAATTAGGAAAAATCATTAAAGCATACCTATTCAATGCTTTATTAATTTAAATAAAGTTCTTCTTGTAATTCTATTGAGAATTGTTTTCTTTTTTTTTGTTTGATAATAAAATGTTAAAAGAATGGTTCAAATTGGATTTCAATAATAAACTCCTATATAAATATTCTCCTCATCTTTTTAAATTAGATTATAATCTATAAATAAAGAGAAAGATGATAAAAAATGTTTAAAATTCATTCTAATTTTGATTTATATTATTTAATGTACTTATACATATTACTTATATCAATATGTAGCTACTTATTGTCCAAAATAAACCTTTTATTGAGCCTTAGCATTCCATTCAATAGATGTACTTTCAAAAATGATTACAACAGTAGATCCTATAAATTAATTTATTTAAATTATACCCATTTCAAATTTTCCTATCTCTTATCCCTTTTTAATGTGCACTCCTTTTTCACATGATTAATAAGGTGAGTTAACTGAAAGATTTGAATAATTTCGATATCCACTTTTATGATATGTATTAGTATTAGTAATCAAATCTGAATCAAAATTAACTTTCATTGAACCAACATTAGTTGCACCTATAAATATAATGTACATAAGTCCTTATTCCCACTCTCCTTCAAGAACCACTCTTTCATTTCCTTCATATAATCCCTAATTATATATAAAAGATAATACTTATTTAAGACTGCTTTCTTTAACAGGTGCTAATTTACCTGGAATATGCAACCTACTTCTTGCTATAAAATCAACAGGACAATGATAACGATGGTAATCTCCAGGAGCAAGATAAAATATACAAGACCATAGATTTGAGTATTCACATTTTTTTTTGAATTCCATTTCATATCCTTTGATGCCTGTTAAAAATTATCCAATTTGATATGTAACTCTTTTTACTAATAAACATTCATTCTTTGTGACTTTGCTAATTGATAAAATCTTTGAATCAGCAGGACTGATCATTCCACATTCTATTTTTCTTGGTTTAATTTATCTAGTAAAGAATTTATTGAATGTTTCGTAATAATTCAATGGATGAATCATGTCTTATCTTCTTACTTTATAAATTTCACAGAATATAGAATAAATAGGTATTCTAGCATATTAATATTAATGTTACCTTAATATTTTTGGAATGTAAAGATTCATAACATATCCTGTTATTTATGATACATATCTAGAGATTGGTAATTCTAAGAGTTTCTTAATGATTATCAACAATACTAGAAGTTTTAGATAGTAAATCTAGAAATAGAAGATAGAATTACATTTTGAAATTATGTAGTGAGCAAGTCAACAACATAATTAAGGCCATACAGAATGAGGACCAAGAGGGAAAGATTCTTAAAGTGGGTTTATTTCATCAATTATTAAATGTTTAATAATTCATTTCAATATTGAGTGTGTTATGGTTTTAATGATGCACTTATTTTTTTATATTAAAGTAAATGAAAAACCCTGCTATAAGCAAGATTGTCAGAAATACACCTAGCAAAATCCATTATTGAGTGGATTCTTGCAAGTTGTTTGTATAATTCATTTCTATTATTGGCAACGGATAAGTGAGTTCTTCAATTTCATTCTCTATTTGCAATTACACTTTACCAACTACACTCAAATACTTAGTTTATTAATCTTTTGTAGTAAAAGTAACAGTTGTAATGTTACTCTCAGTGCTTTATTCAACAATCTATGTATATTTACCATAAATATTGGTCTTGTTATTAACATAATTAGATTCAAACATGCATGCAAGACTCTTCTCACCAATTGCTTATTGCATCCTTACAACAAAATATACATGGATTATTTAAATATCTTATTTTATTTATATAAGATTTGGGATATGGATGATCAACTTATCATCCACTTTATACCAATCTATAACTTTATCACTAATTTCAAAAGATGTTTATGGAATTATTTCTCCTTAATCAAAGGTTTATTATTTTATAAAATATGATGAAATCTTTTTCTTATTATCATCTTGTTCATGACTTGATATCAATTTCACAAGAAAATAATATGTTCCTGCTTCAAGTTATAAGATTGATTGAATATGTTCTTATGAAGAATTCATTACTTGAATTTCAAATATTGATTTTGCAAGATTAGTTTAATTATTAGTTCCTTATACTAATACAGATCCAGAGCAAGTAAATACTTCCAAGAATAGTTTAGATTTTTATTGTAAAAAGACTTCATAATAATTTGGTTATCCAATTTTAGTTAATTAATATTGTGATATACTATCAATTAAAGCATTTAATTCACCATTAGTAATGATTACTCTAATATATGTACTATTATGTAAAGCTTTAATGGAAATTTCATACAAACCAAATTAATCATATAAATGATATGAAATAGCTTTAGGATATTTATTAAAATAATTAATAGGTTTGATAGTATTATGAGATATATCGAAATATAAATTGTCTATAGATTGATGAATATTTTAGATTTGTAATGTTATATATTTAGATTGATTATTAGTTATTTGAGTGATCGATTAATATTAGAGATAAATAGTCTCACCAGCTCGTACATAATAAGTCATCATTTGACCCAAATAAATATTATAAGTTTGTTTATAGTATCTGGCTGCACTAATCTTAAAGATAGATATTGATGATAAAGATTCAGCTTTGATTGTAATCAATGATACAGATGAATCCTTTTTTTTAAAAAGAACTTAAGTATCATTTTAAATTCTCTATGTTTAATCTGCTTCATCATTATGTTTAAGTTCTTGACCTTCCTTTAAATACAATTTGATATCACCACTTATCATTTAAATATTGATTTCAACATTATCATTTGAATAAAAGTGATATTATGAAAACTCTGATTCAGTCAAGATTTCTCTCCATTGAAGATCATCATATAGAGTAGTTTAATATTATGGACTACTGAATTCAATCAAACCTTTACTAACACCTGAAACTGCTATTATTTCAATTAAATAAATGCAACTAACTTTTTCACAAGTCTTCACTTTAAATGAATTTTATTTATCAACAATTTAATCAATAAATAAAATATCATTATTGTTAATGATAGTTTCATCATCAAAAGAATCTAATCTTTTGGCTTTTATTTATAATTTACCTTGCATTGCAAACACTATGATTCTATATTCCTAATCACTTGGATTATCTCTAAAAATGTAATAATGAGGTATATTCTCGAGGAATAAGACATCAAATGGATACCCAAGAAAAACATTAAAATATTTGGCATCATCAATATTGTAACTAATTTAAAATTCACAGTCAATTTGCCCAATCACTCCAATAATATAATCATCCTTTGCCAAATAACGATCATTTTCTTCTTAAAGAATGTAAGTAGATCCAACAATTTCTGTCCAATCTAGATCGAATTCATATAGACTGGGTCTTTTGTCTTTCCCTTTAGAGATTCTAAGAGTAGCAAGATCCCCACCACCTTTGATATGAATACTAACTTCTATTGACTTAACATCCTATGTTAAACTAAGCTTATAATATTTGGTTTAGCCCTTCTGAACATTGTCAATTATGGGATCTGAAAGAGTCAGTAATTTGACTCCTTCATAGACACCAATGGTATAGGTGTCATTCTGATAGTGAGGCTCTATTGGTTAAACCCGTACATACAATATTTAATATTTCTCAGTTTCTGGGATAGTAAAACTTTAAAATTAAGCGAAATAAGAATTTGATTTGAATGTTTCATATCTCAAATCAGAATTATCTTTATTACCATAATATGCTTCAACATTTGCTTGGCTTCCTCCATAGGAATACCATTACAATGAAACTTCCTTGTTGTTGAGGATATAATAGAATAGAGTCTCTTAGTCAAAAGTGACAGTTTATGGATAGCCTTCATGCAATTAGATTCTACTATTATTATATTTGGTTGAGATGGTGTAGAAAATAGTTCCTGATGATGATGATACAGATATGTATATATAACAGAAATTCTTTTCATTTATTTTTGTAGTATTTTATTGACATTATAAATCCGAATCAGGAATTGTTAAATTCTTACCAATTAGATAAATATCGAAATGCTTGATATTTGGATGTGTATTTTTTTGATCAAATGAAATGAACATGTCTAAATCAGTTACATCATTGCCTGAGTAAATATCTTTAGTAATTGTGAGATTTCTAGATTCCATTGGTATTTTATAATATCTAAACTTTTTCTGAGCTACAGTTCCTATAATCTATTATCCTACTTGATAAAATTCAATATCTCCATGCATACTATATTGGATAATAAATTCTCCATGATCATTTAAATTCTGTACTCCAATATAATATTATGTTGCATAATTAGGATCATCAATATTAATTTCTATTTATTTTGTATCCTTCCATTAATAACTATTGCTATCTGGTATTTCTTTATTTTTTAGATTAGACTTAACATACATAATAAAGTTGCCTTCAATATTTTATAATGAAATAGTAAAGTTTTATTTTTAAGGTAATTATATATAAAAGAAACTGTATTAATCACCTGATAAATATTTTTATGGTATTCCACTTTATAATTGGATAAAATAAGTTTAATTGATGGTTTAATATCTCTCTACTTAAGTGTAAATACCATATTAACATTGAGAATAACCAAAAACACTTAAATAAAAAGTTTTAGCATTACTTACTTTCAATTATGAAGAACTTATCATTTCAAAATTAGTAATATTAGGATATTACTCTGATGAACTACCATATAACATACATGTTCCATTATATTAAGTTATTTGAAATTTCACACTTTTTATATTAGTATCATTTGGAATGTTATACAAATAATAAATATAGAATCCTTCTTCAACAAGAAATTGTTCTTATTGTCCCTCTCTTAAAATTATATGTTATTCTTAATGTTTAGCGAGTATACGAAATTATGATTTAGAATCACTTTTTAATCCAATTAAATAATAACAATCTTAACAATTTTGATGTACAAATGAAATAGATGATTGAGTTAAATGAAAAGCTGTATCAGTATTATTACCATCATAATCATTTATAGTGATCTAACAATCCTCATTAATGCATTATTTTAAGAACTTTTCTGCTTAATTTGCATTAATTTATAAAGTAATTTAATCAATTGATTAGATTGGTTTCAATTTAAATTGGAGAATCTCTTTCTCTACTAATTCACCACTATTATTTAAATATAATTTTACCTTAGTGGAATATTGTATTCTAATTATTAGATACCATCCAAAATATATATAACCAATTAATAGCCAGATACAACTTCACTAGAAACACCAATATAGAATTAATTATCTGTACAATTAACTGCTTATCTTTCTTAATAAGATATTGTGAGTTATTACATGAACCAATATTCTGTTTACCATTCATAATAATCTAATAACTTTGGTTCTCTATTATTCATTATTCATAAATACATATCACAATCTACTGCTATCTTAGGATTTCCAATCTATGGTAGCAATTATACTATCAAAGTACGATTTTATATTTTTTCTGGATTGTACAATTATAATCTATATACTTTATAATCATAGGCATCAATTGCATCATCAATTACTTCATTTAAGCTAATTTACTTCACTAATAAAAATAGTTAAATTTTATTACTTGTTTCATTTGCCAATATCATGGCAAGCATTAATAGGAAAACATACATATTATACAATTATTTAATATTATAATTATAAAATAACTTGATATTATTATACATATTTTATCTATTACATCTATTTTCAATATTATACATATCATTCAATCTTGATAACTCATTAAAAATGACAAATGCAAAATAAATTTTATTTTTTTTTATAATAATCTATGGGACAAGCAGTTAGTTCAAACAATCCTCTTGATTACAAATTTGATATCCCAAAACCGTAGTTTAATAAGGATGACCTCCAATAATTACAAAATAATGAATTAGAAAGTATCAAAAACCTTCGAATCTATACTGACATGAATATTGAAGATGAATAATTTAATTTCAATGAGATTGATTGCTTACACTTTGAAGAACATGATTAAGGATCAGGAGCCTATTATTATGGTAAAAAAGACAATGAAAAAGCTGAAGGTTTAGGAATTTATGTCTTTGAATAAGTTTAATCTGGAATTAAATATGCTTTCGGTAAATTTTAAAATAATTTACTTGATGGATATGGATTAGCAATATATCATGATAATACTTATTATCATGGTTAATGGAAAAAGGGAACTTGTGAAGGGTTTGGTTATTTCACTTCTTAATGGGGTGATTTCTATCTAGGTATATGGAAAGATGGTGAATTTGTTAAAGGAATTTATAGAACGTATAATCAAAATCTTTTATTTTAGATCAGACTTTGAGTATTTAGGATCTGTAAACAATGGTTGTTTTAATGGACTTGGAAGATGTTATTATTTTGATGGAGCTATAGTTTAAGGAAATTGGCGTGATGATTAATTAGAAGGATTTGCTAATCATTACTTTCCAAATAAGGACAATTATGTAGGTTTCTATAAGAATTCTCTTAAACATGGAAATGGAATTTTGTATGAAAATTCTGAATAAAAAATATATTAAGGAGAATTCTTTTTTGATCATTTTCATGGTGTTGGAAAAGAAATTCTCTAAGAGAAAAATGAATTCATAACTGCTGTTTTTAGATAAGGTAAGCCTTTTTTACTTTATAATAAATAATGGTATCAAAATGAAAAAGAAGGTGATTCACTTTGGTAGATAACAGATTATGATGATAAGTAATAAGAATTTATAAAGGAATTATGTATAACAAGTCAATACAATTTTGAAGAATCTATTTCACATGGAGAGCATAATTCAGTATTAATTTTCTTTATATTTAGGATTAAATTTTTGAGGAGAATGAAAATTTAACCTAAGCTATTGATAGATTATTGAAGGAATGTGAGGGATATAAATAATTATATGAAAAATAAGAAAGAAGACTAAAATAATTGCCAATTTTACATAAGCTTTAAAAATGGCATTATGAATAAAATTAAGATAAGTTTCCTCAACATTTTAAAGATTAATATTAAAAATTTCTACAATAATAATAATAATAATAATAATAGTAATAATAATAATAATAATAATAATAATAATAATAATAATAATAATAATAATAATAATAATAATAATAATAATAATGAATTTATTCATATATAAATAATATTATATTATCATTTCTTTACCCATGCATGATAAAACGCAGAAGAAGAAGATAAAATAAAAAAAATGCTATAAAATATAGTTAGTAACTTAGCAATGAATTTTGTTATTATATAATGATTACGTACAACCATTATTAATGTAAATAAGAGATTAAGGAAAGCAGCTAATATAACCATTAATTTAAAAGCGTTTTATTCTATGTCTATAATACTGAATAAATTGAACTTGATGGGACCTGAATTTACAAAGTTTTGTTTAAGAAATGCAACACTGAAACCAATCAAATTAGTGAACATTTATCCAACTATAGTATTAGTTAAATCAATTACAATAAATTCCATTCAATGCCATGATTGCTATAAATATGGTTATTTATTACCATAACCTTCTTCTGCTAACTAAACCAAAGTAATGCAATCAGGTAACACATTTCCCATTGCTATTAAACTAAATCCTAAAAATGTCTTATTTAATTCTGTAATTATAGCCCAAAATTAAAGGAAATCTATTAATAATCCAGATAAAAAGAATATCCATACTAAGGAACCTAAAATACAATATAATTGGATATAAAAAAAATAGTTAGGGGGAGTTCTTTAAGAAGGAGTAGTTGTGTTAATAAAAATTGATATTCCAAATCCACACATTAAAGCTAAAAAATAAACCCACCAAGGAGGGAAACTAAAAACTACAGAAACAAAGAAAACTGATCCAGGTATTGGGAATACTAAAATAAATAATTCTGAATTACTAATGGCTTAATTTTTATCGAATTGATCTTCTTAAGGTTTTGGTAATGTGAATTTCAATATCATTTATAATGGATAAATAATTATAGCCCTAACTTTTTCATGCATTGACAATCTATCCCATTTTTATTTTTAAGTTTCAATATTAGCCATAGTAAGTTTAACTGCTGATCTAAATTTCTTAGCAAGCATTTTAACTCTTGCATCTCCAGAAACATAATTTAATCTAATCAAAGGAGTTGCCCACTTTACTGGTTTGGCTGCTAATTCCATTTCTGATTTTTTATCCCAAAAATATAATAATTTCATATCATCAAATTTCTATGCAATTTCTAAATCGTATTTTGCTTCATTAACAGTCTAAACTCTCTCTCCTAAACTATCTTTTCTACTTTTTAATATTTTATCTCTTTCTTAATAATAAACCAAAGAAACCAAAATCAAATACAAAACTGTAAGTGAAATACTGGAAAAGTAAGAAATCTGACCTATTACTCCAAATACCATGATAACAAATATTGAAATTATTTGAAATCCAACATTCCTCCAAAAATGCACAGGCTCCATCTTAATTTAAGATTTAGATGTCTTTGTAATCAAATATACTCCTATACTACACAAGAACTAAACAATATAATTTTTGTTCTTAATTTACAAATCCTGCTCCCATTGTGGCGCCTATATTGTAATCTATACCTCCAGGATATGATGAAGCTACTAATGCTGTTAGGACATCTCCTGCTCCATTACCAAATGCTAAAAGAGTGACTCCAGCCATAATCTCTGAAATTTCAAAACGTACTTTCACAGCTTCCAATGAAGGAATTAAATATTCTTTTATCACTTCACTTATTCCATTATAAACCTAATAACCCACAAAACCAGACACTATTAAAGTTGTCTATTTTCAAATATTTATTTACCATAATAGATCCATTCAACCAACAATAACTCAAGATGCTGTAATTGAAATATAAAAAATCATGTTGGCAATACTATTATGCAATGAAACATTATTAACTATGTTCACTAGTTTACATGAATTAAGATTTTTGACATGATAAATTCTTTGGTTCATATGGAGCTTCAGTCAAATGCCAATACATTTTAAATATTTTTTTATTATGGGGAATAATTGTACCTGTTGGAAACACGACCTAATAAATTAGATTGAGGTCAGAGGCAATTAAAAACCAAGATGGCAAAGTTTAGAACTGTTAAAGAGTTAGGAACAAAAAATCATTAAAATGTAGTCCTGGATCCGTGGCTGGTAAGCTCGTTAAAGAGTATGGAAAATGCAATTACAAAAATACAATGATAGTGTTAATGAATAGTTAAGAACGTAGCCTCTGTTTTTTAGGTAGGTATTCCACAAGTGTGATCAATGTGGGTTAGAGGCAGCTACCTCCATTTGAATTTGGAATTGACGATATAAATGATTAACTAGTTCATTAGAAAGTTCTTAAAGCACCAAGCAAATTGGAAAATGGAGCTATGTATTTTGGAGAGTGGATAAATGATTTAAGACATGGCAAAGGCATTCTAATATGTGAGGTATATTATTCAGAAAATATATATTCAAGGATGGATCAAAATATGAAGGTTATTTCAATTAAGGTAATGCACATGGAAGAGGTAGATTGATACATTCAAATGGTGAAGTTTATGAAGGGCAATGGGAAAATGATGAAGCACATGGTTTAGGTACTTATATTCATGAAGATGGGGCAACCTATACTGGTTAATGGGAACATGATTTATAGCATGGCAAAGGTATTGAAAAATGGCCAGATGGAAGGTATGATAATAAGTATAAAAATTAGTTATTTCGAAGGGTTCTATAAACATGGGAAAAAGGATGGATTAGGTAAATTTGTATGGATTGATGGAGCTATTTATGAAGGGGAATTTAGAAGTAACAATATTGATGGATATGGGAAATACACTTGGCCAGACAGCAAATATTATTAAGGATATTGGAGAAATAATAAAAAGTAAATCATATTCTTAAAATAGAAATGGAAAAGGAAAATATGTATGGCCAGATGGAAAAATATATGAGGGAGACTTTGTGAATGATCAAAAACATGGTTAAGGGATATTGAAGTTTCCAGATGGTAGAATATATGAAGGAGAGTGGTAAAATGACAAACAACATGGAAAGGCATTACTAAGATTACCAAACGGTTAAGCATCTTATGGAGAATGGAAAAATGGAATTCGTATCAATTGATATACTTTTAGTCATTTTATATTAAGAATTATTCCCAAGTTTCTTTATAATTAAATATAAATATGAAAAAGAATATGCTTAAAAATATTATTTATGAGTTCTAAATCTATTATATCCTTTAATTTAAACTACTTTAATTAAATTATTAAGATTATTCTTTCAATTTATAATTTAAATTGTGTTTAGGTTTTCTATATTTAGAAAGTATTCACAATCTCCAAATAAGTATAATAATATAAATAATATTAACTAACCTTCTATTAAAATTTAATTAATTTATCAATTTAAATTGTTCATGTTTATTTTCTTTAATCAATTTATATTGAAATTTAAATATAATAAAATACTCATTTATTTTATATACTAATTGTTCAATAAAAAATGATTAATTGTGTAGATAAAAAGTATATTTTAAAATAAATTAATAAACTCAATCTATAGTTCCTCTACCATTTATTGTTTTATAACTTTAAACTAAAGATTTTAACTTATCATATTTTTCAGAAGGAGCCAATCTCATAAATCCTCCCATTTATTTAGGCATTTCCCCATATCTACGCATATGTGTACCATTCAAAATATAATTGAGATCTCTTTATAATTGTAATTTTGAATTATTCATAGTGTTTATGACTGATTTACATCCTTGTTCTTCCTAAATTCTTCTTTCCAAAACTTCACATAATCTTTATCGATCATAATTTGGACTATCAATCAAATCAAATATATCATCAATCAATTATTGTTTTATTAATTCATCCAAAATATAATCCCTAGCCAAAGATGGGGAAGCATTAACTTCTAAAAGCCAACATTTTTAGTTTGTATCAATTATAATATCATAACCAAATAATTCAAAGCTGTTAGGATTATTTGGTATTTCAGATTAACAAGCAACCAAAGACTTTAATACTATATCTTACACTTACTCCCAGATTTTATTCCAATCTATATTTTTATCAATTAATTTCTCTCTCAATTATCTTAAAGATATTTTACAACCTCCTAATTATGACTCCAAATCTTAGATTTACACATGAGTCTTTTGTACTGCAAAATTAGTTAAATGAACTAATTAATTTTTGAGATCATTGATATCAAGAGTAAAAGGCTATGTAGTTAAACGAGCAAAGCCTTCTTTGTATAGAAACACTTCTAAAGGATTAAAAGATGTAACTAGTACATATATTCTCATATCAAATTTATGTCCCTTCAATAAAAGTGGATTCTTAAGATATTTCTATAATACTACAGGTTCAGCATACATAACATCTGATATATCATTTAAAACTGTTATGCCTCTACCTCTAGATTTCCCTGTAGGTTTCATAATCCAAATATTTTATTATCCTTCTGATTCAGAGTCTTTGTAAAACTTTTCCATAAATTATACATATTCTTTGGGTAACAAAAAGGTTGATGGAATAATATCAAAAATTTATTAAGCCTTAGTCCCTAATTTTTAGCATCTCTCAATATTTTTCTTTAATAAATCTTTCCTCCCTAAATTCTTATTAAAAGGAAAATGGTTGACCTTTTAAAATAAAAGTAATTTATTTAAATCGATTTATGGTTTTGACCAAGTCCACAATACATTCCAAGATGTTCGAAGTCCAATTCCATGAGGTAATTCTGTCCATCCTTACTTTCTCATAAATGATCTTGTTATTATATCTATTATTATTATAATTATTACCATATACCTCTTCTTTTGTTTTTACTACTCTAAAATATCTTTCTTACTTTCCTAAATTAGTTATATCATTTTAAAGTCGTTTATTAAAAACCATCTGACGTTAAATGTATTATTGAATATCAACACCTGTTCTTGTAGAATATTGTATTAATCTATGAGGATCATTAATATAAACAAGTTCATTTGGATTGATTGCCAAAGGATTTGATTTGTACTTACTTAAGAGAGATTCAACATTATCAACTTTCTCAATGTGTTATGAGAAAATACTATATATTTCTCTCATTACATCTAAATGATTATAATGAGGTTAATAATTGAAAAATCCACTAAATAAATGCTAAAATGTTGGAACAATATCTGAATAATCTTCTAATTTTGAATCATCAATGCATTATAACATTTTTTAAATATATTTTGATTATGGATTTTTTGGTCTATTATTAGTACTTGGAGTTATTGCTTTACTTATTTAAGTAGGAATAGCTGATTACTATTATTTCCCTTTGAATTCATCTAATCCCATTTCTTTGCAAATGTTATTTATTTCATCCATTTTCTCTTTATCAGTAAGAACAACCTTCTATTTTGTTTCAATTACTCCTTTCTGTTTAAATTAATCAACTTTTCCATTTTACTTAAAACCTAAATCTTTATGTGGTTTTAATTTGTTAAAATTTACTTAATCATGATCACTTTCTACTTCATTGTAATCATCTATTGCTTAATAATAATTAATAATTATACCTTCTTCATTTTATCTTTTTGTATCCATGGTTAATTATTTTTTTAAGTTTCCTTTGTGATTTATTGATGATTAACTAGTAGGTTTGCTTTTATTATCTTATCTTCTTGAAGATTATTAACTAGTACTTTGTTTTGTAATAAATTAATTTTTAGATAATTATTTTAATTATTGATCCTTATTATTTTTTAATTGATCTTCATTTTCATTTTCAAGAACTTTATGTTTGTTTTCCTATTATTTTTTTGATTATTAATCTATAAATTCTAAATTCTCAGCTTCATCATTGATATTGTCTTCATATACTTCCTCTTCTTTTAATTTTATTTATAACTATTATTAATTTTATACTAAATAATTATTCTTTGAATATCCAATCAATTCATCATTTATGATATAGTTATAATGGTTTTATAATAATTGATCTTTCTAATTAATATATTCTTTCTCTTCAGATTCAATTCTTTTCTAATCCTATAAATAATCTTCTTTTTTTCTATCAAATTCAATCTATAAATTACTGTTAAATTGATTTTATTAATTTGGCAGTAAAAATTCATTTTATTATTCTAAATCTATATATTCATTTCCATAAACTTAATCTAATAACTATTATGAATTAATATTATTATTTCCAATCTCATTTTGATCCATATTCTTTATTTGATCTCTGAATTCCTATTGTTTATCTGTAACAGAATTTTTAATTTACTATTATAAATTAGTATCATTATTTTTTTAACAATTTTCTTCATTATAAGTGATATTTTTATTCATATTTTATTCAATTATATCTTCTTGATTTACTTTTTCTTAGATCTAATCTTTAAGTTGATTTTTATCAATTTAAGTAATAGTAATTAAATTGTTTGATTGTATTTAAGAATTAATAATACATTTATCACTTAATTCTTCTTTGTTCTCTTGATTATTAATATTACAATCTAATGATTTTTATTTCAATTCAAAATTTTATTTAGAAGCACTGCTTGAAGAATGAACATTTGATTATTCTAATTTAGGTTATGTTTTAATTGCAGATATTTATTTACCAATAGCTGGAAGATGCTCAACAACTTTTCCTAAACTCTCTGTCCTTACTTATTTTTTCTTTTTCTTTCTCATAAGTTTTTCCTATTTGATTTTATCAACAGTATTTAATTGAGGTTTAGGAGGAGGTGGAATGTATCTGTGATTTATTGCTGCTCCAATTATAAACTATTAATTAGAAACATCTGTTTTCTTTAATACATCTTTCATAAAATCTTATAGTTAATTTGGCTTTTTAGTTTAAACTTTGCTTTAAGGGTGACTACTTCTTGTGATAGAATTTGTTGATAATGTATCAGATTAATTTTAAGATTATTATGAATATTTTTAGATGTTTTATTCAGCTAATTGATTTAATTATTAGTATTGTTATTAATTTGTTTATTGTTTCTAAAATTTATCTTCTGTTGTTTAATCATGTTTTGCTAAAGGAGGTTTTGAAATTTGCAAATCCAAATAATTAGCTGGTCTATTTTTGATATCATTTAATATTGCTTAAAGAGTATTATTTTAATAAATAGGTTATTGAATGAAATCTTCAATCTGAATATTAAAAGCAAAGTTTTCTATAGATTATCTTTCTTTGAGTTCTACCTCAATTAGATCCAATATTTTTTTAGCCTTTTTATTCCATTAAGGTTCATCAGTAGTAAACGATTTTATCATTGTTTACATTTCTTCTAATTGAAATGTATCTAAATCATAAATATCTTCACAAGGAATTAACTATGGAAGTTATGCCATTTTTAATTAAATAAATTATAAAACATAATTATAACATTGTTAAATTATATTATTATTCAAAATAGAAATAATTTATAAGTCTTTGTATTTTAAATTGCTTAATTTGATGAATACAAATTAATTTAAAATTTAAATTACAAAAAAATATTGCTTTATTATCTATATATATTTTATTTTTTTTTGAGCAATTTAAATAAAAACAAAGTGCTAAGTAAATTCATATTAAATCAAAAAAAATTTGATAAATACTTTTTTAAAATAGTTTTTAGTTTCTACTGATCAATAGGTTTAGGTAATGTATCTGAAAAGATGGAAAATTCTTCTTTATTTGAATCATAAGCAGAACAAGCTACTATTGCTGGAGGTTATACATTTATAGAATTGAAAAATGATATTATCTTATTATAAATATTATTTATACTTTTTATGTTGCTTATAAGCCATTTAATAGAGGCATCTCTATATCCATTACTATCAATTAATAGGAAGGATGACATTTATTTTATTGATACTTTTTAATAACTAAATCTATTGCTTCAATACCATTATAAGCAGAATCAATTGATAGTTTATGTTAATATAAAATAGTCTTCAAAGCTTATACATTAAATGGAACATCATCAACAATTAAAATTGAAGAACAATTACAAGATTTTATATTTATATTTTCAATTAATTTAAAATCTTAACTCTAATGCATTTAAATACAATGTGCATCATCACTTAAAGCATTTGAAAATGATTAATTTTCTTCTTTTATTATGATCATATCTGAAATGTAAAAAGATATATATGTATATTATTAAAGTGCTGATTTTATTGAAAATGCATTTTTTCTAGGTTCTGTAAATGCCAATCCTTAAATTAAACGATTGGACATTTTTAATCCTATGCCTGAAGACAATTAATTTTGAGTCATCCAATATCCACTTTCTTCAGATGATACTGAATGCAATTCTCGAAAAATAAAACTTAATTTTTACTCTGAAATACCAAATCCTTAATCTTTGACTTTTATTTTAATATATTTTTAGGAGTATTTAAATTTGTTTTTAAATTAAACTCTAATATGAGTATTTGAAGGAGAGAATTTTATTGAATTATTTAATAAATTTATTAAAACTTAGATAATTCTTTGTTTATCATTAGTCACAATATAATTTGTTAAATTAATTTTACAAGTTAAAATTATCCCTTTGTTTTAACAAGCTTAAGTGTATAATTATTTTATATAATCTGCAATTTCCTTAATATTGAATTAAGAATAATGATGTATGAAATGATTTGATTACATGGCTGCATAGTCTAGTATATCATTGATTTAAAATAGTAATAATCTATTCGAATTTAATGCAGGTTAAACATATTCTTGATTCATTTAATCATTCAATCTCGTAGATAATGCTTCTAATAATTATAATGAACTATTTAATGGTGTTCTTAATTCATGGGAAAATGAATTTAAAATACTATTTTAAAATTTAATAAATTATGTTAATTCCTTTTTTCTTTCTTTGCTTGACACATTCTAAATAAGTAATATAGTAATTTCTTCTTATTTTAAGAATTACTGTAACAATGATATTTTAACTACTTTTAATTTCGATATTCCATTTTTGCTTAACTCTTTGTATTTATAAACAAGATTAAATTATTCTTCCTTTTAATTTAAAATAGTTTAAATAGGATCATCTATTTTAATACTAGATAAAAAAGGTCTGTTTGATTTTTAATTATCATGAAGATTATTTAAATCTTCTGGTCCTCCAATATGATCAAGTAACATTCTAATTTTATTATAAAAATTTACTTAATTAGTTAGTGTTTTAATTATAGACTAATTTCATCATTTTTTTCACAATCAAAGTTTTTAAAATATTACTTTGCAAATGAATTTAAATACTTGATATTTTATTACAAATCTAGTATCATTATTCCAATAGGAAGATTATCTAAGATTCCTAATTCACTATCTAATTATTTTAATGATACTATTAAGTTAGTCTGAGAATTGAACAATAAATTATTATTATGGTCACGAGTTGTTTGGATGTTGCCATTTTTCTTTATTTTTGACAATAAGTATGATTTCATCCACAAAATACAGGAAAATAGTATTGAAATAATTACTTAAGCACCTTCAAATATATCATTATCCCAAAAAAATATTACTCTTAATATTTGAGAGATTATAAGTAAAACTCTAAAAGCTGTATTTAATTCAATTTCTATCTCTAATTCACAACTTAAAATCTAAGTTAACACAATAAATAAGAAGGCGAAATTTGTCTACTATAAAATTTGTTACACATTGATAAAAGAAATGAGAAAAACTATTTTGCTTCTTTAATAAGGCTTGATTAAGAAGACACAGCTTGCAATTATTTAGCCTATAGTAATTGTCAACTATAGTCTATTAATGTCTGAGTTAAAAACGATTAATTCTATCAATATTAGAATCCCACTTATCAGTAAAGCTATTGATATCAAGAATGAATTATCCATAATTGAATTAAACTGTATATTAATTTTTAATAAATACACAAATATGAATCTTTCAGTCTAATTTTTATTAGTATATTTCAAATAATATCATCTTAAATATTTTTCTAAGATGTATTGTAAACTCATCTTTGTAATTGGTTTTGGTAATACATCACTCATTAAACATCTCTAACACATCTTTATACAGTCTTAATTATCATAAGCTGAACACATTACTATAGTAGTCTAATCACTCTAATCTCCAAGGATCTACTTAATTTTAAGAGATGCTTCAAATCCATTTAATTTAGGCATTTCAATATCCATCAGAATCAATGAATAAAACGGATGACATTTATTATTTTTAATTCTTTATTAAACAAGATCTATAGCTTATTATCCATCATAAACACTGTCTGCTTGACAATTTAATTCGTTAAGAATCATTTTTAAAGCATGATGATTGAATGGAATATCATCAACAATTAATATTTTATTACATTTACAAATTATTTATTTGATAAATTTAAATTCTCTAGTTGTAAGTTGACTCAATTATCTACTCAGTTAAACATCTTTAACTTATGTTTCTGATGCTTAACTTTTATTATCTTCTATGAAATCCTCAATTGTAAATGAAATTATTGTTCCTTTATTAAGAGTTGAATTTATTTTTAAGCCTTTTTTTAAAGATGATAATCCTATAATCAATCTATTAGCTACTTTTAATCCTAATCCAACATGAAATTAATGATATTCATTTTCTAAATTATCTTATTCAATATTAATTTATAATTAACAAAGTTATTCTTATGATAGACCTAATCCAGAATCAATTACTTAAATTTAATACATATTATTTTTTAATTCTTAAATTTTTAAAACAATTTCTCCATACTATTATGTAAATTTAATAGAGTTATTTAAAAGATTGACAATCACTTATTTTAATCTTTTATAATCATTATTTATCATATGTTTATCTTCAGAATTTGATTCTATTTTTAGTTCTATATTTTTTTATTTGCAGCCCTAAAAATATATTGATATGCATTCTTATAATAAGTCTTCTAAATAAAATAATGAAAAATCCCAATTAAAATCATTAATTTCAAATGATGCATAATCAAGTATATCATTAATTTAACATAATAATAAATCTGTTTACCATTTTATAGGTTTTACAATATTTTCTTATAATTCTGAATTTACTTTCAACATAATAACTTCCAGTAATTATTATATACAATTTAATGGAGTTTTTAATTCATGAGAAAATGAATTTAATAATTAATTCTAAAAAATATGTTTGCTTTTTTAGTCTAATTTTCCAATTTTAGATGTTTCATCTAATAAATTGATTATAATTTAATAGTGATGTTTCATAAAATGAAATCGGAAGCATCTTTTTTTGCCTTTATAAGTATATTAAATTCTATATTTGCTCTTTAAATATATATTATATTACATCCATGAATTATTATGAATATGGAACAAAATCATTATATTAATGCAATATACTATTGATAGGATCAATTTATTTAATAAAATTATCATCTAAATGTGGCATACTCACTCTCTATTTTTGATTGAATTTAGATAATAATTAATGTATTCTAGTTTAACTAGGTCTAGATAGATTACCAACACTTGCTATTTTTTCATTTATACATCTTTAATATATTTTGAATTAATACTTTTTTAGTAGTTCTTTTATTATGATTACAACATTGTCTTCTGTTATTTATGTATTTGAAGCTCTTTCTAATAAGGTTCTTGCTCTTTTATTCATATATTGAAAATCATGATCTTATGTTAATACAACCAAACCAATTGGTAAGTGGTCAAAAATTTATATTTCATTATTTCTTGGAGTTTATGTTTTGTTTGTAAATATTCTTTGAAATTCATTAATTTTAGGAGTAACTAATTCTAAGTCTAATGATTTAATAAATGATTCTTTATTTTTATAATAATAATAGGTAATGATGCTAAGTGTATAGATCAAAGCAGTAGTGATGGAGTAATAAAATTTAGAATTATAGGCTTCAAAAGAAATAATTATGTTAATTATGGATGAAAATAGTAATTCCAATAAAATAGGTAATTCAAAAGTTGAATTATTTTATATCAATTGATATGCCAAATAAATCCAAATTAGTTAAAATTGAAAATGTTAAAATTCCATTTTATTATATTTAGAGTTTTCTTAGATTAGAAGTATTAGTATAAATTATATGATTTATTAGAGTTTTGGTTATTTCAATATACAAAATAGTATTGTAAATAATAAAATGGAACTATATATTGATAAGGATATGTATTCTTTGAAAAATGCACTGATCACTATCGCTGCTGTAGAATTGCATATAATCTAAAATATTATTAATTTATGTTTAATCATTATTAATTTAATTAATTTAGGAATTAGATATGATGATGAAAGGCATTTTTTATTATAAAAATTAGAAATTAATAGATACAATATCATTTAATAAATATATTTAGAATATTAAGCAAATTGCTCCTCTAAATAGGTTTTGGTAAATAATCATCTATCATACATTATTTAGCAATTTATCTACTTTCTAAATTATCATATGCTGTACACATAACAATTTTAGTTTAATGTTTATTTTTATCTAATAATTCAGTAATTTTGATGGCAGAATCAAATCCATTCATTTTTGGCATTTCAATATCCATTAAAATTAATTAATAATATGGATGACATTTATTTGTTTAAAGTCTTTTATGAACACATTAAAATGCTTCTAAACCATCAAAGGCATGATCACATGTTTAATTAAAAGCACTTAACATAATTTATAATGCTTAATGATTAAAAGGAATGTCATCAACAACCAAAATTTTAGAACATTTACATTTTAAAGCAGATATAAATTTATATTCTGAATTTGTCATGGTTGACAAATTACCGAAGAGAGTTTTAGATGCTCTTGATTAACAATCTAGATCTTATTCATCAATTTAATCTTCAATATAAAATGAAACACTAGTTTTTTGATTTTATATTGATATAATTTTTAATCTATTATATCCTTTAATAAATGATTTCACTTATTTATTAGCTACTTTTAAACCTAATCCAATACACATAGAAGTAGTAGCATCAAAATAATCATTATTTTATTCAAGTACATGATTTATTAATGCTAATTATGATGAAGTAAATCCAATTCCATTATCTTTAACTTTAATTTTTGTTAATTTTTTATCATTTTTAATTTTTTCTTTTGCTTAAATAGTAATTATTCCATTATATGAACAAAATTTAATTGAATTGTTAATTAGATTAACTAACACTTATTTAATTCTCATACAATCATTACGAATAGGAGGATAAACAGTGTTTTTAATATTTAAATTAATATTTTTCAATTTACATCCTTATTCATACATTTCATGACATTAATTAAATAATTGATCAAGTGTAAATACAGAATAAAAAGAGTGAAAATTATCTGTTTCCATAGAAGCATAATCTAATATATCATTGATTTAACATAACAGTAGATCATTTTAATGAAAAATCTAATATAAACTTTTTAATTATTCTTCATTTTATTATTTTACTATTAAACTTTCCAATAATTATTATGAACAATTAAGAGGAGTTCTCAATTCATGAGAAAATGAATTCAACAATTAATGTTAGAATTTATATTTTTTTTCTTAATTTTATCTTTCAATTTTAGATGTAACATCTAATATTAAAATGATTATTATATTTGGTAGTTCTTATTTTTAAATTTAGAATTTAACACTTCTCATCTTTCCTTATGATTAATAGGTTGTAATCAATTTACTCTAATAAATTAATTATTATATATTACAGTCATTATTGATGATCCTTTTTAATTATTAATAATATGTTCTAATGGAGTTGGTTTGATATCATCATAAGAATCAACATTTATTATATTTTATGGACTGATCAATTATGAAACCTATTTTTCAGACTTATTTTTAGGTGAATTCTTTTTACTTAATAAACTTTATATATGAATAAAATTGATTACCCTTTTAAAACTGAATTTATTAGATCTACAACATTATCTTCATTTGGTTTAATCCCAGTCAAACCATATATTTAATCTATTGCCTTTTCATTTATATGTTGGAATTCATATTTACAAGTTAATAAAACTACACCATGAGGAATGATATCTAACACAACAAAATCAGAACATAATGTATTCATTGATCTTCGAGTAGTTAAAAATCTATGGAAATCTTCACTTATGACTTTTTGAGAGCTTTAAAACGTTTCTGTGTTGTTCTATTTTATATGAATTTGATATTCATAATAACAATAACAAGCAGAAAAGCTTAATATTCCTTACATATGTATAATTGCTTAATAAGTATTACTACTCCAATCTCTCCAAATTTGATATATAGAGCTGATTATAATTAATAATGAATGAAGTAAGCGTATAGTTTTATTAATTTTCAAGAATTTTCGAGTTACAATGAACCAACCAACAAAATGTATAAAAATGTATGAGGAATTGATTTCAATGAGTCCGATTATGAATATATTGAAGGACAAAAGAGTTTAAATAATGAAAACTAGTTTCTTCTTCGTCCTAAATATAAAAAATAGTAGTATCAGAGCCATTAACAATCCTTCAATTATCAGTTTAAAAATATCAAGTTCTAAACAATAAACAACAACAGACAGTAAGGTATGTATTAAGAAGAAGGATGTCACAATTTATTCGGTATTCATTAATTTAATTGAAAAATAATCTAACTTAGTCAATAAAACAATATTCAAAAGAATGCCATAATAAATAAATATAGCATTTTTATTCGCAAAAATAAATCAGTTAATTATTCATTATCTAATAGAACTTATATAATTCTAAAAATCAAATGACAAAATACTTATATAAATACTATATTTAGAATATAAATAAATTTACAAAGAGATAAGTAAAGTATTAATTTAGACATTTGATAAATAGTAATATAAATATCATTAAATTTAATATTTAAAATGAAGAACAAATTATTAAACTATTTAAATTCACATTCATAATGTTTGAATAAAGCAATTTTATACCGAATTAAATTGGAATTCAAAATACTTAAATGAAAACAATAATATATAAAATATTGTTTATAAATCAAAAATCAATACATTATAATAAGTAATATTAGTAAATAAGTCAATTAAATTAATCAATTAACACTATACATGTTATAAATATTAAATTAAAGAAACGATACTAAATATAGTAACTGTAAAAATTGTTCCCCTTATTCTACCAGGACTTAAACAAAATAGATCCAAAAAATATTTGTATAGCTTTATGGAAATTATATACTTATTAATTATAGAAGCAACCTTCTGGTTAGAATTGGTTATAGTTTTGCGCCTTCTTAATAAATTTATGTATAAAATTCATTGCAGATTTCAATTAACTTAATATACATTATAATCAAAATAAGTAGCTTGTGATCAATATTATCAGAAAAAAATAATCCAAATTTAAGATTTTGGATATTTTAAATGAAGAATATGTTATAAAATTGATTCAAATATTGTAAATTCAGTTGGAGTAATTTCTGCTTGATATTTTAATTACAACATAAAGGATCTATTTCTATAGTTGAAATATTGAAATTAATGATTATGGAGATATAAGGTGCTATTGACACTTATTTAATTAAACAAAAAAAAATTATCTTCAAAATTTAATTATAAATTGTCCTCATTATTTAAATCACTATTCTGAAACATCTATTAAGATTTCATCTGATTTGATATTCTGAATTTCAATTTTGATATTTAAAATCAATTTGATTAATAATAATAATCATTAAATTATTACTTAAATCATTTCAAAATTATAAATTATACTAAATTTGTTTATCAATAAATAATTACTATACTTTTATATATTATGATAAGTAGTTTTAATTAATAAATGTGAAATCAAAAATATCATATCATGCAGCCACAGAGATGGTGAAATAAATGGTAGAAGGTAAATTCAAAGAAAAAGGTATTGAAGGATAAAATTGTTAAACAATTTATTCTTGAAACAAATCAGTAGTAATTTTAATATTATTACTTATGAAAAGAGATTTAGGAATTTATAGAATCATGAGTATATTAATATATTTTTGAGTATTAAAACAAAAAAACATTTATATTAATATTTTTTATTATATAATATTATTCATATACTCCATGTATCTTTTTCTCTTGCATCCAATTCAAATCCAAATTGAATAGAATCAACAACTTTAGGTCCACAAAATATACATTCACTAGCAACAATTTTATCAAACTTTTCTTTTGTTTCTCTCAATAGTTTCTCTTCATCTGGAGTTAATGTGGATTATGGTCTCTATTCCTATTTAGCTCCTCCAAAAATATTCATTATTTAAAAGAAGGACTAACCATCTGATCAAAACATAAAATGATTAATTACCTTATTATTTTTTACTAGCATTTTGACTGGGATTTGATTTGACTAATATAGATTACATAGTCATATCATATGTTTCTATCTATGGAATATTAGCTTAATGTTAAGGTAATGATTTAATTTTTGTAACTATGCAATCCTATTTATATTGGTTAATTTTACTTTATGAAATCCATGATTACATGGGAAAATATAAAATGTATCATTGAATAATTATTTAGCACAATGATCACATTTTTATTATGTATCAATAATTAAAAATTTATTTTTTGTCATTTTTAATTCATTTTTTAATTAATCTGAATTTGCTGATAACTTTTTCATTTCATCTTTTAATTTTTCAATTTCTTCATTATATTTCTTAAGAGAATTACAAATTTCATCTTTGAATTGTTCAATCTTTATATTTTCATTAAAATGAGGTAAAAGATCTTCAATTTTAATTTACTAACTATTTTTTGTAAGTTCAATAACCTTATCAATATCTTAATTTTAAGATAATAATCTTTCAGCAATCATCATCCATAGTTTCTTCTTTTTCTCATCATCATCTTCTGGTTTTTAAGCATATTCTTTAGCTTTTTCAATCATTCCATAATCTAAAGCTAAAGTAACTGATTCAGTATAAAGAGACATCATTCCATAAATAGTGATTTGAGCATCAATACAACTTGCTTATTTAAATAGTCTTAATGCAAAATCTAAATCAAAATTAACCTTTTCTGTCTTTTTTAATATTGCTTCTTATTCCTATAAATAATAATTAAGTTTTTCTTTTTATAATGGTTAAGTTAAAAAGAATATTAAGATATTATGTATACTTTTATCAGCACAATCTAATTTAGTTATTGAATGTTCTAAGAATCTTATTCCAAATTCTCTTTTTTCTACAGGAATATTCATTAGACCACCAATAATTTTAGTTTAATCAAATTTCTTAATATTCTTTTATAAAATATCTAATGTTTATTCTGGTTCATGTCTCATAAGAATAAATGAATATTTTTAAATGATTTCCATTGAACTCTTTTCTTTAACATTATTCAAATTTTTAATAGCTTCTTTATAATTCTCTTCATTTATATAATGTTAAATGATCATCTCATAATTATTATTTAATTTAGCATATTCAACACAATTTTATAATCTACCATGACTTACCATAATTTAATAAACTAGATTTTAATCTAATTCTAATTTATAAGTTTTCAAAAAATTATCTAAATCTTCATTTAATTAATTTAATTATTATTTCTTTTCTTTTATATCTTTATCTCTTTAAGCTTCATTTTCATAATTTCTAGTTTCATGTATTAACTTCTCTTATTCATTTAATCTATATATCAATAATTCTGCAAGCCATCCCAAAACTAATGTTCTTTCAATTTCTCCTTTCAAATTATTAATTAAATGTTTTAAATACTATTCTAATCCAATTCTAGCTTTCATATCATCGCAATTCAAAAATTTCAAAAAAATCTCTTCAAAATTTTTTGATGATTTTTAATAATAAGATGCAGCTTCATTATATTTTTTTTATTAAAATAATTGATCTCCACATAATCCAGCAATATATTTAGTATATTCTGAATTATACTTATTTGATATTTCATAAGCTTCTATATACATTTTTTAATCCATTAATAATTTCCATGCTTCCTTATCTTCATCTTCAGTTTCTATTTTACAAAATGTCCTTTCAGAATATATCCAAAAAACTTTACCATCTCTTTCATATTACATACCCATAATTCTACCCATACCTCTAAGTTCATATTTTTATACTTCTTATTAAGTTATTTTACTGAAAATAGTCAAAGAATCAGCACTTAAAATAAAATAATGAAATTCTGTTAATCCTATTTAGACTGGCATTTCTGAATAATTATTAACAGTTTTCAATAATTTAGCTTATTGCAATATTGATTCATTCAAATCCTTCTCAGGAAGAGTGAATAAATTTAATGATTTCCCATTTGTAAATAAAAATGAATTTTTCCTTTAAGATACAGCTAATAAACTAGTATGATAACGAGATGGTTATGATTCTGCTCTAGCTACACTTTAAGGATCTTTATATTTAGTAAATAAAATGCTAAGACTATTCAATCCATAAAAGAAGAATAAACTAAAGTTAGTTGAAACAACAACACAAGCGTATTTATTATTATCATACATCACTGTAAATTGTTCTATTTAATTGATTTATCTTTCATTTGGAATTGTGACCATTAATTTTGCTTCTTCTTCTCTTACATCTCCTTATCTACAATCAATTCTATATATATAGATTTTAGAATCTTTTGTTGCTAACAATATTTCATGAGTGTCAGTCTCATCACATTGATCATCCCAACCAATACATTTAATCTATTTTCCTTTTAATTATTCCATTGATCGTATCCTATCTGATCTAACATTTATATAAAAACTTTCCCCATTGTCTGAAACTATCAAAGCATGTGGTCCATATAAAAATAATCTCTCTAATATAATGTCTTTTCTTTCATTCCTTTTCCCTCCCAATAATTTACCTGTCAAACCACTTTATTGTACTTCTGGTAATTCCATTTACACACAATGATCATCTTTCTCTGGTCTCCATCGATATATGTTATTTTATCTTGTTATTATCACAAACATATGTGAAGATATTCCTGCCTATTTTATTTATTCATTCTTTGGAAAATTGGGAATATCAAATGGTTTATTAACAAATAAATCCACTTTTGTTATCTCTTCCTTGTCAAATCCTACATCTTCAGGCTTTCATTTAACAAATATATTAATACCTAATCCATATGATCATCATTAATCCATTGATTATCATCCATTCTACCTTAATACATTTATATATATATATATAATTAATATTATTTAATACTCTTTCTTTTAATAATAATATCATTTAATCATTCATCATTCGGTATTATCACACTAAAACGATAAGATTTTCTAGGTGTCTCCCATTTCCTTACTAAATCATTTATTTTAGATTGTTTCTATTTCAAAATCTTAAAAGATCTTTTCTTGTAAAAATTCAATAATTTTAATCTCTATGTCTTTATCTTTTAAAACTTCATTATAAATTCATATGGATAATACATAAATCTAATTAGTTGATTAATAGGTTTCAAAAATAAAGAATGAAATTTTTGCTCTGTCAATAATATTATATTCTCTATATTATGATGAACCATATAAGAACTAAAGTTTTTGACAACCTCAAATTACTCAATGCCTTATTATGCTTTAAGTGAAAAGTATAAAATTTATAAATCCTAAACTGATCTATCAATCGGTATTGTAGCTTCTTCATTAAAGATTTTATTGTACAATAATTCAATATTTTATTAAATACAATCCTAAATATCAATCTTCAATGATTCATCAGTATCAATCAAAGTAATTTTTGGATTTTATTATGAGCACATTTTTTTATATTTTGATAATTTTGCTGTCATAAATTTATTGGCAGTAAGCATGCATTATTATCTGGTTGATAATTTCAAATTTTAGTTTGAATAATTATCACTTGAAGCAATAGAGTCATTAATAGTTATTTACTTCTATATTGATATTGCTTCTCCACTTTACAAAGAATATCTAGGTAATTAAATAGATTCTTGTCTTTTAAAATGAAATGTTCTATTTATTGGAGATTATTCATTAATATCAGATTTAGCTTCATCAAATTCCTATTCTTATATTAATTATTTAGATAACTAATTTTAAACTAATTTTGGTTATTCATTTTAAAAGTAAATTGAAAATTATTCTATAATTTCTCTATCACATCTAGTTGAAAAAGATGTCTTTCCTCTTTTTTTTGATCTCTTATCGTATTTTCTTTGTTAATCTTATGAATATTAATGTCTTTTGATTATTAATTCTCTATCAATACTTATAGATAAATTAGGACACTCTTTCAAACTATGAGTATTAATATTGCAAGCTGCACAATATTATCCAAGTCTTAAGTGTTTACGATTAATTTAAAGAATAAATTAATCTTTTAAATTACAATACTTTTAATAATCTTTTGGGTATTATCTTATAATGGACATAAAATCAGACTATAAAATGTATAATAATAATATTACTTTGCTTAAAACAAGTAAACTTACATATCCTATAGCTTTAAAAGTTTAGGCATTATCATTTTCTTCAATGAATTCTGATACTTCCAAAAATTAACCTTGATTTTAGACACTCTTTAATGAAACATTAAGAACATTTTGATATTGTAATTAACCCTATTCTACAAAACACAAATGAGGTTAATAAAAATCACTTAGAGTATAAATAGAGAATGTATTTTAAGGTTATATTATTTTTCTTTTAATAAAAGGAGATAAAGAATTTTATAATTCCAAACTGAAATTCTTAAATAGAAAATCACAATGTTTGAAGAATACATTATTGGCTTATTTTTTTAAATCTTATTTCAATTCTTCTGATAATTCATTTAATAAGGTCTCTTCTTATTATAAATCAATTTCTGCTTCTTCTTTCCATCTAAAAGTCAAATATTCCCTAATTCTATATTACAAAGAAAAAGGGATATTTCTTTAATGCATATATCTATTAATAACTCTAATTTTTCTGCTTCTTTCCATAAAATGTTAGTTTATTTCTTTAATAATAGTACCTATAGCATTAATACTATATGAAAACCATAAGCAAGCACTTAAGATAAAGAATATTGCAACAATTTTTTCATTCCAAGTTTTTGGTACATTATCACCATATCCTATAGTTAGCATAGTTACAATAGCAAAATAGAATGCTTCTAAATATTAAAGTTACCATTATTGATGATCTAATTCTTTTAAAATAATCCAAGAATTCCCATAATTTAATGAACTATTGAAAAACCATATACAAGAAAATAAATGGAGTACATAAATCAAGTAGATTAGCAATTTAAACAAATTAATAAATGCTTTTTATTTTTTAGTAAAATATTGAGATTCTTCACTTTTTTATAAAGTTTAATTAATTTAATAATGTTGTGTAAGTGATATTAAAAGCATTAAATATTAAAATTAATTTCCTTGATTATTAATAAAATAGATTAATAAAAATATTAAAGCAAAGTCTGAAATAGTTTATAGATTTAAATTGTTTTAAATAATTTGCCATCTATCATATACTGCCTATCCACTCAAATAACATATAGTATTCAATCTTAATAAATTATCAATAATTAATATAATTACAATAGTCAGAGTAAGTCCTATCAATTTATCAAATAAAATTTATGGGTTGTAAGCAATTTCTAATGGAATTAATATTAATAAAAGTAACCTAAAAAGAATAGTCCAATAATCCCAAACAATTTTCTTAAGTGATTCAGGATGTATTTATGGTATTTTGGATAAAATTTCATAAATAGCCTTTCTACTTTATTAATATTTTTCTCTGATCCAAATAATGAATGGATGTTCATATGATGATAGAGTATTATCACGAAATAGTTTGGTTACATTTCGTATTTGAAAATATGGATGATTGTTTAACTTAAGAATTTACATCATCACTTAACTAAATAAAAATGATGATACCTATCACTTGAATTATCATTAATTAATTTGATGTGATTTTCATTAACATTAGACAACTTAGTTCTATTGTTTCTAATGTGTTAAATGAATCGTTTTAGATAAAAATATTTCATAAAATTAGTGCCTGTTTTTTTGAATGTATTTTTTTTGTTATCTTCATCTTAATCAATTAATGGCTTATTTAATTTATAAAATATTACTTCACAATTTCTACGAGTGTCTATATTTGTTGTTGATTTTATTGTGAAATTATTTGTACTTGGATTTCTTGTTCGTATTCTTTAAACTAAATCTGCTTCCAAATATTCCTTTTCATATTCATTTTGTTGCTCTGCTTGTAATTCAATTTGTAGATTCTCTGGTTATGAACTTAAAGCTGAAAATATTATATCAGTTCCAATCATTTATAAAATTATATACTCATTTAAAATCTCTTTTTTTCTTGTCATTTTCCATATCATTATTTTCTTATTCCCTGAATTTCTTAAGCTTCTCTTATTTGATTTATTCATCATATTCTTCCTACTCTTTTACAGCCTATTAATAATTTGCTTCATAATTTGAATCATCAACAATTTCAGTTTTCTTTTCAGGTTTCTTAAGTGATCTCAAAAATATTGTTCCCAATAAGATTGCCAAAACTAAAATCAATTATAAGAAAATGCTATTACATCCACTCATCAATAAAAAAGGTAATTATTATTTTGTCTCTTTATCTTTTATGTATGGATCTAGTTTGGCTTGTAATTTCAATTCCTCTCTCTTAATATAATCTAGTTTATTTATTTTGCCATCTCTATAATAATAGGCTTTGCCATTCTCTTCAAATGTTCCTGATTCTCCAACCTATTTTCTTATTCTCTCACGTTCAGCTTCATTTTGAATTATTTTATTTAGTTTTTTGCTGAAAGCAAACTTATTTAATCTATTCATATTTATTAAAATTTAAATTTCCTTATATTAGAGAATATATAAACAACCGCGTAAAAAGGGTCTATTGGTATTGCATGCTTAATAATAAATAATATAATATTGTAATATGTTAAAATAAATCAAAGAGAAGCCACTTTCATAACTAATAGTAGAGTTATAATAGAAATATTAAGAAGAGAATGACCAATCGAATTTATTCTAGAAACTTTATCAATAATAAGTGGAATAAGAAAGTTCTACAGAATCATCAAATATTGTTCCTGCTCTCTTTTCTGGATCTACAGGTTCTTCATCCTCTCATTCATAAGAAGGTATAATACTTTATGTATCAAAGGTGTGGAAAAAAAAATAAAGAAAGCAAGAAAAAGTTAAATTCTTTATAAAACAAATTAGGATGATAAAAAACTTTCTACAGAAACTACAGATAAAAAAACTTTGTAAATGATTCGAAATAGAATATCTGCATAAAATTCTAGAGATAGGAAAAAAGCTTACCTTTAAAAATTAGAAGAGGATTTCAATAAATAATCTAATTGTCTCCAAGAATTAACTGAATAAGTTACCTATTTATAATAACAATTAGAAGAAGTCTAAAAACATAATTAACATTTATTATCCTAATAATCTAGTCTAATTTGTTAGAATTGTGGATCTAAATAATTTGTTCTTGAAGAAGAAGCTCCTATTTCTGTTTCAAAAAATAGAAGTTTGGGTAAATTAGGATTTTCATTTATGGTTATATTAACTATTTTTGCTTTTCTTAGTATTAATTTTGATACTACTACTCATAATTTGAAAGCAACTCCATAAGTCTAATAAGATAAACCACTCATTAGACAATTAAATAATACTGATCAATAATATGAAATTTTTGAATAAGTTAAAAATGGCAGAATTAAAGGAATGACAGATTTGATGGAATATTAATCAGAATATAATTATAAATTTTACGATACAACCTATCGTACTATTTTAAATACTAAAGAAAGTTTTGTCAATGAAATGATTAATTATAATAAAGAAAAAGCTAAATAAAATAATGGTCAGGCATTAGCCCCATTAAATTATCATAAACCATAAGTTGATTCATTTTATTGTCCGACCATTTATAAATATGATAACCAAACTTAGGAGTAATTTTATAGTATAATTTAGTAAAATATAAGTCAAATACTAAGATGATTAATGGATTCATTTGGTTATTCCAAAGAAAAATGTCAATATATTTTATTAAAATCATGATAAATCAATTATATTGAAAGAAACTTATGCAGATTAAGATGTTGACATAAAAGAAAAATATCAAGAAATTTGGTGTTAAGTAAAAAGTATAAATGACTTCTATATTTGAAAACATTAGTTTGTTAATTTTGTTATATAGTAATTCTAATAGTTTAATTTATAAAAATATTAACTATTTATAATTGAGTCAAAACCTAGTAAATTTAATTCAATCTCCAATCTTAGCTTACAATAATGCTTTTTTTATGTCTGCTATAAGACAATCAATATCATATTCTTATTAGTTGATTTCAAATATAGACATTGATAAAGAAGTTTATAAATTAACTAATTTTTTTAAATTTGAACTTAAATTTTTCATCTAATCTTCTAATGCTCCACATTTTTTAATACTTTCAAGTTTCTATTTTTATTTCTTTCTCTCCTCTTATTTTTCATTCTTAGCATTTTCATAAATTAGTTAATGAAATTTGTTGTAAAATATATCAATCTTATTAATACCTTAATGTTCCTTCTTTTGAAATTTTAGAATATTTCTTATAATATGAATTAATTTTTTTCTAGCAAGCCTATCATTTGATTCTTGTTTACTCTTTTATAAAAAAGCCTTGATCAAGTTTTCATCCTCACGAACCTTTTCAAAATTCTTCAATAATTTTTAACCAACTTTTTTTTATATTAATTTTTCCCAAGCACAATCTTTTATCCTATTATTTATCAAATTACGAACAATTTTATAATCTGGATCATGTATTGAAATTCTCTTTATTTTTGATGATCTTTAAACATAATATCTAATTTTATTAATGGCCTTTATTAATATGCTTATATACATTTATAAACTTCTCTCTAATAATTTTATTTCTAGCTTATTTTTATCCTACAATTTAAAGCATTAAATCTTATTAGACACTTGAATACTCTCGTAAATCAATTTTAAATCGTAATTCTTATAGATGTTAAGAAGATTCTCTTTTGTTATTCGATTGATGAACATCATTAATAGCAGATCCTCTCTTTAATTTTGATTGCCTTTCTATTATTATATATCAAGATTTGATTACATCTTTTAATTCTAGCTTATTCTATTATAAGTATCTTCCTTCTTTTATACATCTATTATAACTCAAAAAACTAAGGTGACTCTTTTTCAAGGAATTAAGAAAAATAATTAGATGAACACATTAAAACAACACTTTCTTCAATAGCATGAGCACTCCAACGTCTTAAACTATTTTCAATACATTCGATTTCTCCAAAACAAGTACCTTCCATAACTCTAACTAATGTTTCACCATAGTTATCACATAATCTAATGTCTCCTTTAATAAGAAAGAAGAAATCATTTGCACTTTAACCAATATGATAAATAGTTTCATATTTTTAATAGCAAACTAAAGTGCTATGAGGTAGAATAGATCCTGAGAAATTAATATCATTTGACATAAAAGGAATAATCCTTAAAATATCTTTATGAACTGCAGCTACAGTATACAATACTAATTAATGAGGTAATTCTGAAATAATTCTTTTTGAATCTTCTGCCCAAAAAGGATTTCTTTAAATATTATATTTTGTAAATCTAATCCAATCATTTTAAATACTTTCAGGCATATTTATAGTAACATCTTCTAGATTTAATAATTAATCGTCAAATTCTTAATTAGGATTTGATTAAATTAATATAAAAGTAATATTACCAATAGTAAAAGAATAATAACCAACACCAATTAACATCCAAATTACACTAAGTAAATATTCATCAAAATTATGAGCTTCAAGATCACCATATCCAATAACTGTAATTGTTTAATAAGCCCAAAAGAATGCATATATCAATTTAGTGTAATCATTAGCATATTTTATATCTGAACGTTCCATCCAATTTTTATTTACATTAAATTTACATATCCATATCCATAGACAAGCAAATAAATGATTCAATATAATCATTTCTAAAAAGATTTTCATTAATTTCTTTATTCTTAAATCTATATTGTATTCATCTCTTACTATTAACTCATCTCTTAAAGATTATTATTTTCTTAGTAATTCTATAGATTAATTGTATTCAACCCTTCTTTCATAGAAAAAGAATCTTAACAACCTTAATAATTTTATTGGTTTCAAACCTTCTAAACCAAAATCAGGTAAAACTGATAATAAATCAATCATAAACCAAGTAG
This sequence comes from Paramecium pentaurelia, assembly GCA_905183005.1. Lineage (NCBI taxonomy): Eukaryota > Ciliophora > Oligohymenophorea > Peniculida > Parameciidae > Paramecium > Paramecium pentaurelia. The sequence continues at coordinate 204,911 of CAJJDO010000124.1, read as the reverse complement.
TTAAATAATAATTAGCTATATCCTTCAAATTATGTAATAAATCTAATTGTTTATTAATATGGCAAATAATAAAATTCATCAACAAATCAATCCAAAAGATTATCTATAATATAAAGGTCAATTGATGGCCAACTCCCTCTATTATAGCTGTAAAAATATACTTCATATTCAAAGGCAATCTCTATTGGATATAATATGGCAGCTATATCAGTACATAAATTTATTCCCAATCCCCAAATTATATATATTATATCATCAGGGAAAAATGGAAGTAAACCTCTCTTACGATATTAATATTTAGATCTTTAGTTCTTTAATTGATATGCATAATTTCGAAGTTAATTTATAAATTTTTGAGCCATCCCAACTTTTTTAATTATCTTTCTTAATTCTTAATTTTTATTCAATCTTTATTATTAAAGTGAAGACATAGTTAAAGTTGTCATTTAAATACTAAAAATAAAGCATAATTATCTTACAAACTTTTTACAGTTTTAGCTCTAATTATCCTTTTAGAGAATTCATTAGGTTTTAATAAAGTACTATTTGATTACAATATACCCAATTAAGATCCCATATCTGTTAATTATCTTTGGCTACTCCAATTTTATTATTAGAATTGATCCTCCTTTATTTTTTAAGGATAGACTTACATTTATTTGTATTAAAGAAAAAAGAATAATAATTAGAATTAATTTAAATAAGTTATCATAATTATAATTAATATTTTATTTTTAAGAATTTAGGTTAAGTTGAATTTTATTGTTTTTTATGTTTGAGAAATAAGTGAATAATAAAGTTATAATCATCATTCTGATACAGGACTATATAGACTTGGTTTAATTTTAGACTTTCTAATAATACTTTATATATGATTTGATCTTATAGATTTTTTTGGTCTTTTTAATTTTTATAGAATCTTATCTAGATTGGAATTAGTAAAGTAATAAGTAGTTATAAAATATCTATCTAATTCAAAATCAACTCTTTGATATTGGTTATCACCTTATTTATGAGAGAATACCTCATCTAATTAATTAATCACATTACAACCAGTGATTTCCAATTTTGATTAAGTTTTAGATTATAATTCTAAATCCATATTTGAATATGAATTAGAATTATTCTTTCGTATTTTGTGAACACTAGAATTTTAAACAGAAACAGATTGATTTTGAAAATGTTATTCTTAAGAAATTATAGAAACATTAGTGAATCTATTATTTGATATCTTGGTTAATCTCTAAAAAGTTCTATGTCTATTATCTGCTTTTCTTTTAAATGAATTTTATGCTCTTAAGATTTTAGGTTCAGGTTCATTTATATCTTAAAATTTAACTTTCTTTTATTCCATACTAAGTAAATGATTAAATCTAGATGATTTTGGAGTTTTAGATGTATTTAATTATACTTCAGAATCATTAGCACTATCTGAAGAGTCACTATTAAATTATTCCAAACCTGTTAAACCTCTAATAACAGATTTACTAGATTTTAAACTCTTTATAGATTTTAATAGTCTTTCACTTTCATTATCATCCATATTAAATCCTAACATATCTAAATATTGATCAGTTAAATCATCTATTGCAATCATATTATCATTCACAATCAAAGCTAATGCATGTTCTCTTATTATATTTTTTTCAAAATATTTATTATTTTAAATCCTTTTATATTATGATCTATTCATATCCTCTGTAATCATAAACTTTTTTCTTATTCTATCTTAATTAAAATGAACAAAAACTAAAGGGCATCTAAATTTAATTTATATCTATATACTTTTTAAATTAATGTGTCCATTTACATATATAACAAACTTCACCATAGTTTTATTTTTCTTCTGTAAATAACATCTAATCTCTTAACATACAATAATTTTCTTCCTCTAATGAATCTTCTCTAATTATTCTTAAAAAATCATCATAACTAAAATATATTATTATAATTTATTACTTTACAAATGCAATTTGACAAAATTTAACTGATCTAATTGTATATTCATATCTTGCTTATGTAATAAACTCCTTTTCTCCTACAAATTTTCCTTTATTTATTTTTGTCAAAGTTGTTTCTCTTAATTTTTAATCACCTATTAAATTAATAATTTAAAAATACAAATCAAACTTAACTCTCCACTTTAAAGGAATATTAATTTATTAGCTTATTCATTTTAATAAGCAATAATCTCTTCAGGTGGTACTTTTATTTCATGTACAAAAGAACATAATTTTTATACACTTTTTAAAGATAAAGTTTATTTGATAAGTCTTGATTTTTTTAACATTTCACAATACATATCTATTGCCACTTATTCTTTTAATTTCTTATCTAAATTATTCATCATTTTTTCACCAAATTCATTATATTCTTATTCCATTTTCAAAAAATATTCAAAATACTTTCTAACTTATAACATTAACTATTTATTAATTTTCTTCTTTTTTAAAAAATTATTGATATGCATCATTTATTATTTAAATTGTTATTCTTTTTCAGTAAGTTATTTTAATATATTACCTATACTAGATATAGTATATCCAAATAATCCACAAATAACCATTGCCATTATTATTACATAAATTCTTTCAACATCTGTTTAAGGTACAATATCACCATATCCAATTGTCAAAGTTGTTATTGTACTAAAATAAAAAGCATGAATATATTTAGTAGACCATTCTGCTTCAGTAATGTTTTTGGCAATTAACCAAGAATTTTATCCTTAATTTAATTCATTTTCACCAATCAAATTCCATAAACAAGCACAAAAATGCGATACAAATAAAACTAAGAAAATAGATTTGAATAATTCTAAAATTGTTTATATATTATTTGATGGATTTGTAACTTCCTCTATAGCTTCAATCATAGATTTAACTTTTGTTACTCTTAACAATAATATATATTCTGTGTAAGGTACTGAATATGATGATAAAATAAATGGTATTACAATCATCAAATCCCATAATAATGTTGATTTCGCATAATGTTTAAGTATTTATTACTTATCCCTATGAATCTATCCTTAACTATAATATGCTGTAAAGAATGTCAAAATTATATCCATTACAAATGTCCAAGAAGGTAATGTTTCCAAAAATATTCCAGTCAATAAATCTTCCCTCTCAAAGTCAAACCCTAATTTCATGGGAATATAGAAAATATTAATGATTATTTGAGTTAAAACAAAAATATCCCAGAGCACTTTTATTACAGAATCAGGATCTAGCACTGGTATTTAATTTATAAACCATTTAAAAGATTACATTACTTATTCAACTTTGTTTAATTTATGTAATAAAATATCAGCATCACTAGCAGAGTCTGAAATTAAATTGAGAATATTGTTGGTCAAAGATTTGAACTTTACTTCTGTTGAATAAGTTTTCATTTACTTACTAAATTTAGTTATGTAAAACATTATTCTTAATCCACCATGAACCCATAAATTAACTTTTTATTTTGTAGCTACTTGTAGCATACTTTAACTTTCTTCATCTTAATCAGGATCAGGACTTAAACAGTCACCTTTAAATGATTATTTTTCTGGCTATTATAATTCAATTTTTCTATTGGAAGAAACATTTGGTTCAAAAGAAGCGTCTTCACTATTATTATCACAGTGTGGCATTGTAAAGCCTTAACGAAATTTTAAAATCCCTTTTACAGTTTGACTCTTAATATTAAAGTTACTTACTTCCTTTATTTTTATTGTCTTAAGACTGAATCTAACAATTATGACATTAAACAAAAAATATAATAATTACAATTATTATTATGTATCAAATAAAATTTAACTAAGTAATAGAGACATATAATAATATTAAAGATTGATTAAAAATATAAAATTTTATTATTCCCATTTCTAATAAATATGAAATTTAAAACAATTTAGAACAATAAATGATATATTTTATTAATATTTTCTTTAATCAAAATTGATGGAAAATGAAGTAATGATTTAATTAAGATATAAAATTTGTTGTTCTAAATTAAAATAACATTTTTCAGTTGTTATAGTACATATAAAATCAAATTCAATAGTTGCTAATTAACTAAACAATTTGATTTTACAAAGTTGTCCACAATAATAGTATATTTCAATTATCAGATTTTCTTGTAGTTTCTTTGAATTGAAGATTTATTATTTAATGTAAAAAATTGATCAACTTCATAAATACAATATTGATTTAGACTTAGAACTCAGAGCTGTACAAAATTATGATTTTGAACAAGAATATTTAGATCATTGTTTAAGAGATACTCATAGATAATTATCAATCAATAATAATCATCATATTCATAGTCAAACAAAAAGTGAAAAAAGTAACGATGGCTATGATTTCAGAACACCAAAAGTATCATCACAAACAAATCTCAATAATATTGTAACATCTGAAGTTTAATAAAATCATACAATTACTCTTAAATATGTAAATTAAGAAAAACCAATTAGCACAGGTTCTAGTATAATGCAATTTTTTTTTATAAGACGTTTTTTAGAAAAACTCACCTTCCAAAGAAAAAGATTGTAGAATTTAAACATCACTCATTTAAATCTTATTGATGATAAAGCTTCAGATAAGTAATGATATTCTAATAATTCTGTAGAGCTAGTTTGTTAGCTTATAAATAAACAAAAATATAAAAAGGACTTACAATCAATTAGTTAAATAGAATTGTGTAAACAAAAATAGAAATTAAAGAAAGGAAATGGGAAAATGTTAAAAGAAATTTATAAGAGAGTAAATAAAAAATTATAAGACAAATAACAAATATTGCTAATAAAATACCACTAGTATAACCAGAAAATGATTTCAAACTTTATTGGGATATTTTTGCTTCATTATTTAGAGTGATATTAGTTATTCTAGTTCCTTTAGAAATTTCATTCCATACTTAGATTCTATTTTAGAATTATGTAGGATTAACATTAACTATACTATTTATATTACAATTAGATTTATTTATCAGAATTAATACTCTATGTTATGAAAATGGAAAGGCTATAACAGATCGTTGGGAAATTATAATTCGTTAAGTAAGTAAATCTTGGTTTACAGATTTTTCATTAATAATAATAATAGTAGTATTTATATTCAATTCAAATGCTTAAGATGGTTATGATTTGTTTTTACTCATTTTGTTAACACAATATAAACATATTTTTGAAGCTCTATCAAAAACAGATTAGATCTCTTATTTCACTAGACCTTAAAGAGGAATAATAGGATTAATCAAATTTATAACTAGTTTATTTTATATAATGCATATATTTAGTTGTATATGGTTTTGGTTCAGTAGTATTGATAAATCTAATTCATGGATTGTAACAAAAGAATTAGATGGATAGACTTGGTAATTATAATATCTAGAATCAATTTACTTTGCAATAGTAACTATGTTGACAATAGGTTATGGAGACAATGTTCCTAAAAATTCAATAGAGAAAATAGTTACAATAATATTTATATTGGGTGCTTGTAAATTATTCAAATTAAATTATAAGGTTTATGGTTCTCTTACAGTGTAAATTTTATTGGTACAATTATGAATGACATCACACAGAATTAAGTAGAGAGGAGTTAAAAGATGAGAGTCATCAATAAATATATGACATAAAGACAGATCCCATTTAGTCTTTAACATCAGTATTTTTGCCAATAATAATCAAATTAGAGTTAAAGAATATCTATAGTATAGATGGAAAGAAGATGATGAAGTTGATTTGTAAATGGAGTAGATCTTATTAGAATAATTATCTGATGAATTAAAGGAAGAACTAGAGAAACAAGCATATAAAGTCTTTATCCAAAAATCAGAATTATTGTAAAAACAATTTTCCTTAGAATTTAGAAATGCTTTATTTAAATCAATTAAACGTAAGATTATATAACCATAACATACTTTTTAAAGTGAAATCAATGGATAATAACATCTTTGTTTTGTAGAATAAGGGGTTTTACTATATTAACATAAAGATAGAAAACAAAGATCTAAAATGAATGCTACTGTTCATTAAGGATAATTCTTTTGTGTAAAAGAATTTCTTATGCAAACTCCAGAATATGAAATTTTCAAAGCTCAAAGTTATGTCAGTTTGCTTGTATTATCAAAATAAGATTTCTTAGAAACATTAAAAGATTTTCCAGATGATTTATAAAAATACTGCTAATTAAAAGATTCATATTCATAAGAAAATGAAGGCTGTTAAATATAATTCAGTAGTTTCTGTCCTGCTTGTAATAATTTTGATCATTCTTTAAGGAATTGTTGTTAAATATAATTGATTCTAAATAAAGAAGTTATAATTAAAAAACATTAAATGAGTCAAGAATCATAAAGAGAAGTTTATTCACGTAAAACTTCTGATAAACCAATTTAAACTAGAGCAGAATTAACATATGTTTAAGAATGTGCACTCTACTTTTAAACAGAAAATCAAGGTTTAATTAATGAATAATTAAAATTGTAAATAGTATAAGAATAAGAAATAGAATCTTATTAAGGAAACTCAGAAACACATAATATTTATGATCCTATTCCTTCTGTCAATATCTTTTAGATTAATGAAATGTTATAAAGTACCCATAAACCTATATAAAATAAAACATTTCCAAAAGTAGAATAAGAAGAGGAAAAGTAAAAAGAGAAAAATGAAAATTAGAAAACAAATGTATTATTAACTTAAAGTTAAAGAATGAATAGAAAGGGATCTTTATTTTAAAAATAACTTTAAAGAAAAAATACTAAATCCCCTTCAATATTATTCTCAATGAATGAAATTGCTGAAGAAGTTAATGAAACTACATTTATTATTCATGAAAGTGATTATATCAAAAATACTAACAACTTTAATTTTTATATGAAAGAGAATATTAGATCTCTTTATACTAAGTTATAAAGATTATCAGATGATAAATCTACTACTATTAATGAGGCTTTAAATTCACTCTAATATATTTATTGGAAGTATAATTCTATTACTCTTGAGGGTTTTGAATCCTTATTTAATTATGATTATTATTTTCCAGAATCAAATTCCATTAACACAATAGAAATGGCTAATAAAAATTAACATGCTTGGCAAAAAGAAATCCTAAGCAAATTTTCAAAATATTTATTTTATCCTTATTTATTTATAAATAAATTCTTAAAACTTAAAAGAATTTAATATTAATCTGCTGCTATAAATGCAGCTACCAAATTCAAAAATGCTCAAAAAAAAATTTGGCTAATTTAATTAAGAAATAATTTATCTTCAAAAAAATTGATATCATCTTCTAAAAATATTAAATTAACTAAATCAAAGATGAATTCAATTGTTCCATATCCTGGAGATAGTATGCAATCTATTTAAATTAGCTAAAGTTGATAGATTGATTATATTTTATATATTATTAAATTCAATTTTAGATTTATAAAAATAAAATAAGCATATTCATACTTATAAAGTTTAATCTATCTATGTTTCTGATTCTTCTTGTATAATCTTATCCTTATCTTTTAATAATAGTTATGCACAAGATGAATATTATAGATCAAGATAATTTAAAAACCTTTAACTCCTAGGTGTTGTTACTTCTTCACCTGTTGATTATCTAGTTGTTCTAGATGATGATTAACGATATTCTCTTTTAGTTTAGGCTTTACAATTATTTTAAAAAATTGAAGATTTACTTTAATTCTCAAAATATATTTATATCTGCAAGGGAGATTAAAGAACTTCTTTTTGGTCATATTAATTTCGAAATTAATGATATAATATCATTTTCTATTCAATTACTTTTAACTATTATTTACATTAATTTTTTACTTCTCTTAAGAGCTCATATAAATCGACACTTTAAATTTTTGAGTTCTCATTCAATAATGTAATAATTGAATTTATTAGATTTTTTTAATATCCTTGAATTTCTTAATAAATATTAAAGGTTAACTTTTATAATAATCTATCGTATGGATAGTTTTTAAGGGCAATTTTCAAATTAGGCACAAGAGAAAGAGCCATATTGACAATATTTACCATCTTAAAACTATCTATCATTAGACTAATGTTATTAGTTATTTATACTTCTAATAATTTGATTTTCTAAAAATGCTGGTTTTGTAACTTTTTATTTCCTTGAAGCTGATGGCTAATTTTTATAAATAGGACAAAAATGGAATTTAAATATTTAAAAGTAACCATGTTTCATAATTTCTATGGCTGTGTTTGAGTAAACAAAAATTTGTTAATCTTAAAGAAGTAAATTATTTAGAGAATTCTTCATTTGAATGAATAAACTAATGAGTGATAATGAGCATTTTCATTTTAATATTATAAGTTTACATGTCGAAGTTCGAGTAAAAATCAAAAAACTCTCTAAGATTCTTCTCTTTAGTCATGTATTATAATAAAAAATCTATTTCTTCTTATTCGTAAACCTAATTGTCTTTAGAAAGACTACTTTTCTTTAGAAATCGTATGAATTCAGAATCTTATTTGAAGATTTCGCTTATTTTTTATATCATTTATTAAATTTACCAATCAACATTCTTAAGAGCTTTCTATTATTAATTATCTTCAGAAACTGAAAAATCAAATATTTATAATTCATTTTAAATTTCTAGAAATTATGAAAAATTATAGCTTTAAGTAATTAAAATTTCAAAACTAATTAGATGGGAATCTTTTATAAATTATATATATAAATCTAATGTATAAACATAAATTTCAAAATAATTTCATACTATAAAAAACAAATTAGGATAAATAATGCTTATTTCTGTATGCTGTAAGACCATAATTACTTGGTTAAAACTCGAAGAAATATGGTTGATAAAAGTAATTATATAATAATGAAACAAATGTAGTAATGACATTTTTATGAGATCCAAGAAGTAAATTTTAATAACATGAAGCCAACAACAATTAAATGAATAATTGTATTTCATTCCTTTCTTCTGTATAAAGATATTTGTTTTTAAATGCCCAAGTAAGTATTTTTGCTTAACTTAGATTATAAAAAATGTCATATTAAAAACAAAAATCATATTTCCATTAGAGGAATGTAATAAAGAAATGAGCTATAATTGAGTTTATTAATTTTGGTAAATCTTTATCTTGATATTCTAATATAATTGATCTGAATAATAAATCAGCTGAAAAACATATGGTAAAACTATGTATTAATTAAGGTAAGAATTTCTAATTTGTTATTTTAGTATTAATGTATAAAATCTTACCTATTAAGATTATTTCATAATTATAGAGGTGAAAGTAATGAAAATAATGATAGCCAAGAATAGCTAATATAAATATATAAATAATATTCATTTAGCAATTAAATTAATTTATGTATATTTTTCTTATAAGGTTGTAAATTGATTTATTGGAATATATTTTGATAATAATTGCATTAATACATTAATTTTATCTTAATTTTCAATAATTAATTAAATGGATAATTATTTCACAATCATCAGTTTACTTGGATTAAGAAACTAAAATCTTCCTCCCTTTAGGTTTGAAATGATAAATATTATTACAGAGAAGCTCGTTTGAAGAGATATAGATCAATTAAGAAGATGGTTGAGTTGATAGAAACTGCTGGTTGGACTTAGCCTAAAATCCCATTCAATGCATTTTGCTTGAGTTCTTAAGATCGTACATTTATAGTGTTATTTCTCCTTTAGCTGAATGGGAAGATGATATGACCTATCCAGTGATTGAATATAATAAGTTTGGCTATTAGGCTGTAGCTTTTGGAATTAATTTAGTATAAACATCTAATTTATATTATAATAGTTCCTTTATGCCTATAATTACAATGTTATTACATAAAACATAAGATTTAGAACATTTAGATACTTATTTCCAGTGGTTTAATGTGTGATTTTTGGAAAAATATACTTTGAATATAAATCTGAATTAACAAAAGTGAATTTGTTTGATGAATATGTATAATTAAGAGCTTAGGAATTAGTAAAGGAAAATGAATTCTTATTAGAACATGAAGGTATATGAATATATTACATTAAATTTATAGATATTAAGAGATTCGTCTGGTGGTATGAAGATTATAAAGAAACCTTATGTAGAGTTCATAGATAAGCTAATGATCATGCTGCAACAGATTTTAAAGATTCTGAATTGATTTTGTAAGATTTCATTAGAAGATATACAAATCCAAATTCAGCTAGACCACTTAATATCTAAGAGAAAGGTGTTTTATTCTGAAAATATTATTCATTAATAAAAATAAATAATATAGAGTATGTTTTATTATATTAATTAAGTTATTTATTAAGTTATCAATATATATAAAGATGTATTTTTAATTGTAATTATCCATTATTATACTTTTTATATGTTGTACAGATAAATATTTTCATAATCCTTTGATTTTATCTTCTACAAATTGTTTTTCAGCTTCACTTACTTCAATTGCAAAATCTTTAACTGCAACAGATGAACATTTTCTTGATTTGATTTTCTTTGTTTTTGTTAAAAACTTAGAAATTCCAATCCATTCACCTAATAAAGCACCTTTTTCTACTTTCCAAACAGGAATTTAGAATTATTTAGCCAAAGCAACTACTAATTTTTTATAGGATTCTTCAGAGCAATCATCAGCCAAAACTACAAACTTAGCCTATAATGCATAGTATGATAATTCAAACTTATTTGCTTTCAATGGCTTTGCATACTTCATGCACTCCCTTTGATAATTAACCTCTATGTAATGATGTTTAAACGACTCTCTTTAAAGTAGTGAGTTCTTCTGATAATTGTTCGACCTCTGCCATAATGATAAATAATTTAAATCTTTATTTTAAATTAAAAACAAAAAAGAGTATAAAAATTATATAAATAAATATTATAAGCATACCTATTATAAAATTACATATAACTCATACTTCTTTTAATATAAATATCTATATTTAAAACTTATCAATTATTTATCTTTATTTCTTATTTTTTAAATAAATATAGAAATCTTATCAATTAAAATAGTTTGATTTAATAATATAATTAAATTTTAGTATACTCAATTTAATTGTATTTAGTTCACAAAATAAATACTATGTAGATAAAAGCAAAAATAAACAAAATTAAAAAAACTTTTAAGATTAAACCTCTATTAGAACTTATTCTTTTATGTGATTCCTATAATTCTTTACGTCCCTTACTAACATTAACTTATGCCTCATCTGTATATTTATCAATTCTTTCAATCATAGTTTCTTATAATCTCACCATAGTTCCTACTCTTTAGAATACTCCAGCAATATCATTTAACATAGACTCAATCTTTTGCATAGAAACCAATTTTTCCTCATTCTACTTTTAATCAAACATTTAAATTGTTTAATGATCAGTCTCTTCCTCATTTTCATTCAATTTTTAATATTTCTAATTAAATCCTACTCTCTTGATTACTCTATCTCTTTCTCCATTTAATCTATTCCTTTTTTCTTCCTATTATTTAATTCTTTAAGTGTGGCTCTATACCAACTATATATTAAATCTTGAAATCATATACTTTTTTAAATGAATCAGATGTTTTCATTGCTTTTTGCTAAACAAAATCAAAAATTGATTAATTTAAATCATTATTCAATTAAGTTTTAAGTTAATTAAGATGAATATGTATTTAACTAATATCGTCTTTGACTAAAGAGAGTATAGAATTCAATTTATAATCTTAATCATTAAAAAGTCCTGTAGATTAAGATGCTTAAAAGAATAAAATTTAAAGATATACTAGTATGAAATTCCTAAAGTCTTTGATTGGCTGCATCAATTTTCTCTTTGGCAATTTTGGCTGTGAGTAAAAATTCTAATTAAAATATGATCCTTAATACAATTTGGCTATTCCCTTTTGATTGCAACAAGTTTAATATGTACTTTAGATAGAAATTATTGAGTGATATCTTTGTATTAGGAATTTGCAATTTCCATAACGTGGCAATTTATAATTTTCTTGCTTTTATTTAATTATAATTCTAAAAGAACTTCAGCAGAATCAAAAATATTGTTACTTATAAATTAGAAAAAATAGAATCCTATTTAAACAAGATGTTTAACATTATTAACTAAACTAAGAAAAAATTATATTAATGTCTTCTTATTTGTCTTTTCATAGATCAGCCATTCTACTTTGTTATCCTACTCTCTTAATATAGTGTTCCTTATACTTATGTTTTCCTATAGAATATTCAAAAATGTATTACTATTAAAACTGCCCATATGCATAGTACGAGGATCATCTGGATGACTGTAACCTGCCATGCATCTTCGTCTGTTATAATGAAAATCATGAGGAGCCCAACCAAATTCCGCAAATTGATTTCCAAACAATTCTTCCTGAACAGTTGAAGCTATGGCATCCTTCATTCTCAATCTTACAAATTCCTCATTTTTGGCAGGGAACATATTACTATTTTATAGTCAAAACAAGATACGTCCAATAATAAGGAACCATATATGAATATACAAAATGGCCGATGTAAATTCCACACATTAAGTAAATCCACATAGCAAAGGCACCCTATATATATGAGTTAAATTTTACATCTGAATTCAATGTATGTTCTTACCAATCTCTATAAGCTTCGTAAGTTGACCAATGAAGGAATCCATGTGAAGTATCAATCTATTTATATAAGACATTTTTATACTTTAGGATATATACCAATCATATTGGCGAAGGCTGGCCAATCATAAAAGATATCAAACAAGACTTATTATCTTGCATAGTAAAATTTATTGCCATAGATTCTTCTAGCCATTCTCATTGAATCCCATCTCTCTTCCCCTACTACTCTAGCAGCCATTTTAGTAAACCACCAGATACCATTCTTATAGTAACTTGTCTTAGCACTAAAAATACTTAGACTCATTTAAAAAGATTTAATTTCACGTATAATTGTACATTATAAAAGTGCATTATAAAATGGGCCTTAAAGATCCTTTTTTTATAATTTTTTCTGTCAATACTTTCTTTTTGAACATAAAAACAAAAAGATACTGACTTAATATTTTTCATATTCTGAAATGATATACTTATACTAATTAAGTAAATGATTCTAAATATAAGATATCCCAATATAATACATCAGAAAAATTAATATCTAAATCTAATTAAATTTCTTCAAAATTGTATATAATTAGTTGACAATTTTAGAAGATCTTCATATATTCAAACTAAAGTTTTGTTTTAGAGTAATTTAATGATTTAATAATAACATTAAACCTTTTTACCAATATATAGTAAATTTAGTAGTAAAAAAGTCAAATGCTTATCTAACACATCTATATGTCTATATACCCTATTATAATGTTAAACTTATTGTAAATAAGCTATCCTTTGTGAAATATTTCAAAATTCTAGGATATTTATCAGTCTCTCCAGAACCCCCAATTTTAAATTATAATAAAAAATATATAAAAGATATTAAAATTGTTAGATGAATTCTCAAATACTTCTAATAATTAATAGAAGCATTTCAATTTTGTTGGGAAATCATAATATATACAATTATATATAACTATATACTGTAGAAGTGAAGTTATAATGTAATATATTTGATTCTCTTTTTCTTATCATTAATTTAACAATTTATTGTATATATTTTAAATAATCTAAATACATATCAATTATTATACCATCTAATGAATTTATGAATGAAAAGAGAGATTTAAAATATGTACCTTAAATATATTTTAATTAATATTAAATATATCAATTCATAATTTATGTTGATTCTAAATATAATGATAAAAGATTTGAGAATATCAATAGATAAATATAATTATGATATTAATATATCTATTTAATTAGAATTATTGTTTTTTTTTGATTTCTTTTATTTGTAATAATTGCTCTATCATTATATTGATTAAATATATAATTTATATTAAAATGATTTTTATTCACATAAACAAAGAAATTAAGATGCTCAATCTTGTTAATCGATATTTGAAATAAAACTAATATCTTAATCAAGCATTTATTTCTTGTTCTTATTACCATCAATTTAAGAGACATCAACACTAAATAAATCAAATTACTCAGATTACTACTTCTTTTTACTTGTTAATTCTACTAATAATTATTAAATTTCATTTTTAGTCTAAATATTGTTATAATAAATTAATTACTATAGCTACAACAGATTATTAAGGTGGTTTCGAAAAGGCCACTTGAGTTTCATTTGAAAAATAAGAAAATGGATTACTATAAGATCTTTTTATCTTTTTGATTTATGACAATGGATCTTACATTTATTTAATTAACTATTTTTTCTTTATATTACTTATCTAAAGATTAGATGATATCATACGTCGAAATGCTAAAAGAATTCACTTGACATTGACATAATAAAATTAACACATTCTTCCCTAGTCATATCATAATATTAAATTTTTAATGGTTACATTAGATTTTTTGTAATTGGTTTAGATTCAGCTCTTGCAGTTTAACAATAAGGTGCTTATTCATAGTTATCATTAGTATTAATCTCTAATTATTTTAATTAAAGTTTCTTCATTTTGATTTAAGGAACAATTTATTAATTTAGTTTATTATTTTGAATTTTTTAATTAGAATTACTTAACTAAAGTGAAATATCTTCTTTTGGTTCTGTGTCATCAAATTTAACATCAGCATTTGATAATTATTAAGATTATCTTACAAAATATGATGGTTAAGTATTAACTCGTTCATTATTTTAATTGAACCTAGGACTAAATATTCCAACAGCTATATCTTATTCTTAATTTAATTATATAGAGTTGAATTATTTTCTAGTTTTGAGTTATTCCATATAATTTTAATTTTATTTTTTGTAAAATTGTAATTCTGCCATTAATTAATCATTCTTTTAATCTTTTAATTAATTTGAACGTATTAATAATTCATTGATATTTTAAATTTATTCATATTTTTTAACTAATTCATTATACAATTTGCTAACATTTAAATTGCTATTTTTTTCCTTTTCAAATAATTCTTTAAATCCTTTAACCATCATTTCCATTTTATGTAATTTCTCTTAATAAATCATCCTTTCATTTTTACTCAAATATTTCAATTATTATGGCTCTGGAGAAAACCCATAGCCTAAACTGGTTGTACCATATAAATCTTAATGCATTTGTTCTAATTTACCTCTATGGTTTTATACTTCTCTATTCAATTCAAGATTATTATCTGTTTTCTCAAGATATTCATTATACACAAAATCTAGAATATGAACATTTAATACCCTTCATATTTTAATAATTCACTTAACTTCTCAGTACTATTCTCATTTTGAATATTTCTCTTTTCAAATGATAATTGACTTCTCTTAAAGCATTATTACTTTCTGAAACACTCTGTGCTTCATTTGTAATTTTCTGTAATACTCCTCTCACATTTTCTAATTCCTCATGTAATTTTAAATTCTATTCTGAAGGTGTCACTACTTCTATTAATTTAACTAATTAGCCTTCCTTCTCTTAAATTGGCTTCATTCGTTCTAACTCTTATATTGCATATTCTTTATCATGAATATTACGTTTCAATTCAATTAACTTATATTCTAAATCACTAATCAAATCTTTATAATAATTTGTTTGCTCTTCAGCTATCTATTCCTATAATAGTATTTTAGTTTGTAGTTAACTACTCACTTTCTATTGTTTTGTTAAGGCTTCCATTAATTTCTTATTCTCCTCATTTAAATGTTTGATCAATTCTGGATTTTAATATTACTCACTTAATGAAGTACTTCCATCTTTTGTTTGCTTTAATGAAATTAAATTTAAATAATTACCAGAGGTTTCTTGTTATCCAATGCTAATGACATAGCCTATTTATTTAATTTTAATGCATTCTCTAAATCAGCAATATATTCTTATAGAAGTTTATTCTCTTAAGATAGATAGTGTATTTTAGACTATTAACGATTTGTAACAAACTCATTTACTTCTGTACCTAATATCATTTAATAAATAATATTGAAAAATTATTGTTATAAAATATAAATTGAATGAAAACACTTAACTAAAATGATCATTCTTTATATATATCAATTTTATAATCCATTTCTGATGTATATGAATAATGACAAATTTTATAAATATTTATTACGAATAGAATATAAAAATTATGCCTTAAGAGTCTATCGAAATATAAATGTTAAAACAACAAGTTTAATTATTATAATAAGAACTTCAATAAATTCATTAATATGGTAATATACGTACACTTTGGAATAATATATTCTCAAAATTAGAAACCATTACATATACATCTCAATAACCTCTCAAAATCTATTAGTAGTTAATGTTTAGACAAAGTTTATCTCAAGATTAAATAAAACCAGAATATCTCACATAAGATGCAGGATGTTAGACTGATGATGATTAAATTAAATGTACAAGACATTATTAAATCCTCTATTTAATCAATCAATATAGAATTGAAAATAAATTAATTCATCTCTCTCTATACCAACTACAATTATTAACATATCTAAAAAAGAAAATTATATTACAAAACCTATCAGTAATTTAGAATATAAAGTTAGGGTACAAAATATAATAAAATTCTTAGGATTTTTAAATTAATGATTTAAAACTATAGAATTAAACACTTAAGTAGGATATTTCAAATCTATAATTAATGAAGAATTAATTATGTACATAATTAGAGGAAAAAGAAGCAAAATTAAAACTCTTAAATTTTATGGTATTGAATCATCAACAATAAAAAAATGAATTTGGAACCATTATATATGATAATTTTAAAATATGAATATAATTTAACTATATTTATATGTATCATTCTTCAATTAAATTAAGTAACTATTAAATTATTATTTATTCATTCTTTCCCTCATTCTTTTTAAATAATTCATACACTTTTTTATCTCCTTTCATTGTAATTTCCCCCAATTATTATTTTTATTTACTATTAATGTGTCCATTAGAAAATAAACTGTATAAATCCAGAATAGTCAATTCTTACCAAGGTTCTGGTTGATCATTATTTAATTATTGAAGATTTTATAATTTCTACTTTAATTATTGAGATTAATTATTAGTATTTTAAATTAATTTGACACCAGTTGATCCAAACCCTCCTTCTCCTCTTTGAGTTTCACTCAAATTCTCAGTTTCTTAAATTTCAGTTTGTACAACATATTCAATAATCATTTAAGCAATTCTATCACCATAATTTACTTTAAAATCGTTATCTCCAAAATTAAATAATAACACACATATTTCTCCTCTATAATCTTCATCAATAACACCAGCACCAACATCTATAAAATTTTTGGCTGCCAAACCAGAACGAGGAGCTTTAATCATAAACATATTTACATTACCTATTCTACCATAAGTACCTTCTAATAATGCCATTGAGATGCCTGTTTTGATTACTTATTTTCCTTTTGCAGGTACAATTGTATCCTCAGCACTAAATAGATCATAACCAGCAGCCTTGAGGGATCCCTTTTTAGGTATGATTGCTTTTTCGATTAATCTCTTCACATAGATCATTTTGATTTAAATAATTTATTTAAAGCGCGGCTAGATGTATTATTAATTTATATGAATACATGTTATAAATATTCTTAATATTTATTAATCAGCTTAGGTCGTATGGTGTAGTGGTTAGCACCTTGGACTTTGAATCCAGTGACCCAGGTTCGAGTCCTGGTATGACCTAAACTTTTTTTTATATTTAATTAAATTTATTTTAGTTTTAAGAAAAAATTAATAAAATTGAATTTAAACAAGTTTTTGTATTATATTATTTATTATAAAATCATTTCTACTTTTATTAAAATTGAACAAGTTTTTCATCTTCTAATGAAGATAATTTTTGATTTTTCTTTATATTGCTTTCTGTACCGGTTGAATTATTATTAATGTTTGATGAACAAGATAAATTTTACGTATGCTACAAATATAATTTAAATGAAATCTGTGGGTGTATTTTGTGAAAATTTTCAAATAAAATCTTTAAGAATTTCAATTAATATCCAATTTTTTCATTTTATTAACTCTAATCTATTTAAGCTCTCATAAAACAAGGTGCAAATATAATAGCCAAATTATTCATATTCATACGATTAAATTCAGAATAACTTCCAACCGAAAATAGAAAGGTGACCATAGCAATCAACAATTTTAAATTTAAATTAGGTAATTATTCAAATATTTCTTATAAGAATTCAATTTCTGTTTAAGGAGTTATTTCTAATTATTTTAATATAATAACTTACATTCTATTTTAATACAGATTTATTAAAAAATTTGATCAGGTATTAATGGTTCAGCTAATTCTAAAAAAAACTTCTTTATAAGACTACAAACAATTCTCACATCTTCTATAGTATTCAAATATTCATAATTCTCATTAATCAACATTTATTATAATTATTCTTCATCAATAATTGAACCCTATTATCTAAATATATCTGGTATTAAAAATCTATCTGTATTTATTGCAAAATAAGAGAGTAAATAATCTATTACTATTGGAATTTAAAATTGATTTAACTTTTAGTTATTCAAATGTGAACCAAAAGAACTTTATGATTATTTAATTTATAGAGTTGAATCTTTTTTTTCAAAAGTCAAAATTTATTTAGGAAATGTATTCAACCAACTAGCTTAAAAATTTGGTATCTTTAATAGATCCTCTACTCTTAAAATAAGTTTAAGCATACTCATCAATAAATTTAATCTTCTTGTACCATACTCTCTCTCTCTTTGATTTTAAAAATAAAAGTTTTGTTCTTATTCCAAAATTTGCAGCATATACATAAAACCCTTATAATTAAATGAAATATTTGCTAGGAAGCTACTTTAACATCTTTCTAAATCTTTTCATTTATTTTGATCCATCATGATCTGCCACTATATATACAATAGTGTAAGTACTAATATAATATTGTCATAAAATACTTTTCATCTATTTTTTTATCCAAACAATTTATTGTATGATATATTATCTTATCATTATCAAAGTTATGCTATATATTTCCATCAAATAAAAAGAAAACATTTTATTATCCAAAACCTATATGCTAAATCTAAACATACCTAAATTTAATAGAAAATTGCTTTTTTCAATATCAGACAAATTTGTGTATTTAGCAATTTGTAATTTTTATTAGTAATCCTAATCTAATTATGGCTAATATTTTTTAAGTGCTTATTTAATATCATTACTAGTCATTCTTTCTATATTATTTTTTAATTTGCTTAATAAATTTTTTAATGATTAATTATATGTTTCTAACCTCAATCTCTTTTATAATCACATACTCATTTAAATCAAAATATCATTTTTATTAAATCACCATACATAAAAAAAGAAAGAATTATTATTTCACAAAATTTCATCTTTTATAAAAATAATTGCTATTCTTATTTAATACTAATCATACTGAAACTAAAAATCGAAATATCTTATTTCTTAATCACATATAAAAAATCTATAAAAATTCCTTAAATGTAAGAAAAGACATCTTTATAATAATTTTTATTATAACGTTATTTGGTTATAAGATATATTTGATTGAGAAGAAAAAAGTTAAAGTTATTAGTTAAATTGGAATTTAAGATAGTTTTAAAATGATCAAATTTATTAAGTATATAAAAATAAAACAATTATTATTTCTTTAATTATATTGTATTTTTACTTATATATTTTATTTTATTTGATTATTAAAAATAATCAACAAACATTTTAATAAAATAAGAAATAAAATATCATTATTTTTTTTACAATTTATTATTTTTTATTTATACTTCTGGGAGTACTTTATTTCTTTTAAGTTGACTTTTTGTTACTCTTAAAAGCATCATTTTATGTCTAACTCTTTATATGGTTTCAAATTTGTTTATTATTGAAACATATGCTTTAGTTCTTTTATATTTCAAAAATTTAAGTATAAATTAAAATGGATAAAACATATACAATTAAAATCTATTTAAAATTAATTGTTGCCAACTTTATTTATTTTTATTTATCTACTCTATTATTTAAGTGATATTATGCGAAGGAAAATAATAATCATAGTTATAAATTTAATCTAAATTTTATTCAGATTCATTATATAATTGAATATAAAGATATGTTATTTCCTTTATTTGTTTAACAAGTTATGGATCATCAATAAACTTTTACATCTAATTATAAATTATTTTAATGTTTTCTGCATGCATTTATTCAAAATCCTTAATTTGATTTCTATATTCATCAACTTCATTATTGGTAATTGCCTCATTTGGATAAGATTCAATTGATGGTTCATTTAAATTAGATAATAATGATGGACTCTTTGTATTCTATCTTAAAAATTTATGATCATAAATAGATCCTACTTTATAAATTCTTTTTTAATTATACTTTTAAGTAAATTTACTTTATTTTTCTATTCTAACATCAGATTAAACTTCTAAATCAATGCATTTCACTGCTCTCTGATGACTGGAAGTAACAAGAAATTCTTCAGATACAGGAAATACTTTAACAGAAGGATATTAATCTTCATTGCCTAGTAAAATTATATTTGGTTCAGGTTCTTACTCAATAATATGTTGACATTTTTATTAATTTTATATAAGTTAAGGATTATCTAAAGCAAATATCCTAGCACATTCTTAAACAAATAACATTTCTGCTCTTGTCATTATTGGTTTCTCAATAATTCTTCGTTTATGATATCTTCTCTCTTATATTATATTATAAGCATGTCTTTTAAGTACTAATTCTTTATTTGGAATCAATTACACTTAAGGACATTGATTTAATTGATGATCAGTTTTATTACAGACAGGACAAAATTAACCTTCTTTTATAAGTTATTAATCTAAATTGAGAATTAATTAATCTCTTAATTAACAGTATTTTTAGAAATCTTCTGGAAAATCTTTCAAAGTTTCCAAAAAATCTGATTTTGATAACATTAATAAACTAACATATCCAGCAGCTTTAAATAATTCTCTATCTTAACTATGTAATAAAAACTCTTTGACACATATAAATCTTCCATGACTTATATGAGAATTAATCTTAGATCTTTGTTTTCCATCTTAATGTTAATATAATAGTATTCCTTATTCAATATAACATAAATTATATTCTCCATTAAATTCAATAGAAAATGTATTTTAAGGTGGTATAATTTTTCTTTTGATTGATTTAAAAAGAGCATTACGAAATTCAGCACTGAAATATTTCTATAAAAATTCACATTTCAATATAAATATTTTATATGCTTATTTATCTAATTCTTCTTTTAATTCATCTGACAATTAGCCCAATAATGTTTATTCCATTTCCAAATCTACTTCATCATCTTCTTTCCATCTATATGTCAAATATTCTTTGATTCTATAATTTAATTAATGATTTCATATACTAATATTATAAAGCAAAAGGAATCTCACGTTCTCTCATATATTTGTTTATCACTCTCATCTTTTTATTTCTCTCTACTTAATTTTAAGTAATATCATCAATTATGCCCCCAATAAAATTAACACTATAAGAAAACCATAAACAAGCACACAAAATAAAAATTATAGTAACAATTTTCTCTATTTAATTTTAAGGAACATTGTCTCCATATCCAATTGTTAACATTGTAACTATTGCAAAATAAAATGCTTCCAAATATTAAGATGACCATCTAAGATTTCCTAATCTTTTGGAGATAATCCAAGAATCCTCGTCATCTATACTACTAAACCAAAACCATATGCAACTGAATAAATGAGCTATGTATATTAAAGATACTAAAAACTTTATCAGACCTATTCTGCCTCTTTAAGGTCTAGTGAGATATGAGATTTAATCTACTTTTAAAAAGGATTCATAGACATATTTTAATTAACTTAAAAGGAGAATCAAAATTAAATCATAATCTCCTGAAGGTAAATAGTTATTGATTATCAAAATAAAAGTTATGCATTGATCAATTAAAATAGATCTATTTGTTTATAATTTGATTATTTCCCAACGATCTACTATGGCTTTGCCTGTTTTATATGTAATTGTATTTATATTAACAATATAATCTAATTATAATATTATAAACATTAGAGTTGAAAATATCCTATCTTCAGATACTAAAATTTTTGAATTAAATGAAATTTCTAGGGGTACTAAAAATACTAATATTCCTCTAATAAATGTAACAAAAAAGTCCCAATACATCTTAAACATACTTTCTGGTTGAATTAATGGTATGCAGGAGATTATCAACAATAAGTACTTAAAAAATTATGTTTTTATTTATTGAAGAGTTTCCTTCAATTCCTCAAATACTCGTTTTTTAATAATTTATTTAGTCAATATTCTTTATACTGATATAAAAGAAAGTTCTTTACGCTTAAACTACTTGGCATAAGCAATCACATTTGAACTATGTATATTGTAAACGATACTTTTCAGATGCTTTATCACTAATTAAATTTAAAATACAATAATTTAAGGTCTCCAATTATCGTCTTTTTTATCCAACTTTTTCTAAGAACCTCCGTATAAAAAAAAAAGTCATAAGACTTGAACCTGTATCTTTTGATGATCTATTGATTTATGTCTACATCTCAGATAATGAAATTGCATCATTTTAGAGAAAATCTTATTCAGGTTTAGGTGTATATGTTATATCAGGAGTTTTATCAGTTCTACTTAATGAGAACATGCCATTTTGAAAAACACTACTAGGTCTTGATTCCTTAAGACAATATTCCAAGTACTATTGTTCAAAGTCTTCATTTTACTCTGCTCTTAATTCTCTATCTAAACTGTTACTATAATTATCTTCAGGTTTCAGATTTTTCATAAAAATTAAATCAATTAAATTAACAATCCTATACAAGATAATAAATATTTAATTTTGAAGCAAAATTGTAGCATAACAAAATAATAATAAATAACATTTGATGAAATTGAAAAATAAAATTTGTAGAAATGTATATATAAATATTAAAATCAATTTTTATATTCTAAATTCTAATTCATATTTCTGGAACTACTTTCCCTAATTTCTAAATTGGTTTGACTATGACTGACTTCTTTTTTAATTTCAAACTATTTTTTAAAGTTTTCAATCTATTATTTAATCTTTTTGAAGGATCATGTTTAATTTTTTCAGGATTAATTAGATTTCTTTTTTTATTTAGATATTTTTAAATAAAAACAAATGGATAAAGCATATATTTTTGTAACTTTTCAAGAAATGATGATTGCCAATTCAAATTATGATTATGATTATTTTTAATGATTTCATTAAAATTATCATTTTTAAAGAAACAATCATAAGATGCCATAACTTCAAAATCATATAATCTTTACTAATTAAATTACCAATAAAGAGGTTCAATCTAAAAGTATGCCTTTTATATAGTTAAATCATTCTCATTAAGTTCTAATTCTCTTTAAAGTTGATGATATAAATTAGTAATATTTTCTATCATATTATCATTAAAATCTGCAACTGTTAATCCATTCTTTTCTTTTTTTTCTTCTTATTTTTAACTAACTTCACTACCATTACTACTCTCCTCACTTTCTTCATCTTCTTTTATATAGTCTGTCTAACAGAGAAGCATACTCTTTGGACTTCTACCCAATCCTGAAGAGAAATTTAGATTAAATATAGATTATTTTCTATTTTATAAAGCTTAATGAAGATTAGATCTGACATCAACTAATTTTGAAGTAATAGATCCTTAACTCTATGGTTCATTTATAATTCTTTTTGATTTTGAAACCGCTGCTTAAAATCTGCCATCATTCTACATGTTAAAGCAAGGACTAACATCTGCACTTGAACTAATAGATTCTTATTCATAAACTAATTGAATCTTTTATTATTCTTAAATTAATTAAATATTTTCAGTTTAAAATACTTGAGCAAATTACTAAATTAAATCTTTTTCTAATCTAGCTCTTTTAATAATTTAATCACTATAAAATCTTTTGGAATGTTCTCTATTTTAATATTTTCGTTTCTATTCTCGTGGTAATAAATATTTTTTTAAGATAACTTCTCTATCTGGTATGTATTAAATTTGAGGACAACTTTTTAAATTATGATTAAATAATAGACATGCTGGACAAAATACTCCATTTTCTATTTATGGAGGATATAGATTTAAATTCATTTAATCTTTTATTTCACAAAACTTTTAAAAATCTTCTGGATAGTTTTTTATTGTATCCATAAAATCCTTTTTAGAAAGAATTAACAAACTCACATAACCATTAGATTTAAAAAATTCAATATTGGGACTTTGAATAATAAATTCTCTAACACAAAAAAATTATTCTTATTTTATTTAAGAATTCATTTTTGATCTTTACTTTCTATCAGGATGTTAATAAAGTAAAATGCCTTATTCTACAAAACATAAATGTTATTAACCATCAAAATCAATTGAAAATGTATTTTATGGTGGAATAATTTTTCTTTTAATTGATTTTGATAGAGCATCTTTAAAATCTTATCCAAAATTTTAAAGAAAAGCTGATTTTATAATAAATATTTTATGCACTTCTTTATCTAATTCCTCCTTAAGTTCATCTGACAATTATTCTAAAAGTGTTTATTCAATTTCTAAATCAACTTCATCATCCTCTTTCCATCTGAAAGTCAAATACTCTTTAATTCTAAATAGCTGAATTGAATGAATACTTATGTTTCATATTAAATGGTATCTTTCTTTAATCCATATATTTATTAATAACTCTCATTTTTCTATTCCTTTCAACTTAATTTTAAGTGATATCGTTGATAATTTAACCAATAAAATTAACACTATAAGAGAACCATAAACCTAATATATTATTCTGAATATTACATGCCCCCAAAATGAATATTATTGTCACAATCTTTTCGATAGAGTTTTTGGGAACATTATCTCCATAACCAATAGTTAACATAGTAACTACTGCAAAATATAATGCTTCTAAATATTACAATTCCCATGGTTTTAAATCTAAACCATTAAATCTTATCCAAGAATCGTCTATACTTATTTAACTAAACCAAAACCATATACAACTAAAAAGATGTAGAATAAACAATAATGTTAATATAAACTTTACTAAACCTATTACTCCTCTTAAAGGTCTTGTTAAATAAGATATTTAATCACTCTTTGCAAAAGTTTCATAAATATATTTATATTGAGCTAAAACAACAAGTAAAAATAAATTAATTTTATTATTGATTTATGGTATGATCATAAAAATGATCAGCACAAATGAAGTTGAAAAATCAGTCAAAAATTCCTATTTCAATTAATATATTAATAAATC
Source organism: Paramecium pentaurelia (assembly GCA_905183005.1). NCBI lineage: Eukaryota > Ciliophora > Oligohymenophorea > Peniculida > Parameciidae > Paramecium > Paramecium pentaurelia. Next base: position 179,580 of record CAJJDO010000124.1, on the reverse strand, counting down.
CCATCTATTTTGAATAGCAGCTCCATTTCTATATTATAATGTGTTAATTCTTATCAAAAAGTCAATTTGCAATATTACAATTATTAAAGCAGTCAAAAAAATATAATTAATAAACAATATACCAGGTTCAAATGCTATTTCCAAAGGAATAAGTAATACTAAAATAATTCTAAAAAAAGAAGCAAAGAAATCCCAAATCATTTTAAAACGTGATTCTGGTTATACTATTGGAATCCTGTTTACTACAGTAGTAATAAAATCTAAAAAGTTTTTCTTCATTATTTTTAATCTTGATTTCATCTATTCAATGATACTTTTATTCCTTATTCCAGTATCTTTCCTTAAAAAGGCCTTCATTCTTCCCAAAGATGATCCTTACTTTTTGCATTGATGTTAGTAATTAAATAAATTTTACCTACTTAAAATAATATATACATATCAGCAGCTCTATCTTCTATTAAATTAAAATGGATTTCATTCATACTCAAAATTCTCTTTCTACTTTAAGAGATTTTTTCCATGAATCTACGAATATAAAAACTACACATCAAACTTGTTCCTGTACTTGGAACACTTCCTCTTCTTTCATTTTGTTAATTAATCTTACGACCAAGAAGATCTGAACTTTAAGCTGATGTAATAATCTCATCAAATGGTGTATCTGGTGCTTTATGAAGACATTCAGCTTCAATACTTTTTGAACTAAGACTTCTGCTAATACGAGGGTAGGAGGTATTTGGCTCTTTTCTTGATTCTCTTAAACAATGATCAAGATATTATTATTCAAAATCTTCATTTTAGACAGCCCTTAATTCAACATCCTAATCAAATCCAATATTAAACATGTTATATTAAAAATACAAATTAATTCTCTAAGGATAATAGTAAAATTAATTTAAAGAGTCTTAAATTGCAATTCATGAATTATATCAAGGAATTAATCTCTGAATTTTGATAGATAAAAATATTGAAATATTCTAAATAGATTTCTTAGATAAATCATTTCAAAAGATAATGAATTAATATAATAAATAAACAATCATCGAATTTATTCATTTATAATATGGTGTAGCTTTTTAAAAAGAATGATGAATTAAATTAATTTAATTTATATCTATTAAAATGAAATGTTAATATCAGTCATTATGTCTTAATATTTTACTATAAATTGGTTGATCTGCTCTTAAATGACTCTTAATTTAGTAAAGATAATAATAATTTCAAATTTAATAATTAATTCTAAATTCTAAACAAATATTTAATAGTATCTAATCAAAACAATTAAAGTTCTAAAGTAAAGAATATACATAATTACTTTATCTTAACATTATAGTTTTATGAAATTAATTGTTAATTGTTAAGCATTACCAAAAATATATCTGAGATGATTTATAATTTAACAAAATAATTTTTAACAAGCAAAATCTCTTTAAATAAGAAGGTTAATTTTAAAGTAAAGAGTAAATTTAAAATATCATGAATAATTAAGTAATAATTGGAAATATATCTGACTCAATAGGATTGGAAAAAGAAATGATTGAATCTTGTATGATTCTTACAGATCAAGATTAGATAGTGTTTCTGAAATTGTAGGCTTACATCTTTAAATCTAATGTAACTAATTGTGTTTGTGATTCTGGAATTGTGTATTCGAAAATAAAAGCAGATAAAATTACAAATCAATAATTAATTTCTAATTTTAGATACACTATGATCAAAATTATTAAGTTTATAATATTACTTATCAATTTTATTAGCTCTATTAATCAAACATTTTTACACAAAGATCTTCCTCTTCTTATTATACAGCACCTCTCCTAGTTGGATTTCTTTATTTATTATAAATTTTATGTTGTATATCTATCAATTTAGATAACTTAAAAACTATCTATAATTCAGGTCCAAGTTTTTGAATCAATGCTCTATTTGAATATACAGTATCACTTGATTATAAAATATCATCATATGCCTTATTTTATTTATACAATAAATTTTACATTAAATATTTTAGAATAAATTAAGTAATCTCCAAAAAGATTTGGTTAATTTCTACTCATTTTTTTATAATTAATCATTTCAATTGTTTCAAAATCTGTTTTATCTATTTTAATATAATAACAATCTTACCCATTGTTTCAGGAGATTTAACTATTTATTCAATGAGTTACCTTGAGGGTTCTTTAGTAATACTATCAAGATTTATTAAAGGTTTTGGAGTGAAATTAAACATCATCAATTATTTATAATTAAAAATAGTTTCTTTGAGCTTTTCTAATTCATTTAATTTCAATAATATATGATGAACATCTAATTAATCAATTATGTTATCACTTTAATAATAATTAATAAATTAAATTACAATGCTTTATTCATTAGAATAACTTTTGGTTAATTTTTAAAGAGTTTGCCACAACTAAAATAATTGCAGAAAATCTGAAAATCTAAATAAATTGGTTTCTGCCGTTCTATAATTTTTATTATTTATTGTTAAAAATAATCAAGTCCTGATATGAATTTTAATTTTTCAGCCAATATATAATGTTATTTGCTTGTTTCTTTACTTGATTTTGAATGATTTGTAGCTTTTGATACTATAGCTCCAGTATTTAAAAATAGATTAAGTAAATTATATCTTTGTGAAATATCAGGAGAAAGTTTATCATCTACTTATTAATTTTCTAATTCATCTATTTCTGCATTAGAATTTATATGAAGATGATTTTCTCGATGCTACATGAATTCATCAATCAATTCAAGATTTTCTTAATATTATCTATTTTAAATAGTTGAATCTAATTAGAATTCAAATAATTTATTTGCCAATTCAACCAAAACTTATTATAATTGATAATCATACATTGTATTCTATTATATAAACCAACTAGTAATCCAATAAAAAAGAAGAATATTTATTAGATACCTCCAAGATTTGATAAAAGCTCATCTACTTTTTAATAACTTCTAGTGAATTTAGTTTTAAATGGATTCAATCGAAAATTAAATGTTGCATAAGATGCATCAAGAGTAGTACCAATGTCTGACATCTCTTTTATATCTGATTAATCAATTAAAAAAACTGTATCTTCTTATATATCACTTTTGATCATTATTATTAATACCTAAATGGTAATAAACTTTCATCATTAAGAAATTCATATTTTCTAAAATATATATTTGCTTTTCTATTAAGTTAATTTGGTACAAATGTAAAATATATTTGATCATCCAAAAATGCTGATCTATATCTTTATTTATAAGGATTTATTATCTAATAATTGTAATAGATATCTATACTTGATTGATAGTATAAATTTACAACTTAAAAGATCCAGTACTTTAAAAATACTGATCAACTGTTTCTTTTGATGCACATGAAATTTTATTATTACTTTCACAATTTGATATAGTTAATGTTAAAAATTGAAAATCACTGCCTATATAAATGGTTTTAATATTTACTTGTGTAAGTACCTCCAACAAATATTGTGTTATTATACCTTAAATAATTATAATATATTTTACTCTGGACATAAAAAATCATTAATTCCAAAACTATTGAAATTTTCTATGAAATCAATTCCATATCTAGAGAAAGTGGATTAGAATCTGTCACTTGTACAAGACACTAAAGGTATGATATTTGATATCTTGTTTTATTAACCATTTGGTAGCCTTTAGTATATTCTTGAATATCATTTTATTCAATTTACTTTTATTCCAGTGTTAAATTAAAAAAAGGCGATGTAGTAAAATTATTTTACTCTATTTTAAAAGCAAACATGAAATCAGATTGATCTAATTATATTGATTAAACTTCATCTTCATATTAATTGGCTGAGATAACTCTTAATTATTCTTTAAGGAAAAAAGATTGTAAACTTTAAGAGTAGAAATATATCATTAAAAATAAGACTGCTAATGATATTGTACCTCCTATTTTTGTTCTAAAATAGGCTTATTTATTCATACGAAGAAATACTATTTAACCAAATACGTCAACACGTTCTAATCCTTACTATTTTAGATAATAATACCCCATTTAAGTGTTTTCATTAATAATATAAATAAAAGATCATCATTAGCTCATTATCTCTTCAGGAATATTTTGAGTATTCCTACAAATTAGATCTATGTTTGAATTAGCTCTCAATCTCCTAATACCGTCAAAATCAAGTAATTTAGACAATTTAAAAATAGCTTACATTTCATCTCCAAGTTTCTTAATCAATTTTCTATTAACTTCATGTTGAGGATTTTAATCTGCACTCTATTATAATATCATATCATATGCCTATATATATATTTATTAAAATACTCTATATATTCTATTGTAAATTCTATTATCCCTATCAATACTTTGAGTCCGAAAAAACGATTTATTATTAGATTATATTACCTAACTTTTTCTAGTTCTTTTCCTTTAAAATGAAACATTACTATATTATAATAATAAGATATTTACGTGTTTCTTGCTCTATTTTCTAGAAGTGTTCTTGAAATAGGTATTTCTTTTTCTTCAATCATTGAAATGATTGGTTTTGATGCAAAATCAAATAATAATTATTAAGAATTAGTAAGAAGAATTTCTTTAAGTTTATCAATCTCATTCAATTTTGTCAAGATATTAAATACATCTAATTATTCATTGATTTTATCACTAATATTAAATAATATAGTATAATACACTGCTTAATTATAAAATAGAACAGAAAGAGAATTCGAGAAAGCCTTTCTTAGACACAATTAATTCAAAAAGATCTTCATATTAAATCTCAATGGTTATGATCGATTTAATATAAGATTAATTTATTTTTTAAAGTAATCTAATCCACTTACACAATTAAGCCTTTAAGCTAAAATATTATGATCTTTTATTGCCAATTATGTAATTTAATTACTTTTATCTTCATTCTCATTTAAACCTTAATTAACACACTCATTATTTTCAGTTGTTGGACGATCAATCAACATAATATGTTTATCAGGCTAGCTTTTTCCGAAAAGTCGTAGGATTTTACTTTTATGTTTAATTTCACTATTAGGAATCTGTTGTTATTAACCTTCTCTATTTACATAGTATTCTTGTCTGAACTATTTCTCTTCATAAGCATTATCAATTAATTTTAAATTTTATTAATGCTATTTATTCTACTCTTCAATATCAGGACTAAACTCATAAATCTTATTCGATAATTCTACAAACACTACTTAATTTAAAGAAAACGCTAACTTGTTATTTTATTATACGCTGATATAATGAATCCCATAACAATTAAGGAAATCTAGAGTAAACCTCCCAATTTGGATAATAAATCAGTAACATTTTAATTCTTTCTCTCAACCAAAATAGTGATAGGACTTTTACGAAAATAGAATGCAGCATAAATAGTATCGGAATCTCTTCCTAAATCAGTTATTTCTTTGGTCTCTGTATTATCTATCGAAATAAAATTCAGATTCTGATCCTCACTTCAAATTCACAATGATGTTCTTACTTAAATGGATAAAGAGCAACACTATTTTAAAATTAATATTATCTAAAGTATATGTTAGCATATTTATTTATTTTTTTAGGCACAAACGATAAGTAACTTTAATCATCTAGAAAAATAGATATGTAATCTGATCCAATTTTATTAGGATTTATTACCTATTATATAATCATATACATTATACTTTATTTACTACATATACCTATACTTTGAAATTTCCATTTAATTCTAATTATTATTTTATTTCATCATCTGATGCACAAGTTTTATCAGTAGAACTACTTTATTTGCATGGAGTAACTTCGATTTTCAGAAAGTTAAAATTATTGGCTTTAATAATATTTCTAATATACATGTATATGTTCCACCAATATTCATACTTATTTATGTTCTATCATAATATAGATTAACACATTACTATGGACAAAGCAAGTTCTTGAGTTAAAGTCTCTCAAAGTCCTCTGAAAAGTTTTTTCCATACCTTTCAAAAATTTATTAGAAACGCTCTAAAGTGCATGGAACCAAAGGAAGTTAGGTAATGTTTTTTAAAACTGTTCCATTTGGAAGTCTTTCATATTCTCTACATAATCCTCAATTTTGATACCTTTATTATAGACTTAAAGTAAAGTATGGTTGGCTTAAAAAGTTACTCTATTCAATTCCTAATGCCATTATAAAATCTTAATCATCCAATTACAGATTTGTTAGATCATCATCATAAACTTAAGTTTACTTAGTAATAATATTTTTTCCATCCAAATAATCGACAAAATTTGTTGAAAAAAATAGAAACACAAGAAAGATTGTTGCAATGGAAGTAAAACCACCAAATGACGATTAATAAGTAGATTTGTGATTCATTCCAAGGCTTGGGGACTAAGCAAAGATATCACAAACTCTTAAGTCTCATTCTAGTAGCAATCTATGTTTACATTAAATTATTTTTTCCATTACGATATATTTTTTTTAATATTATTTTAAAACAAATTTTCCAATAATAAACAATCAATTCTTTAAATTTTAATTATATGATAATTTATATTTAAAATTTTAATTCTTTAAATTCTGTAAATTCTTTCAAAATAAGAAATTGAAGAGAGGAATGAATTATCAAAAATATAATCCAAAAAGAACATTTTCATTTTAATTTATAAATAGATAACAATATATATACAAAAATATTCTAATAATAATTATTATATTTAAGGAAATAATATTTTATTTGAGATTATCAATAACAATAAATAAATATTGTATTAATAAATCTTAATTAATAAAATCACTTAAAGAATTAATAATTAAGTTAAAAATTAGCATTAAATTGTTTATAAGATTTTGATGATATAAATTATTTTAAATTACTATTATTGATAGTTTTGATAATTCTTAATTTATTCAATCCTTATTTATACCATATTAGTTTAGTTTTGTATTGATATAAAAAATATCAAAGATACTTTAGTTCATTGTATATTTCATAAGATTCATTACTATATTAACGGAAATTATTAAATAGAATGATTAATATATTGTGTGTATTAAATGAATACTCTAATTTAAGATTATAATATAAAATAGAATTAAATATATATCTTATCTAATATTAAATGATAAATGATTAGTTTTAGATTTCTATTAATTTATTTAAATAAAAATTGAGAATTATGATTTCTAAATAGATTATAGCGAATTATATAAGTAATTTTATTTAATTATTGTGTGTGTTAGAATAGTGATTAATAAATGATATGAGTTGATTATATAATTAAAAGGTTTAGGATAATGATAAAATAATGTTTATATTTTAATTAAAAAAGAATGAAGAAATAAGATTGGAAATTCATGTAGGTGTTTGGTGACAAAGCATCTTCAGACAATGTTAGTGATGAAGATATCATTTCTGCAGTTCAATTTGAAAGGACTGGAAGATTTTTAGGATTAGGAGACAAAGCTGGTCGATTGATAATATTTGAAGTACCTTAAAACAAAAAGAGAGACAAAGCAGAATATTAGTATTTATTTAAATGATTTTTTAGATATTTAACAGAATTGTAATCACATACAAGAGAATTTGATTTTCTTAAAAGTACTGATATAGAGGAGAAGATTAATTAAATTTAATGGTTAAGAGCACAAGGTAAAAATATGTATGTTTTATCAACAAATGATAAAACGGTGAAGTTATGGAAGGTCAGTGAAAAAAATGTGACTAAAGTTATCAAACCAAGTGGTAAGGATTTAGCAATGCCTAAATTATAAGTTGTTGAAAGTGGATTGATTCCAAGGTAAATACTTAATAAGATTAGAAAGTGTGAGAAAAGTATTTCCTAATCTACATAACTATCATATAAATTCATTGACTGCTTCAAACAATGAAGAATTTGTTTTAACATCAGATGATTTAAAAGTTTATTTATGGAGTATTGAATAACCATCAAAAGCATTTGTGGCTGTTGATTTGAAACCTGAGAATTTAGATGAATTAAGTGAAGTGATAACATCATCAACATTTCATCCTACATTGGATAATTAATTTTTATATACAACTAGCAAAGGAATAATTAAATTATGTGATATGAGAAAATCAGGAATTTGTGATAATACAGCTATTACAATGACAGAACCAGAAGATCCAGCTAAAAAGAATTTCTTTACTGAAATAGTCACATCTATATCAGATGCATGTTTTAGTCGAAATGGAAAATATATATTTTCAAGAGATTTCTTAACTGTTAAAGTATGGGATATTGCAATGACCAATAAACCTGTTGCTACTGTTTAAGTGTTTGAACCATTAAAATCAAAATTATGTGATCTATATGAAAACGAATGTATATTTGATAAGTTTTCAATACAATCAACACTTGATTCAAATAGTTTTGTAACTGGTAATTTTAATAGTACCTTCCATATTGTTGATAGATAAGGTAATATAGTTGATTAATATTATAATAGGTGAATGTAATTCATAATATGAATTGAATTTTAATAAGAAAACTGTAGTGAGATAGATTCCACCAAAATATTTTGAGAATTTGGGATCATCATATGATTTTAATCGTAAAGTTCTGAAAATAAGCATGTGCTAAACTTAAAATCTTTTTGCTATTGCTTGCCTCAATTGTCTCTATTTCTATACAGCATGACAATTTATCTATATATATATATAACATATAGATCTTTATTCTAATATTATTTGGTATCAATCTTACTAAGCTATGTTTTTATTATTAAATATATATATATTTTTGTTTAAATCCAAATTCTCATATTTTAGATGTACCTTCATATAATATAAATGATATATATCTAATTTTATATTGATAATTAGTTTCATTGATTATTTTGTCAAAATAGCTATAGGATTATTATAAATAATATATAAGAAATTGCATCCAATTTACAATAATTAATATAAAATATGCAAATATAAAGCTAAAAAATAAAAACTAAAAAACAAAGCAGCTTTAATATTGAAATTTGGCTATGTGTTATTTATTATACTGTGATATACTATCATTTTTTTGTTTTGTATTTTGCTCCAAGAACAAGTTGTAATTTTCCTCCTGTTGATCTACCTAATTGACTTGAACATTTGCTAATAAATTATTGATAATTATATACATGCATGTGACAATTCCTCTAGCATGAGAAAATACAGTGTTATTAGTTGAACACTATGGGCATTTGACATCCATGAAATATGAATTAGGTGCTTAAATCAATCTCTTTAATTTATGCTTTCTCTTTTCACTCTCATATTAGGGTCTCAATAAATCTTGGTCCATTATTTAAATTTATTTTTAAATTAATTTATTTATTTCAAACTAACTCTAATGAAGAAGAAGACATTTCAAAAAAAGAATCTCTGTCTAGACACAGATGAAGACTCTGTATAAGCTGGAAGTGTCTATTCAGAAATTGGTCCAGATGGTCTTAGATTCCTTAAAGAAAACATCAGAGTTTCAAAAGATGGTCTTTAAGTCCAAGGACAGTAATAACTTCAACCAATAAATGCCGATTATATTCAAATTGTCAATAAACATTTAGGAAGAGGAGCAGCCGGAACTGTTAGCGAAGCCATTTATAAACCTCTTGGTATTAGAGTGGCCATCAAAGTAAATTAAAAGAACTATGCAAGTCCATTAATGCTTATGACCGAGAGAAACGATACTAGTTAATGAATGACATTAAAATACTATTGCATAATAAAATGAATGCTGAAAACAATTCAGGCTATTATTGTTAGTTTTTAGTTAATTTATATGGAGCATATTTTGATGAAGGCAGTGTTAAAGTAGTATTAGAATTGATGGATGCTGGATCTTTGGGAGATATTCTAAGAATATATAGAGCAGCATTAATTAATGGACCAATTATAAGTGAACCAATTCTAGCTAAAATAAGTTAATAAATTTTGAATGGATTAAGTTATTTGCATCTAATATCTAATTAAATTCATAGAGACATTAAACCAGATAATATTTTATTGAATTCATAAGGATATGTAAAACTAACTGATTTTGGTATATCAAGAGATCTTGAATAATCTGCCTTTTGTACAACAAATTGTGGAACTTAAGCTTATATGAGTCCAGAAAGGATAGGGGCTAAAAAATATAATCATTTAAGTGATATTTGGAGTTTTGGTATAGTATTATATGAATTGGCAATGGGTAAGTATCCTTTTTCAAGTGCAAAGACTTATTTTGAAATGTTAGATGCAGTAGTAAATGAAGCATAACCTGAACTTTCAGGAAGTTAATTTTCTCCAGAATTGAAAGATTTTCTGACTCGTTGTTTATAGAAAAAAATATCAATGAGAGCTTCAGCAGTTGAATTATTGAGTCATCCTTGGATATTGTAGAATTTTAATAAGGGAGAGTCTATTTCTGATTGGTTATAACATGTAAAACATAATATATTACCAATTGCTTAAAAGAATAGAGAAAATTAAGATTAAAAATTAAGATAATAATTAGAAAAAGACTGAATAATTGAAATTATAAAATATTGTGTACTCATTTAAAATTTAAATATTTTCAGTTAATATATTAGTAATCATATATTAATTTATAAGTGAAAAAAATAAAACAAATTTATACTCATTTTTATTTTGAGAATGGATTTTGAATAGTTTAATATAATAATCTAGTAAGATCTGATATATTGTTTTATAATGTTCCAACAATGTTGTATATTAATTCTACAGTTGTAATAATTGATTAATAGAGATTAGTTATTATAGCAATAACAATTGCTATCACATACATATATAATTAAATCAGTAAAATGAATTTATAAAATAAGTTCTCATGAGATAGAGCATATCTCACATATAAATTAATATAAGTGTATATCCTCAAAAATAAATCAGATATTAATATAAAAGGGAAAATTAAAATACTAATAAATAATGCTAATGAGATGCCAACAATAAACTTAAGAATTGTTAATCCAAATTGTTTTAGCCTAAAGTTAGATTTAATATTTTAATTTCTTTCTACATCTTAACTTTAAGTAATTTTATTTCCATCTTATTTCTTATGTTTTATTACTCTAAGTAAATTCAAAACAAAAAGAACAATATTTACATTAATTTTCCATTATTTTATAGCATCTGAATTCCAATTAAATTCTTTTTTAGTTTTTACTTTTTCTTCATATTTAGGATTTCTAAATTAAATCCTTTTTTTCTAATATTTAATTGTTTATAAGCTTAACATACCCTTTTAAAATTTAGAAATTTCTTCTTTATCCCCATGATCTGTAGTATTGATTTCAATAAGTTTATCTGATTCAGTGATATTTTAAATAACCAATTATATATTTTTAGGATCTTAAGAAGAGTCATCTTTTAATTCTTTTATGTTTTTGGATGGTGAGAATATATTTTGTACTCCATATTTATTGTATTCATTAATAGAATCTTTTAGAGTATCATTAATTCGATTTAAACTACTATCATCTGTTATTTAAACCATTTTAGTATTATTTGGATCTTCATTATCACCTTAATGATTTTGATATTCCCTATAAATTGGTTTAATCATTATTAATTATATTTTATTTTTGAATATAAAAATAGAATTATGACCATTTTATTCTTTTTTACAAGTAATAATTTATTTCATTATTGATTCATATTAATTGTAATTAAAGTTCTCAATGATTTTAAAGAGAATTCTTCTATTATAATTGTAATTTATTTACAAATTATAATTAAGAATTAAATAATTGATTTAATATGAATTCAGATTCAATTTGATAATTAAGAATGCAAAATATTAAAAACTGTCAAAAATAAATTAATATTTTTATAATAATGTGTTGTATAGCTTAGAAGAAAAAAGTTGAAAAATAGATTTATAAATAAAGAAATTAGTTTAATAGAATAAAGAGATGTCAAATCAAATCAATAAAATGAGTAAATAATTACTATCATAATTTTATGAGTAAAAATCTAAAATAAAATTATCTACTTAATAATCTATAGACAATATATATGAATACTTTTTAGATTAATTGAATCTCAATTATTAGAAGAAAATTTATATATATATATATATTTATTGTTGTATTTATATAAATATATATATATATATATAACAAAAGTGAATTATAATATCATAAATACTACTACAATATTCTTTAGAGATCATTTATTTAAATTGGTTTTGTTAGGTAATCTTTCATACCTGCTTGTAAACATTCATTTTTTTATTCATTACTTTCATATGCAGAACATCCTATTATTGTGACATTTATTCCGAATTTTTAGGATAATTCTAACAATTTTTTGGTTGTTTATATTCCATTTATATTAGGCATTTCCAAATCCATAAATATCAATTTATAGAAGTCGTGATTAATTTACCATTTTTTTTCACATTTTTCTATTGCAGAATATCCATTATATGCTGAGTCTACTGAATCAATTCCTCTTAGAATATTATATTAAATATACAATCTATCAAGTTTCAATCTCATCATTTCTATATTCATACAAATATCATCTACAATTAATATTTATAAAGTCATTATAGCTTTAGTTGATCGTTTGAAAATCGAAATATGATTATGAACATATACTTTATGGATACTTTCTTCTTATTATTATTACATTATAATTGATTCTTCACTATCTTAATTACGTTCTTCTAAACTATTTAATGATTAAATTTCATTTAAATCTTAATATCCTATTTAAAAATAGAATATAGAACCTAAAATTAATATTATCATAATACCTTTCTTATATTAAGATTTAAATTTAAGACCATTTTGTAAATCTTAATTCAAATTTTAAAGTATTTAATTACTGATTAATAATCCTAAACCAACACCAGATTTATTCATCTTTTTATGTTCTTCACTATTTCCTTTACCAAAAGCCTAAAATATTTTTGCTTAATCTTCTTCTGTTATACCTATTCCAGTGTCAATAACTGATACATCCAATTTTTGATTAATTAATGAAACTTTTATAGTAACTGATCCATCATCTGTAAATTTGAATGCATTACCTAAAAGATTAATCATAATTTATTTTAATCTGCTTGAATCAGAATAAATATATCTTGGAGCTTTACTTTCATAATTTATAAATAATTTAATTTATTTTTTTTCAGCTGTAACCTAAAATAAATCTACACAACTTTCAAGTAATAGATTAAAATTAAATTTGGCTTTATTAATTTTAAATTTTCCAACTTTTATTTAAGCTAAATCCAAAAGATCATCACTTAAATTTAATAAATATTTTGCATTATCTAAAGCAATTTTTATTTATTTATTTATTTTAATAGGATAATTAACTTTCATAACTCTTTTACATTCTTTTTCCATTATCACTGTTTATGATTAATGTTTTTATTCTTCATATATTCCTAATTCTAACATCTCTATTATACAATTCAAAGGTGTTCTATATTCATGACTCACAAAAGATAAAGTTTTCGATTTCTACTTACTATACTCTTATAATGCTTAAATATAATCTCTATGAGTTATATCCCTAGTTAATATCAATATATAAGGTATTTGATTGATCAATGCATTATATAACTTAACTTCAATTGTTCTTTTCCTATTTCCATCCTATGGTTTTTAATATCCATAAACTACAATATGTTCTTAAATTAATTCATTTTAACATTTCATTTGACTTTAAAATTCAGATTTACGCATTTATTATGCTAACAATCTAATCTCTTATTCTAAAATCTAATGAATATTCATAAATTCTTACTGATTCTTCATACAAAGTATCACATTTTTTTAATATTACACCTTTACATTCAAGAGAATTCAAAACAGAATTCTATCTAAATAATTCCATTCTTTGAGATTATTATAATTAATTTGTTTAAGATCTCTTTTAATTACGAAAAGCATTATGAATTAAATTACAAGGTATTGGTGTTTATTAAAAAGTAGAAAATGAACTCATTGAGTTTTTTTATTCTTATTACTATTTTTATTAAATATCTGTTATTTATTATTGTTCTAAATTAAACAATTTCTATAAGATCTCATCAGATTATTATGCTAAAGATAATTTTAACATATTTTCATTATGATATTCTAATTCTATTTACTTATCACAAATTTTGAATAATCCTATTCCTTATGGAAAGATGCTTAAAATCTCTAATTTATTATCTCTAGGACTATCATTATTACTTGGTTTATCATGAAATTTAACTCTAGAATGATTATTTGTATGACCTGCACTATCAATTATAATTTTATCTGGTATTTCACCTTAAGTGTAACTATCTGTGATCTTTTTAATTTTTTTTGGTTTAGAATTATAAATTAAAATTAGCCAATGAATTACAATTGCTACAATTGATAGATGGACTTCCTTCAAATTGTTAATTGAACATAATGTAAATAGAAGAATGTCAGAAACTATATGATGAACAATCAATAGTTTCTTAAGTTATATCGTTTATAAATTTATTTTTGTATTAAAGAACTCTTTGACATTACATAATGCTAAGACTGACATAGAGCTTTAGTTGGATCCAAAATAAATGGCTAAAAGCAAACTCCATTACTACATCAAATCAAAATATTGGATATATTCTTTGATTTAAGTGATGAAACATAATATAATTCTTAAACCCTAAACTAATACTATCAATGTAGCTATTAGTATTGTACCATTCCCAAAGATATTTTGAAACATTACCAATAGAGTCACAATAATCATTGCCAAGTTATCTTTAAACACTCTTTTGAATCTATTCATATAACAAAAATTAATTTATTTATATATTCAATTAAGTTATCACCAAAATACTTAAGTGGATTCCTAAATAAATGTTAAATTTCCATGTCATCTTTCTTATCTATCCCATATTACATTAATTCTTATATTGATTATACAAAAATATTCCTTTTAAAAATATTATCATAAAAGTCAGTTTATTCATTTTATTTCTAATATCACAATTAAAGTAAATAATTATTGTTGTCATCAAATAAATTATAATAATTTAATTTTAGATTGTTTACACAAACTTAAATTTGAATACAAAATAAATATAAATGAATACAAATTAATACAAATCAATACAAATATTATTAACTTATTAAATCAACTATTCTAATATATTGATTATCAAATCTATTATTTTTTTAATCTTAAATTAATGAATCTAATTGATTTAATAACAATACTAATTATAATATTAATTGTTCTTAAAATTACATATAAATTAATTTAGATAATTCTATATATTTTTATTATACATAAATTAATGAAAATTAAGTAAAAATATCACTCAATAAATCAAAATTAACTTATCTTATTAACTTTCTCATATTTTAAAGAATTAAGAATTATCTAAAATTAATTAATAAAATTTTAGAATAAATTACACAACAAAAATCTATTGATGGATAAAAGATTCAAACATACTTTAGTTGCCCATAAAATATGTCCATTCAGTATGAAAGTACTAACAGTCATGCGTCATAAAAATGTGAAATTTGAAATTAAATTCATTGAAACACATAATAAACCAGAATGGTTCATTAGAATCAGTCCTTTAGGGAATGTACCTGTTTTAATTATAGGAGAAGAAGGTATTTCTTATTAATTAATTTTAAGTTGTTTTATCAGAATCAGCTATAATTATGGAATATATTGATGAAATAACACATCCTAAATTGATGCCAGATGATCCTCTATAGAAAGCATTAGATAGAGCTAAATTTGAATATTCGAATGAGATTATTAGAAATCTATATTCTTTTATTTTCTCTACTGAATAAGAAGTAATCTCATTATTAATATATTATAGAAATTTGTTAGATAAAAAGAATGGTTAATCAAACATTTTAAATGGATAGAAGAATAGTTAAGAGATAAAAAGTTTATTAATGGAAATGAATTATCTCTTGTTGATTTAAGTTTTGTTCCATTATTTGTTGCATTGAATATGCTCAAATCAACATTACCATGTGATATGTTGAAAGACTTTAAAAGAGTAATCCTTAGTCTCTAATATAGTTAAAAATATATGGAGAAATGATAACATCTTTACCTTGCTCGAAAACTGGAAGAGTTCCAGATTATGAATTTCTGATGATTGATGGTATTAAAACTCAGAATACAGTTCTCTATAGATCTAATCCATGTTATTTCAATAATGATTCAAAACCTTAAGGATGTTGTTTCTTTCGTAATTGATTAGTTTTTTTTATTTATCATTTTTTCTTCTTTAATGATCGCTAATTTGATTTTTATCAGTCAAGAATTCAATTCATTCTACTTTTTTTTTTAGTAGAAACACTTTGAAGACATTTATCAAAAATTTATTATAAGTATAAAATGTCTATTAAATAGTTAAAATCTAATTAAAAAATAAAAGATAGATTATTTGAGATTACTTGGAAGAATTAGTATTAATTTTAGAATATTCTTTATTCTAAAAATATTGTATTATAATTAGAAATACGTCTTATTCTTTATTAAATTCAATTCAAATTAGGACCCCCCTATTACTCATATAAAAGAATGTCTATTAAAATTCAGCATAATTATATTATCAAAATATGAATACAATAAAAATGATAAATTTTAAGTGAAACAATAAATGTATGAAATGCTTAAGCATCCTAATAGATTATAAATAATCCTTTTATAATTATATATAGTTATAATTGAGACACTATAATTAAAGCTAATACATAATAAATTAAAAGTTTATGGGACTGATATATAAAAATAATAACAAAAACTTCTAATTGATAATATAGTTATTATAAAATGATTAAATTTACAAATAATAAATTACATATTATAGGAGAACTCTAAGAAAATTAACAAAAATATTATATATCAAAAGATTTGTATGAATTTTACAAAGAAATCTCTAATTAAAACTAAATAATTATAACAAAAAAGTAGATTATATAAAATCCATTTAAAATTCATGAATCTTCCTCTTAAATTTCATTTATATTATTTGTTTCATGTATTTTATAAAAACTAGCTTTTTAGTTTTTAAGAATCTTTCCTAATTCTTAATCAATTTATTTAGTTAATTTGGAATTTATGGTTTTTTAACATGGATTTACATTAGGACTATCTTCCATTTCTTCACTTACTGTTTTATAGGCCTAAAATGAAAAAATATATTTAAATACTTCTTAAAGAGATGTAAAAAGATCTTCATTGAGTTAATCAAGATTACTCTTAATATATGATTATTTATTCATATCATCAGCTAATTCCAATCTTGTTGGAACAGTGTGATCCTATCCCAATGTAATAATTGGTTTTGGAGTGAAATTGAATAATATTATTTATGGTTTTTATAATAGAACAGTTTTTAATTTTGTTATTTCTTATAATTAATGTAGAATATTGTGTAAATCTAATTCACTATTAATTTTCAACCTAATTTATACAAATTATTATTTACATAGCCTTTGTAAAAAATTCAGAATTATTATTATTAAAAAAATAACCACAACTCATTTGATTAATCAATATTTTTACATTTAATCTTATTGGAGATGTTCTTTCCATTAATTTATTTATAAATTATCTCCAATCTCCTTTATTTAAATCAGAATTCTGTAAATTTTATAGTTTATTACTTAATTCATCAGGAATTGATCCTCTTTAATCAGTCTTTTAAGAAATTGCATCTTTTCTTAGAAATGATCTATTTGTCACTTCTTTAAAATCATATAGTTTATTTGATAATTCAATTAACATAGATGTTCTATTATAAAAGGCAATGAAGAAACCAAAAATAACCTTCAATATTTACATAAATCCTCCAAGATATGATAAAAGATCTCCAACCTTTTGGTAGTTTCTGTTAATAATTTCTGTAAATGGACTTCTTCTTAAATACAAAGTTGCAAAATTAGTATCTGTCTCTCTTCCAAGTTCTGTTAGATCTCTGAAATCTTCTGCCTTTCTTATTATCATTTCCTCTGCTTTAATATCTCTATGAATATATAATTAATATGAATACTAATAAGGCAATAAACTTTCATCATTATTTACTATATACTATCTATAATAAACATTGGCTAATCTGACTAATTTTTAAGGTACAAAAGAAAAGTACATATCACTATCTAAGTACATTGTCTTATAGTTTTGTGCTTATTATGGATTAATCATAGAGTTGATTTAAAACACTTATAATTTAAATTATCCTTCATTTTTCAAATAATTAGTTTTTTGTTATTCATCTGCACATTGTGGATTCCAATAAGATGAATTTGTATTATTTTTACATCCTGTTACAACAATCTTGATGAATTTGAATATTTCACTTGAATATGTACCTTCTAATTATAAGGTATAATTTAGACTATTAAAATAAATTTTGTTTACGCTGGGCATAACCATTTATTCATTGATAAATAATTGAATTCATCATTAAAATCAATATTGATTCCCTACTCTTTTACAACATTGTTGAATCTATCTAGAGTGCATGGTTATAGAGGAATTTGTATAGTTGTTTTATTTAGAGATCCATCCAATGATCTTGTATATATTCTAAGTCAATAAATTCTTACCTTTATTCTACTGATATATTAAAGAAAGGATTAGTAGTAAAATTGACTTAGTCTATTGATAAGGCAAACATAGCATTCTAATCATTCATTTCCATAAAATGTGGATCATTAGAAAAAGTAATCTAAGAATCATAAAATACATTTGCTCTGCTAAAAAAATCAGATATATTGGAAAAAAATATTATGCTAAGTAAACAGATAATAAGTATAGAGGAGCATCCACCAAATGAAGTTGTGTAATTAGCATTCTTATTCATATTTAATGTAATTGTTTATCCAAATATATCTATTTTTTCTAAACCTTTCTGTAAGGAGTTTATCATTAATTATTTATTTATTTATGAAAACAAAACAAAACATAAATTCTAAACTAATACAGATTGAATTCTAAAATAAAAACAATATCAATAAGAATATACTAATTAAATTTGATTGCTCTCAATTTAATAATTCGTATTTTATATAAAAATATTAACACTCAAAATAAAATAATTATGAGTTATACATCAGTATAATATTCAATCGCTTTAATGAAAATCTTCTTAATTATTATTATTGTTTTATATTTCAGTAGATTTTATACCATTTCTACGTTAATTAGAAATAGGTTTTAAAATACTTCTAATATCTGATCCTATAAGTTACGTTAACTTTAAATTGATATTCATTTAACAAATATTTGTGTTTGTTTATTCAACTTCTTCAGCTATTTCCTTGTATGCCTAAACTTGTTAAAAACATCATACTTCTTCAATTTTTAAAAATAATTCTTCATTAAGAGTATCTTCTTTGCTCTTAATATATGATTACCCAGTCTCCAAATCCTCAACAGAATAACGAGATGGAACAATCTACTCTTTTCCTAAAGTAACAACAGGTTTTGGAGAAAAATTAAATAATATTATTTAAGATTTTCTTAATAAAATTTATTTAAGTTTGTTAATTTCCTATAATTGATAAAGGATACTATGTAAATCTAATTCACTATTTATTTTATTCCTAAAATATACTCAATTACTTACATAGCCTTTTCTAAAAATTCTGAATTTTTATTTTTTAATAGATAGCCAAAAGTCAATTAATTTATAAATATTCTCAAATTAAAAGTTATTGATTTAGATTTTTTAACTAATTATTTTATATACTATTTCCATTCAACTTTATATAATTCTTATGAAGTATTCAATGGATTTATGGGATTACATTCTTATTTTTCTATAGGAGATGCAATTTATTCTGTGTATTTTAATGTTTTAATAGTGTGATATTGTTTCATCTGATTATTATCTTAAAAATCATAAAGCTTATTTGCCAATTCAATTAACATTGATGTTCTATTATAAAATGCAATAACAAATCCAAATATAACTTTCATAATCTACATAAATCCCCCTAGATAAGAAAGTAATTCACCTAACTTTTAATATTTTCTATTAATTGTTTCAGTAAAAGGACTTCTCCTTAAATATACAATAGCATAATTATCATCTGTATCTCTACCAAGTTCTGTAAGATCTCGAAAATCTTCTGCTTTTCTAACAATAATTTTCTCTTATTCTATGTCCCTAACAATTAATCTATAAATATATTATACTCGTATGGCATAATGCTTTAGTCATTATTTACAATAAATTATCTATAATAAACATTAGCTAATCTAGCCAATTTGAAAGGTACAAATGAAAAATACATATCACTATCTATGTATATGCTTTTATAATTATTAGGTTTTAAAGGATTGACTACCGTATTAATTTAAAAGATTTATAATTTAAATTAGGCATTTGAAGCAAGATATTTGGCCTTTTCTGCAGCAGAACTACATATTGGATTCCAAAGACTATTGTTAGTTTGATTTAAAGTTTTGCAATCTTTAACTGTTAATTTTATGAATTTAAAACTCTCACTTGAATAAGTTCCTTCCATCTAAAAAGTAAAGTTTGATCTAATGTTTAAGTAGTTTAAAAATACTTAGGACATAACATTTTGTTCATTCCTAAAAAATTAAACTAATCAGTAAAGTCTAATCCTTGCTATAGAAATATATTATTAAACCTCTCTAATGTACATGGTTGCATAGGAATTTCAATGGTTTATTTAATGAGAGTACCATTTGCATTTCTTAAGTAAATCCTAAAAATAATAAACGAATATTAATACCTCTATTCAACAGTAATATTGAAATATGGGTTTGTAGTGAAATTAACTTAATCAATAGATAATGCAAACATAGAGTTGTCTTCCATCATTTCCATTAACTCAGGATCATTAGAGAAGGATATTTCACTATCATAGAATACATTGTCTTTTCCAAAAAATTCTACAATGTTTGAGAAGAAAATCAGACTGAGTAATATAATAATCAAAATTGATGAAATTCCACCAAAAGCTGTTGTATAACTAGCATTTTTATTCATGTTTAACGTTATATTTTATCCAAAGATATCTATTTTTGCAAGAGCTAATATAATAATTGTTGTTACAATTTCGAAGGACATTGATGTTCATCTCAAATCAAAATAATATTTATTAAAATTAAAAAACACACATCATATTAATAATATGTTAATTAGAAATCATAAATTAAATTTTGATTATCTTTTAAAGTTATCATAACTATTAATAATAGAGTTCATAGATAAATAAAATATTAAATATTGCTGATAATTCTGTTATTAAAATTAAAATATTAGATATTTACATTCAAATCATTATAAATCACTAATATTATATAAGTACTTATTACAATAAATATTTTATAAATAGTATAATATAAAATTTATACAAAAAAAAAATTAATATTGTAATACTATAATAAACTAATATAAAGCATGCCTGATAGAAATACAAAATTTAATAATTATTTTCTTATATTAAATCTAGAAATTTGAATGCAAGAGGTATTCGAATGTGGGTATTCATCATTTCATCCTATTGCTGATGAAGCTTAGGATTCAAATTGTCCATATGATCAAAACAGTTATCGACCAGCTATCTTTGAAATGAAGGAATCTGAGTAAATAATTAAATAAAATTTCATAACTAATCATCAATAATAATCAAATTAATTGTATAAAAATTTTGAGAACAATTAAACTAGAATAGATTATAAAAATTTGCCAAAATTAATAGGCAATCATTATTATAAATATATTGAATAAAATAATATTACAAAAACAAAAGGTGTGGAAAATTTTTATAATTCTAGAAAAATTAAAAAAGATAAAGGTAACAAAAAAGCAAAACAAATATCAACTACAATATCAGATTTAAGAGAAATATGTAAAGCTGATAATTAATCTAAAACTACTTTTAAGAGATTTATAAAAAAATAATTGTTTATTGATTTGATACACAGTCCTAAAATTGAAGATCCATTAAAATATCTTGATGGAATTAGTACTTATTATGCTGCTGCTGATGAACCAGATAAAATGATTAGTAGCCATCTCTTGAGTTCCAAAAATGAAACTTTAAAAAAATGAGTTTGTTATATATTTAAAAAACATTCTTAATCTTGGCTTATAGTTTTTATTTTTATTATTGCATTATTATTAATAATAACTCATATTATTCAAATAATGAATATACTTTTATTAATAGGTTGTTAAATGAATATTATTTAAAATTATTATTTGAATAATATGATATTATTTACAATCATATTGATCAAATAAAAAATTATTGTAATTATATCTATATATTTATAGTATATATTGAACAATTTTGTATTTTTATTTATTAAATCTTTTTTAATCAAGAAAAAATATTAGTATGATTTCATATATCCTTTTTGTTTTATAATAAGAAATTCAATATAATTTTAAAGTCTTAGTATTAATAAATAAAAATTAATAAAAATCAGTTCTTTAGTTTATTCTTTAAGTATTTTTCTACTTTATTAGACTGAGAGAGAATAAGTTAAATGGAACATGAATACTTATAATTTATATTGAATATGTTTTTATGTTTTATGTGATAATGAATTCATGCAAAGGTCTTTTTTGTCATAATATTGTAGAAATCTTCAAATGTTACTTAAGCATCTCCATCTGAGTCAGCTCTATCAATCATTTCTTACAATTCTGAGTCATCCATGGTTTCTCCCAATTCTTTAGCTACTTTTCTAAGGTCTTTTAAGGTAATAACTCCTGCTCTTTCTGAATCAAATAAATTAAAGACTTTCTATTATGATTTAATATATAAAATACTTAGATATCAGCTCTTGAATCTCTTTCACTAATTCTGGCTGTCATCAATTTCAAAAATTCTGCAAAATCAATTTAACCGCTTCCATCTGTATCTAAATCACTAATCATTTAGTAAATGGTTTGATTTTTTGCTTCAAATCCTAAAGAAGTCATTGCAGCTTTTAATTCTTTTGGATCAATAGATTAAGTGCTTAAAAATGATATATATAAGTACCCATCTGTATCAAATAAGTCAAATGCTTCTTTGATTTCTAAGACTTCTTCTTCTGTCAATCCAGGTTTAACAAATTCAGCTGGATTGAATTTTCCTGGTTGATTCTTTTAAGCAGGAGGTGCTTATTAAGGTGGTGGTTACTATCCTCTTCGTGCCATTTATTAAGAAATATAATTATTTATTAAAAGATATTCACTAATTTATTTCTGTATTTCTAATTTTTATTTTTCTCTTTTTTTAGAATATAAAAATTCGTTTTTGGAATATCATAGATAGTTATAAACTTTTGAATGATTTCTAAAAAGAAAGAATATTATAATTATTTGTAATCAATAAAAATAAAAATTTAAATATAAATTAATAATAATGAATATTAGTGATAGAGATGTAGATATTGAACCAATAGATTAAAAATAAAAGATCCATAATATATAAGATGAAAGATAGGCATTTTTCAATTTTATTAAATCAATAATTGGAATAGGAGCTATTACATTTCCTTTTGCAGCTAATAAAGTTGGATGGTTAGGTTCAATTTTAATAACAATTCCAGTACTCTTTTGCACTATAAAGTATATTTATTTACATTTATGATCTAATACATTCTTAATTGAGGTGGCAGATTATTACTCAAATAGAAAATTACTCTTTGGAGATATAGTTGAATTAACATTAAAATGGGTTTGGCCATAGATAACTAATATAATGATCATCCTCTCTTAAATTGGAGTTTGCTGTGCCTATTTAATATTTTTATATCAATCAACAGATGTTGTTTTGAATTAAATCAATATTCCCTTATCAAAGTTAACAATTTTCTCTTTAACATTGATTTTGATTATTCCATTGTCTTTAATAAGAAGAATGAAATACTTTCATTAAGTAAGTAAAATAGGTTTTTATGTTAATCTACTTACATTTATTATAATATTCTTTGATTGTTTAATTATAGTATTTCGTGATGGTATTTCATATCGACCATGTATAAATTTATAAAGTATTATTTTAATATATTTAGATACATTTTAATTTATTGGAATAGCATGTCTAACATTATAATGTAATTTAACTATTTTGCCTATTAGAAATGATATGATAAATAAGTAACCATTTCAAAGATACTAAGAATTGTCGTTGTTTATATGTTTTTTTATTGCAATATTGATTACAACCTTTGCAATTTGGGGTTATAAAGATAATCTCAATTAAATTATTATATTTAATATTTAGAATCTTTATCTAAGATCAATCACTATGATAGCTTATGGAATTTGTATATTAATGACATATGCACTTTAATTATTTCCTGCTGTCTAAATTATAGAATAGCATATATCATAACTTTCTTATAAGACATTTGATGAATCTGAGGATGAAAATGAAAGTGTATTTGTTTTAGATAAAAATTCCTTAATTATCAGAGGACTTTTAATGTTAACAATTTATATAATATCATACAAGATACCTGATCTTTCATAATTTATAAATTTAATTGGTAGTTTTTTCGGTTCATTTTGTTAAGTAATAAGATTATTAGATATTTATAGTTCTTAATACCATTATTAGCCCATTGGATTTGTTTTAAGAATTAAGAAGCTAGTTTGAGATTAAAAATGGAATATTTTTTAATGTCTATATTTACAGTTTTGGCAATAGTTTTTGGATCATATGAATCAATAAAAGGTTTGATATGAATAAATAATAAATTGAGATTAAATTTAATTTATAGCACATAATTGAAAATCAATTTGATTCAATTTTAAAACTGAAGGATTTTTTAAGAAAAAAATTCATATTATTTTTTTCTTTATTTTATTCATAATAATTATCTTTTATTAAATCTTCTTTAAGTATTTTCTCTATATTAATTTTATTTATTGTATTATTTCGAGGATATTTAAATTATTAAAGTATTTTACATTAAGGATTGATTGTCATTGTCTTCGTTAATACTCTATCAAATAAGGAATCGAATTGAACTTTGAACTATATTAAAGCATTGCCTACTTTATTCATATAATTTACTACAATTCTAAGGTTCTACTTTTTTTTTTAGAATTTTATTTTATATTTAATTTTTAAAATGAATTGATCTAGTATTATTATTATTATTTAAACACTGTCTTTTCTTAAGAAATAAAGAGGATTAATGTATCACTTGATAAATTGGCTAAAATATTAGATAAATCAAAACAACTGAAACTAATATTAAAAATATTGAAATCAATATTGCAATCAATGCTATCTATTGAATTTCTCTATTAAATATTTAATTGAGATGTTTCATTTATTCATCAATATCATTCTCAATTTATATATCATAAAAGAGAATTAGATAATAATTAATATTTCTAAGCTTTTTAATAGTTATTACTACATCCTTTTCATAAACTGTATTATATCTACATAAGATATCATGAGTTATTAAATGACAAGTAGATTAAACAGTATGTTTATTATAATAATTAATAAGAGAATTCCAATCTTCAGAATTAAATCCTGTAATTTCTGAATCTGCAAAGTTATTTAATTGAGATGAATTAGATATTTCTTTATTTTTATAATTGGTTAATAGTAATTATCCTTTTTAATCAGCTATCATAATATTAATAGTCTTAACTCTAATCATATTATTCTAAAATATCATATCAGAACAAAAGATTCCTTAAATTTCCCAATTTAAATTTAACATAGATTGTGTCATAGTCATTGAATAAGTAGGTTCTGTACCGAAATATTTATATACATCACTTAATTAAGTATTGTTACGGTTATCTTACTATAAATTTTTGAAATGTTGTTGATACCATATTCTTTCTTTAGGATGAAAATTTTCTAATTTTGCTCCTTAAGGGTATACGTAACTGAATTCATAAAGGTCTATTGAAGATACGAAATAAAATTAATTTGGAATAAATAGATCATCAAGACCCATCATACCTAAAATATTTGAACTTATTAAATAGGTATGATTTCTTAATGTTTATTCAGTTAAATCTTCAAATGGTTCAAAATCATTTTCATTAAGTGCAAAATATTAATAACATGGAATAGAATAGGAATGTTCAGAAGGCATTATTGTTGAATTACGATCACATAGACGTGAGATTGGTTTATTGATCCAAATATTATTTTTCAATTAAAGCCAATATAATTAATTAAGATTAGTCAGAGTAATTTATGCTATTATGATTTATGAAATAATACTTCTTGTAAATACAGAATTCAATTATCCATTTATAAAATCAGCTGAATTTGTTAAATGATTAAACATTTCCTTAAGCATAATATCCTTTTCAGAATTACTCAGTATTTATTTTACATAATATAAGTTTATAGTCTATGTCAATATGATCGAAGGAATAATTATTGCCAAAATAAAACCATTAATAATTAATATCTGTGTTCTCATTTTAAATTTTCCTAATTTTGAGCGAAAACAACGATTTAAAATAGATGTCTAGACTTAAAAGTTCATTCTTTAAAGGATTAATAAAAAATAATATTAAACATATCAAATTGATTTGTCATATTAAATTTTATATAATCATGCAATTTTTGCAATCCGATATATATAAATCTTAGTAATTTATTCTATTATTTTCCCATTTTTCATATCAGAGATATAATAATATTAATACCAAGAATATTAAATTTAAGGTTAAATTTTAAATTATCACTCATTAATAATTCATGAAATTGAAAAAAAAATAATACTAAAGGTTTAGACATATTATTGATTAAGTTGAAAGGAATGAATATCAATTTTATTATAAAATTAATTTTTTAAATTTCCATGAAAAGATCAATTTTTACGTTTGAATTTTTATTAAACTTTTTATATTGTTTAATAAACTATTATTATTATAGTTTGTATATATATTATCTTTATTAT
The DNA here is from genome assembly GCA_905183005.1 of Paramecium pentaurelia. Lineage (NCBI taxonomy): Eukaryota > Ciliophora > Oligohymenophorea > Peniculida > Parameciidae > Paramecium > Paramecium pentaurelia. The sequence goes on along the minus strand of CAJJDO010000124.1, from coordinate 152,706 downwards.
TTTGAATAAATTAATTACACAATATTTACTTAATTAGAGATATTCAGAGTGATCATTTGAAAATTCTAGAATATTGAAAATTATAATTATCTAGTAATTTTATTAATAAATTTAGTATATTAGTTATTAATAATTAATATTAATATAGATGTTATTAAGGTTTAATACAAAATAATGAATATATAGTGATTATATGATATAATATAATTTTATTAATAATAATAATGAATCAATAATTTTTTGGCAACACAAGATTGGCTATCCAAAGAGCTCAATAACTTCATTTATTCTTCACAGAATCAGTTATATATGATTAATTTAAATACACAGCTAAAATGCCTTAATATCCAAAGATTGTATTTTTGTAATCAAATCCATTTGTAAGAAATTTAGTTGAGAAGTATTGAATTAAATATACTTTTAGACAATTTGTTTAATATTCTATTGTTGATGCTTAAAAGACAACTGGAGAAGTAAGTAATTTATTGATGGTTAGGACAATGTTGCTAGATTGGCTGAATAGGTTTAATTGTAATCCACTTAAACTAATGGTGCATTATTATTTGGATTCCCTAATAATGCCATTGAAGCAGAAAAGTAAATATATGAAATTAATAATTCTAAGACTTGATAGATTATTAGATGGTGTTAATTTGGCAATTAGATTCAAATTATCTGAATCATTAGCCTAGAAAATAGCAGGATCATATTTATCATGTTAATCATGTGGCAAAGTATTCAACACAAGTTTACCATTTGTTACTCCAACTCATCCAGGATATTAAAATAATGTAAGATATTTAATATTAAATTTAGTGTCAAACTCCAAGTAAATGTGCTTTAGAATAGAGTTCTGCTCCAGCTGATTAAATTAATGCAGAAGTTGCCAATTATTATTAATAAAAAGTATGATTTATTAATCAATAAATTAGGGTGCATATCTTGAATATGAAATAAATGAAGAGCATTTATTATATGATTCATAAGAATTCTTTGAAAAATTAGATAATGCAGTAGCAACTAATATCAAAGTTTGATATTTTTAAATAAATAAAGAAATATATAATAATTATAATTACAATTAAAAAATATTTTATTTTCAGCATTTAAATATGTATAATACTTAAAAGCTTAAAAAGTAAAATTAGTTTTTAAAAATTGATTGATAAATTCATTATTATTATTTGCTTTTTCTTTTTTATTATTATTTAATTAGAAATCTATTCTAAATATTGTGTTTATATATTTAAATGCCTAAAGCCAAATTATCCATATGTGTTAATCTCTATTACTAAGATTGAAGTACATTTGATTGTTCTTTGCTTAGATCAGTCTATAAATATGATATTGATTTATAATTACATAAATTCTTTCATTTGGTTATGTTTATATTGGTTTTTATGTATCATTATATGCATAGGTACTTATCATTCTAGTTTTACGATCATTTTTAATATGTTAGCTACTTCTATTTTCTACACTTCTTTTTAGATAAGTGATTTCAGATCTTTAACTATTACTGCTATGACGATCTGATCTTTCAGTACTACCTTGTTTAAATTTTAAATTGCTTTTATGTCTGACATAAGTAGTTGAATCTCTATATAAAATATATATATAATTTAATACGTATTGCCTAAGTATTTAGATTATTTTACTGCAAGTAATTAAGCTAATTATCCTTTAGATTAACAGGAAGGTTTTTAGGAGATAGATTTTTGATTTTTAGAAGGCAAACTGGTTTTTTTTGGTGCTGAAGTATCTCTATGAGGTACAGGATCTTAAGATTTAGTTTTACCTTTTCTAATTTAATATGATTAATAATTTAATACGTTTATGATTTATTTTGATTTCTATCTGAGAAAGCTTTATTGAGGAACATTTCCATAGATGATGAACCTCCAGTTTCTGCTACTTTAGAGACTTATGGTTATTTAAGTTCTTTAGGTTATGCTTATTGTTAGAGTAATAATTAATGTTATTGTTATTGATTTTGGAGAAGATGCAATAAGATTTATTATTAAACATCTTAATTATAAGGTTATGTAGGTTATTATTATGAATATAATTTTTATTTGACTAAGGGTGAGGATTTTTATTATTCGATAATTGGTGTTTTATTAAATAAATTCTATTTTTCAATAGAAATTAGTTTAGATGGGATATTATCAGGTTTAATCTATTTTTCTCTTTGTTATTTGAGTTTAAGTAAATAATAACAAGTAGTAATACAATTATGTTTATTATTTTTGATCATTTAGACAGCTTCTTCTTCAGAGATGTTAAATTATAATAACTATTGAAGAATAGTGTAATCAACATCAATTTTAAAATTATCCAATCTAGATACTCTATTGATAATACTTAGTGTTTACTCCTTCTGGAATAGTCATTTTACCAGCGAAAAGAATAAAATCATGTTATCTGATTTCAGGGATAGTAATTCTTTTAGAGGGATCTTTCTAGAGAATTTTTCGAAGTAGATCAGCAGCTTAAGGAGATACACTTTTAGGTAGTTTGTAATCAGAATGTTTAATCTTTTCATATAGTTATTTAGTATTTTAATCTTCGAATGGTACACAACTATAATTTAGATAAATATAATACCCACAAATCATTGCATATAAAATTATACCACATGACCATATATCAGTTTTCAATCCTTCATATGGTAATCCACTAACCATTTCAGGTGCAGCATAACAAGGACTGCCACAAGGTGTATGTAATTTTTGGTTTGGTTAATAGAGATTGGATAATCCGAAATCGACTACTTTAACTTATTTATTAATATCTAATAAGATGTTCTCTGGTTTGAGATCTCTATGTACTATACCTAGTTAATGTATGTATTCTATGGCATTGAGAAGTTAAAAGAATATACGACCAGCTTCACGCTCTTCAAGTCGAGATTTCGAAACAATATGTTCAAATAATTCACCTCCTGGTGCATATTCAGTTATGAGATATAATTTTATTTCACTCTCAATGATCTCTTATAATTCATTTCATATACCTCATATAATTAAATAATATTTGGATGACGAATTTTACGTAGAATATGAATTTCACGTTGAATTCTCACATAGTCAGCCTCATTTTCTATTTTCTCTTTCTCTAGAATCTTGATTGCTACCTTTGTAAATTGAAGTGAGTTAATACTTTCTCATTAGTGCATTTGTGAATACCCAACTTCACTTTTCCAAAGGTTCCTTATCCTAAAGTTTTATCTACAACATAATTCTAAAGAGGATTGAAATTAGGGTCCTTAAATGTATAGAGTTTTGGCATAACAGAATTTATATTAAAATAATCAATCATCTAATTTTATGATTATTCAATCTCTCCAAAGCCAATAACAATGCTTATGTTCCATTACGTCCTCCACCTTAGGCAACCAAAGCATGATACAATTGTTTCACTAAAGCTAATCCTGGTAAACTCAAATTCATTCTATTAGCTTCATTTATTGCTATGCTTAAATCTTTAATATAATGTTCAACATAAAATCCTGGTTCAAAATCTCCTTTTACCATTCTAGATCCCAAAACACTCCAAGCTGTTGAATTTGCTGCTCCACTCTTTATTGTATTTATCAATTATTCCAAATTCAATCCACATTTATGTCCATATAACAAACCTTCTACTGTTCCTATCATATTTCCAGCCAATACTATCTAATTAACCATCTTTGTATGTTAACCTAAACCGGCATTCCCCAATAATTAAACATTTGCACTATAAACTTTTAATACATCATTTATTCTATCCAAAGCCTTCTATTCTCCTCCACACATCACTACCAATCTTCCCTCTCTAGCTCCAATATCTCCTCCACTTACTGGAGCATCAATTGAATCTATTCCTTTCTCATTTGCTTCCTTAAAAATTCTCACTGCCAATTCAGGTGATGATGTAGTATGATCAACTAATACTGTACCCTTTTTCATATGATTTAATATTCCATTCTCTCCTAAAACTACTTCTTCAACATCCTTTGGATATCCTAACATTAAAAAAACAATATCAGAATTTTCTGCCAATTCTTTTGGTTGAACAAATTCTGCTCCTTCTTCTATTAGAGGTTATGCCTTTGCAATTGTTCTATTATAGATGCGCAATTTATGACCAGCTTTAAGAATATGCTTACACATAGAAACACCCATTACACCTGTACCAATCCAACCAATATTCATTTTTTATATAGAATCTATATAAATATGATTCAACTTATATAATTATTATTTCCATTGTAATTATCAATTTCTGTAAAGATTCTGTCTCAATAATTGATTATTCTAATTATTTCATAGATTATTTTTTATTCTTACTTCCCGTAACCATTATAAAATTACTGTAAAGATTGGATTTATTAATATATTAATTACACTTATCCTAAAAAAAAACATGATAAAAATAGACAAATAAAATTATTATTTTTATTGATTGATATAATATGAAATATAATCAAGTGAGGAATAGTCAAATAAAAAGATAATAGATTATTTTTAGATATCTATAGTAATCTATAGATATTAATAGATATCTATAAGATAATATTAGAAAATCTTATCTTATTATATTCATATTATCATTATTAACAATGCTATAGAATTTTATCTTATGTAGTATTAATATCCACATAAAAAGGGTGTTGTTAAAAAGATAAAATTAAACTAATATCTAAGAAAGAGATTGTGGAGATTGTGATATATTTATTTTAAAATGCTAATTTATACAAGTTACCTATACGTGCAATTTTCAATAAAAAACACTTTTTTTCTTGTGGAAATTATCATGAATAAGGAAAGCTAACTTTAATATACAATTCTAAACTCAATTTCTTTAGCAATTTCAGTTTTATTATTGGGTATGGAGACACTTAAAAAACAAAATATTTACACAAACAATATAGGAGCATCATTATTATGTGTACTTAATATAGAATTCATATACAAAGATATTCCTTAAATTAATACACTTTAATTAGGGACTTTCATAGTAATTCTGATTACACAATTTGATGATGCATAAAAATGGCATAAATTTATGAAACATTCAATTATGGTGTATTTTTTTATCAGAACCTTCATATAATATAAGGAATAACTGTACATAACTGAATTGTTGACTTGTTTTTTATGGTAACCTTTGAATCATTGGATGTTGCATTTGAAGAAAGAGGATGATCAAATGACATTTAAGAAGTAATCTTTAGATATAACAAAATACAATATAGAGTAAATTCCATAAATTGTAAAGGATTAATCTGAATAGGATGAATAATGTAGCAGTGTTATGAGAAGTTTACACATCCAACAAAATTTGAAAGAGTTGAAGTAAATGGAACTTAAAAATCCCTTTGTTTAATAAAAGGATAATCTGATCAATACATTTTCAATCAAAGAATTAGAATCATAGAAATCTACATCTAATTTAGATATACCTTAGATTTGGGATTTGTTACCATTTGGAATAGGACTTATAAATAACTTATTTGAAATGGTGATAAATAATTAAAAATTATTATAGTTTTTAAAAGTGTCAGATAATGATGGAAGAAACATCATTTTAAGTTTAGATTCGTTATTAGAAAGGTATAATACATATATAAATTAAGTTGTGAATCATGGGAAAGTAAATCCATCAAGTAAGTAGGTTCTAATTAGAGCAACCGTTAAAGTAGAAGATTCTTAAAAGGTCCATAGTTATCCTTAATATCAAAAAGTTTAAATGACTAAAATTCAGTGAATCCAGATGGAGGCACCATTACAAATATAAATCATAATCTTGGTTATTGTTAAAATACAAATAATTAGATAAGGGATGAAGTAATGACATCTAAGACTAGATTTAGAAATTTAAATCTATTGATCTAGAAATTTGCATAAAAGTCTTCTTCTCTTACAAATAATGTGGATAATTCTGTATAATCAATAGGATAAAATATATAGATAATTAAAATAGTTTAGGATTTAGGATCTATGAAATGTTATTTAAGAATTAAAGTATATGAAGTAGAAATAAATAATAAAATAAACTATCTCTTTTTGATTGAGAATATATCAAATAAGGAAGAATTACGTTAGTTGAATATTAGATATAAATATTAATAGGCACTTTTAAATTCATTGTGTCATGAATTAAGGACACCAATGAATAGTACATTATCATAATTAAATGCATTATCTACATTAATTGCACCTGAAATTAGAGATAAGAATTTATAGCCAGCTATAATATCAGCAAAAAAACTTATGTTTTAATTGAATGATATATTGGATTATGCTTAAATTGATTGTAAAAACTTTAATCTGACTATTTCATAATTTGATTCAAATGAAATTTTTGAAATTTTGAAAGAATTGTTTAATCAAGAATGTAAAGAGAAATAGTTAGATTTTCAATTAAATACATAAGCTAATTATACAATTTGTAGTGATAAAGAGAGAATTCTTAGAATTTTAGTTAATTTAATAGATAATTCAATTAAATTTACACATTAATATGGTTCTATTATAGTGGCAATTTAGAAATAAAAATCATGTATAATATTTTCAGTAGAAGATAATGGTGTTGGAATGTCTGAAAAGATTTTAAATTAAATTAAAAGTAATTATGATTTACTATTATATGATTCATTCTTAATTTAATAAACAAAATTAGGTTTAGGATTGAAGATTTCCTAATAAATAGCTAAATTTTTATGTATTAATAATGAATTGGTTATAGAGAGTATAGAGAATGTATATACAAAGATATCATTCAAGATAGAAAATCATTAAAAAGAAGTAAGTTAATAAAATTTTCCATCTTTCTAAGGATGTAATATTACAATAGGTTGTAATTGTATTTAAATCTTAAATGTGGATGATGTCAGATTCAATCATAGTGCAATTGAAGCCTTATTATCATAACATAAAATGAAGATGGATAGTGCTTATAATGGTTAATAAGCAATAGAAAAAATTAAATAAAAATTGAATTCAACATGTTGTAAAACTTATAAATTGATTTTTATGGATATAGAAATGCCAGTAAAGAATGGTTATTAAGCTTCAAAAGATGTAATTATATATATTATATAATATAAATAGATCACAGAGATTTTGAAATAATAAAATTTGATTGATTAATGTACAATTGTAATGTGTTCTGCTTATAATGGGAATGAAAATAACGATATTTTGATAAATTGTGGAATCAAAGAGATATTACCTAAGCCTATTGAACAAAAATAATTTAAACAATTACTTGATAAATATTTATTATGATTATATTTATTAATAAATGGAAATACTTATAAAATTATTGATACTCTAATTAATAATTAAGGACTTCATTGATATAGCGTTTATTTGGTAAGATAGCAATCTTATAATCATTTGCCTAAATATAATATCACTCTGTATTGGATTAATAATATTCATCCTTAATTATTGGAAAGTTTCAATCATTTATATAAAAATTGGTCTATTGGCATTATGTGTAATAAATTCTGAACTTCCGTTTTAACATAAAATTAACATAGCCAATGTTTCCTATTTTGTGTATACTATGCTCATCTTATTTAAAATTTATTCTCAAAACCTATCAACTAGACTAATTGTCCATTTTTAAATATTATACATAACCATAAGGGCTATATTTACATAACAAAATTATGATTTACATTCTCTTCTAATCATCATCTTTTTATAACCTATCAATCATTACATCATAAATTAAATGCCTTTATAGAAATGTTCACAATTTACTTAAACATTGATTTAACAAGAGATCAAATTTAAATAAACCTAATTTGAATAAGATTAATTAATATCAAGTGAAAGCAAAAGAGATTTTATCAAATATGATTTAAACGAAAGCATAATCCTAAAAGCCCTTAATGGAGAAATAGAATCTCCTCAACAAGAACATAAATCTATTGGATTTAATAAAGATTATATGGATAAAAGAATTATTGTAAAAAAACAACCAAATAATTTACCTACAACAGTTTTATCTGAATCTAATGGTAATTTAGAACCATTAAAACTTGAGAAAAATCCTAGTACCAAATATTCAGAAATTGTCTCCATTATGAATAACTTACCTTTTGGGATATTGTTTGTTGATTAGTCCTTAAAGGTTTTAGATTTTAACCAAAGAGTAACCTAATTGTTAGGTTTATCAAATCCAAATGATATTATTTCATTTCTAGATTAAGCTATTTAAAGGTATTAATTTTATATTATAAAAGTGGAGACTTTTGTGAGTTTAGATCATCAAAAAAAGTTAGAAAACCTCAAAAATCACCCAGTAAACTGACATTTCTAAAATAACCTTCAATTAGTCCATAAAAAAAATACTTAGATGAACACATTCCTGATGTATTTTCATAATATAACAACAATGCATCTTAATTTAAAGGAGATAGTGATGCCAATATTGGAAAAAATCTTAAATCTATATTTTAGAATTTTAAAAAAATTCATCAAAGTCAATTAACATCCTTGTCTCGAGATAATTTTCAATATATAATTAGAATGGATAATATGAATACATCTAGTGGTAAAGTTAAATATAAAAGTTTAAAACTTAAAATATTTTAATTAGAAGGTTTTGTTTAATGGGAATCTGTGGTTTATTTATTCTTTTTGGAAAATATCACTAAGAGAGAAGAATATAAATTACTTAATCATAAATATAAATTTTAATAGGCTTTACTAAACTCATTATGTCATGAATTAAGAACTCCTATTAATGGAACAGTATCTTAATTATATGCTTTGAAAGATCAATTATCTTAAAGTTTAATTGAATCTCATTTAGATCCTGCTATTGTATCAGCTAAAAGATTGTAATTCCAACTAAATGATATCTTAGATTATGCTTAAATTTAATGTTCATCTTTATTCTTGAATAAATCCTGTTTCAAATTATAAGAAGTTTATTAATAATTATATGAACTCTTTAATTTTGAATGTGTATAAAAAAATATCAATCTAATCATTGAAAATGTGAATCATATCACAATCTATACAGACAAAGAAAGATTGATTAGAATTTTTATTAATTTATTAGATAATTCAGTTAAATTTACAAATAGAGGAGGTACTATCAAATTAATTACATAAACTACTCCTTAATATTATAAATTATCAATAGAAGATGATGGATAAGGTATTACAGAAGAAATCATTGAAAAAATTGAGGAGTAAGCTGAATTGTTGTTTCAAGATTCACTTCAATATAATTCTAATAAACTTGGATTAGGTTTAAGAATTTCATAATAGTTGGCTAAATATCTATATAAAGATTAGCTATTTGAGATAGATTCTATTTATGAGAAATATACTAAAGTAAGTTTTAGAGTATCAAATCAAATATAGAATTATTCAAATGAGTTTGAAATAGATAAACATTAATTTGCTTAGATTTCATAATAATGTGATTGTAGCAAGATATTGATAGTTGATGATATAGGATGCAATCATTTTGCCTTATAAGTCTTACTTAAAAAGTTTAAGTTGAAAACTGACAGTGCTTATAATGGTAATTCAGCAATCGATTTAGTCAAAGAAAGATTATCTTAAAAATGTTGTAAGACTTATAGATTAATCTTTATGGATATAGAAATGCCTGGTAAAAATGGGTTTTAAGCATCTTAAGAAGTAAGAATTTTAATATTTAGATAACTTAATTACTGAAAGAGCGGAATTTGAATGAGATTTCTATAATAACAATGTATTCAGCATATTCTGGAGATGAAGATGTACTTATAGCCAGTCAATGTGGTATGAAAGAACGTATTTCTAAACCAACTGATATCCAAAAATTAGAATATCTTGTTAATAAGTACCTACTTTGAATATTATATATATATACATATATGTAGTCTCTTAATAATTTATTTTATAGTAATGCAAAATGATACTAATAAAAGAGTGGCCTATTTTTATCATCCCTAAATAGGGAGATATCATTATGGTAAGGAACATCCAATGAAACCAAAAAGAATTGCAATGGCGCATAATTTAATTGTGAATTATGGGTAATGTATTATAAATAAGTCTTAGTTTATATCGAAACCTCGATGTATATATGAATAGATAGGCTTCATTGAAAGAGATGGAGAAATTTCATGAACCAGAATACTTGCAATATTTAAGTCAATTCACAAGTGTTAGAAGTCAAATTGTCAATGAGTATTAACACTATAATCAACAACCTAATATCACTCATTTTACTAGTCACATCTACAATGAGTTTGATTTGTTAGATTATAATATACCACACACTCATGAACCCATAGAAACTAATAATAATTATCCCCAACCAAATAGTTTCAGAGTTGGAGACTCCACTGATAACCCTAGCTTTCCAGGTCTATATGATTTTTGTCAATTGTCTGCAGGAGGGTCAATTGATGCTGCTCATGTGTTAATTTCATAAGATGCAGAAATTGCCATTAATTATTCAGGAGGTTTGCATCATGCAAAGAAAAGAGAAGCCAGTGGATTTTGTTATGTCAATGACATTGTTATAGCTATATTGGAATTGTTGAGAGTGCATTAGAGAGTTTTGTATGTTGATATTGATGTACATCATGGAGATGGAGTTGAAGAGGCTTTTCTTTTAACAAATAGAGTCATGACTTGTTCATTCCATCAATATGGAGATGATTTCTTTCCAGGCTCAGGAGATATTGATAGTTATGGAGAAGGATTAGGTAGATATCATGCTCTTAATATCCCTTTGAAAATTGGAATGAATGATGAGACATTTACAGAAATTTTTCAGAAAATCATCACCTAAGTTATGGATATCTATAGACCAGAAGCTGTAGTCTTATAATGTGGAGCTGATTCATTATGTCATGATAGATTGGGTGGATATAATTTATCAACTAAAGGTCATGGTGCTTGTGTTGAATTCATGATCAAATATAGTGTTCCAATCTTGGTCTTAGGAGGAGGAGGATATACAATATAAAATGTAGCTAGATGTTGGGCATATGAAACTGGATTGTGTTTAAACAAAAAAATTGATGCTCCAATTCCAACTTCTGAAATCTATTATGAATACTATGCTCCAGACTATAAATTGCATTTCCCAATCAAATAAAATGTAGAAAATAAGAACAAAAAAGAAGAACTATAAAGAATAGTAGAGAAAATATATGGGTATCTAAAATCTATTGAACCTGCTCCAGGAATCTGCTTTCATGATTTACCTTAATCATTTTATCCAGAGATAAATGTAGAAGAAGGTATTTTATTATATAATTCTTAGAAATAAATCCAGATCAACGTTATGAATAAACATTAAATTAATTTGAGGGTTCCCACTATGAAGAAGGAAATGAAATTTTAGTCGATCCATCAAATGGATTCTCTATTCATAGAAGAGAATGATCAACTATATATATATATTTAATCAATTTTTTAATGACTCATTCTTTCATGAGTAGATTAACTAAAGAGTCAATTGAAACCTAATTCTCCTTCCCTTTAACACTATTTAATATTAACTAAAAGTCTTTTTCAACCTATTCATCTCCTATCTATTATACAATTCCCATTAATTCTTTAGTATCAATAAATCCTGTGTTTTGTTCATCAAATACTTTTACACTAGCTTCAATCTCCTATTTTACAGGTCTCTTATCTTTTAGTTATATCAATAATTTAAATAAATCATCTTTGCTTATCTTTTCCTTTACCTATAGATCATTAATCTCTTTATCAGATATTAACAAACCTGCTGCTCTCAATATGAATGGTAAATCTAATTAATTTTATTAATTTACCCTTAGAACTGATGAATCCTTTCATTTCTTTATCATGAAATAGAAATAATAATTCAAACCTTTGTACTTTTTCAGCAGAATATATTTGTTTTAATTAAGTATTCATAATAATTAGTCATCTATCATTCAACTAAGATCATCTCAATCATTACATTCTTCCTTATGATTATCTTCTTCTATTATGAGACCTTTCTATTAATTATCAGATGATATAAGTTTCTTATGACTCCTTGTTATGGGTCTAACATTTTAATCTATTATTTTGCCAACCTTATAAATCAATTCCATCTCTGGACCTAACATGGAGATTAACTATGTATTTAAAGTTTCCTATTGATGTTTATTTTTGAAGATTTCATCATATGCCTAATCTATTTAATAATTATCTTACACTATAAATTTGCTAATATACATAATTATTAAGTGGTTATGGAATAAAACTTGCTCTTTTATGTGGTCTAATTTATCCTGTATTCTTTTCTTTTTTATTTTATCTTTTCATCTTCATCATCATTTTAGCATATATTAAAAATTCAACCTATCTTATTTTTATTAAATAAATATTACTTATCTTTTGAAGTTTTATGTTAAGATTCAACCATATTTCTATCTATTTTTAGATCTTCATCTTCTAATGTTATTAATTTCTTTGGAGTGAAATTAAACATAACCAATTGTTTTGGTGTTAATAATACCTCTTTCAATTTATCAATTTCATTCAATCTAGACAATATTGTATAAATATCTGACTATGAAATAATTTATTCACTATATTTGAGATAATGTCTTACTAAGCTTTATTCATTAATTTAACTTTTGGAACATCTTTAAATAGTAAATTGCATGTTATATAATTCAAAAAGATTTATAAATCTAATGGTATTGGTTTCTTTTTCTCAAACATCTTTTACAATTAATTTGAAAAGTAATCTAAACCAGTTGTAAAACTTAATCTAATAGCCAAACTATCCTTCTAAAAATTTTTCTATTCTTCTCTAAATGATTCAATACAATTATCACATTGATCATTTTCAGTCATTATTCTTTAATTTGATGTCTATATCTTTGAATCAAGTCCTACCCTTTCATTTTTCTATTGTTCTGCTAAAATTTATAAATTTTCTGAATATATATTCTTTTAATATGAATCATCAATACTAAAATCATAAATTCTATTTGACAATTCAACCATATCTACTATATTAATTAATATATATACATTTAACTCTATTATATATAGTTACCAATAATCCAATAAAAAATGTCACTATTTAGAGAATTCCACCTATATTAGATAGTAATTCATCTAATTTTTAATATTATCTTAAAAATTTTGTTTTAAAGGGTTTTTTTCTTAATTACAATTTTGCTAATGAATTTTCTTCGATCTCAGTAATTTCTTGTTGAATATCTGATGAATCTAAAACAAAAAATGTCCTTTCTTCAATCATACTAAATGATTATTTCAAATATACACATACCTAATTGGTAATAGACTTTCATCATTTTGGAATTCATACTTTGTAAAATAAATGTTAGCAAACTTAGTTGAATTTAAATTAAAAGTAAATGATAAAGAATCATCTAAAAAGGGTTAAATATAAGAATCTTTAGGTTTATAAGGATTGATATTCTTAACGTAAATAAATTAGATACTTAATTAACTGTATACAATCTGACTTTAAAACTAGTATCAATAGGATCATCACATATTGGGTTCCATAAATTCTATGAACTATTTTAACATTATGTAATAGATAGTTCTATGAAATCAAATTAATTGCCTAATTTTATAGGATATTAATTTTACTTGAGTATGTACCTCCTATCAAGATGTTAGTATTTATGCTATCATACTTATATATATATGTACCTTGGACATAAAAAGTCTGACAGATGAAGTTATTAAAATTACTAAGTAAAATTGATTTGGTATTCTGCAAATATTTACGTGTAACGATCTAAAGTACATGGAACTAATTGAATGTCTATAGTTTCTTTCTTGACATCGCCTTCTGTGTTTCTAAAGTAGAGTCTTAGATGGGCATTAAGCATTACTTTTATTGCATAGTGATATTAAAGTATGGTCTTTAAATAAAATTTAGCTATTCGATTTTAATGGCAAAAAGAAAGTGTGAATCTTGAAATGAGATTGTATCAATTAAATCTTCATACTCGGATATAGAGACAACTTTCAATTACTCTTTTTGAATGAAGGAAATAAAATTTGTAATGAAAATGAGAATCATTACACTCATAACTGCAATAGAAGCACAACCTCCAAAGATTGTTTTATAATTGGCTTGTCTATTGATTCTGAGGAATACAAGTTATCCAAAAATATCTAGTTTTGCAATACCTAATATAGAAAATAAATGTGTAACCAGCTGATACTGAATCCATAAGCTAAATAAATTTAGTTTATTATAATTAATATAGATATCAAGTTAGGTGAAGATTGCAAATTTTAGATATGTATTTCAGTCATTAATGGTAAGAATAATGATAAAATGAGAAAAGTTTAAAGACAAAAGAGAATATAAAAAATCTGATTATAATAAATCTCTATAAGAATGATTTCTACTATTAATAATAAAATAAATAAGACAGGGTATTTAGATATGATATTAAAAGATGGAGAAAATTAATTAATGATCAATAATTAATAAAATGATTAATAAAACCACACAATTTTAATTTCTATTTCACATTCACTAAACTACATTTTGAGATCACTGTGAAATGGAACATTTAAGTAATGTAAGTTTAGAAGGAATCTTTCAAGTAAAAATTGGAGAATAATTGAGTAATGCATATTCTAAGATGAAACTCTAATACTTGATAATAAAACAAGGATTTTTAAATATTTTATTATGAGACACAAATAATTGATTACTATTATCGAAAGTTATAATTTACTTATTAATATATGATTATAATGATTTTGAAGTATAAAATTAAAATGGATGGGATAATTATAACTTTATAGAGATATAATAGAACTAATTAAAGTATTTAAGAATTTAATATATTTAAATTGGCTTTTTATAAAAATATAGATTGAATAAGTTGATTGCATAAGGTATCTACTCAAAAACAAGTACTTTTATAATAAATAAGAGGTTATTTTTGATAGAAATACTAAAACCAATGAATTATGTGTTTTGATTATAATAAAGTTTCAAAAGTTAAAAAAACATATAATGTTTTAAGAATGAATTAAAATACATAGATTGATGAAACATAAATAAGTAATGATCTTAATTAAGGATTATACTTCATTAGTTTTTAAGAAGTCTTTCATAGAGACATAAACTAGACTATATTAAAAAATAAGAAGATTTAGTTATTTTTTATTTTGATGATAGATTTTTAATAATTTTGATGACAATTATGCAACATCTGAATTTGCAACTTCAAATTTTTTATTAGCCTTATAATTATAATTATAATTATGTGGTAGTTATATTTTAGGTTTACTTTCTACAAACTCATACGGTTAGTTATTAATATACTGATTGGAATCATCTGATTTTTAAATGTTATAAAAATGACTTAAACTAAAGTATTACAGGAATGAAAAATTGGAAATCAACATACAGAATCTCTATGATTAAAATGAATGATTTAATTTTTTAAAGTAAATACTTGGGTCAAATATCTGGTTGAAAAGAATTAATATAGAAAATAATTTAAATTTTCAATAAATCAATATGCCTTAAACTCTTAAGTTTAGAGAAAGCAATACACATTCTATAGTTATGACTAAAAGCTATACTGAATTATAGGTACTCAAAAATAAGAAATTTAGAATTCAGAAAGAAAATATTAAAAATAATATGATGTTTGATAAAATATTTCAATTAGAAATTTACAAATTTTACAGAATAGTAACTTGAATTTGTAAATGCTTATTTATTTTATGATATTTTTAAACATTAAAAATCATACTAAAGTATAATTATTATTATTTATTAATGTCAACAGGTTATGAACGAATTGATCAAGAAACTCTCAGAAGAGACGATCAACTAAATGGATTATTATAAAGAATCAGAGAAGATGTTATGAAAGGATATATTGTTGAGGTCAAAACTAGAGCTAATACCTATAATCAAGTAATGAAGTTAATCAAATTAGTTAGACAACAATTCTAAATAAAGTTCTAGATTATCATCAATGAGCAACTCGATAGTTAAACAACCTATGATTTAATAAAATAATTAAGTCAAAGACTTAAATGAAATAGCTGTTGTCTCTTAGCGAGATCAATAATAAATGTCAAATCTTTCTAAAACATTCATTGCTTCTCCCCCAAAAGTTAGAAGTGAGATCGTGAAACCAGTTGTTTTAAACTATGAATTTTCTCCAGATCAAACTTAAAATTCTATACCATAAAAAGAAGAACTTTAAACTCCTAAAACAATATCTCAATAATTAGATGATATAGAAAAGAATGCAGATACAGGTGATTTTTAAAACTATATCAAAATCTTAAAGTCAATCACTAATTAGCTCTAAAATTCAATGATAGAAAATGATCATGATTGCAACCATATGCTCAATTAAGCAATATAGACTGTTAGAACTATGTGTTTATTAACAAGATTTTATAAATAAGTAGGTGATTTCAAGAATGCTATTAAATAATTAAAAACTATATAGAAACAGTTCAAGATTTTAGAACCAAATTTAGAAGGAAAAATTTTAATTGAATTAGGAAAATTACACTTTCTCAATTAAGCTTATTAAAATGCTCAATCCACATTTTATGAAGCTCTTTAATATTATGAAAAATTATAATGGAAATCTGAAATAACTTATATATTGCTGTTGATGGCAAAATTACATTCTTGGACTAGTAATTGATAATTTATATTTAGAAAATTTCGATCTCTCTAAAAAATTAATTTATGGAGCAATAGCTATTCTTAAAGAATTCGTTCCAGATGATCATGAATTTATAGCTGAGGCTTATGTTTCATTAGGTGAATGCAATTATATTTAAAAAAATACAGATGAAGCTATTGAATTTCTTATGAAGGCAGTTAACATTAAATATAAAATATATAAGGACTATAAACATCTTAAATTTGTTGAAGTATTCAATCTTTTAGGATTAACATATGGATTAGTGCCAGATATTTAATAATCACTCAATTACTTTATTTAAGCATTATAATGTTTTCAGTAAAATATTCAAACATAATTAGAAAAAACTGTGTTTAAAGAGCATAAATTCTTAATAACATAGCTGTGATCTATTAATCATAAGGAGATGTAGACAAAGCTAGCAAATGTCATTTCAGGGCCAAAGAAATATACTCAACTTTCTTACCAAGTTAGCATAATTAGATGTAAAGATTAATTTTAAATTAAACTTGTATATCTCCCCCAATTTGAAACAAATATTTAAAATAATATAAATATTTAATCATTATATTTCTTCTATTTCCTTTGTCATTTAGTTAATTTATTAAGAACCATTAATCATATTTATTTTTAGATTTTTATCAAATTTCTTTTGATATTTTAATTCCTTTTTTTATGATAAAAATATAATTATATGTCTAACTAATATAAAAACTAAATACATATACATAGATCAAACTAATTATTCTATAGTTGTAATACATAAATAATGAGATTTGAATGATGATAAATATTTATATAAATAATTATAATTAATAAGCTCTAGATTTAATGTCTGAATTGATTTTCTAGATAGCTAAATTCAATTTAGACATTGATTTTTTGTATGTTATTATATAAATAATCTACTTATTTCTTTTTAGTTAATATGAAACGTTGTGTATAGTATTCTAAGAAAATCTTTAATTAAATATAACTAATATAAAAAAAGACTGATAATATGCATCTATAGATAAATAATCATTAAACGCTATCTGATCTTTATGAGAATAACTTATCTACTAATTTATCTTAAGCCTTTTGTTTTAAGAATTATTTCGAATTAGTTTTGCTCATTATTTTATTATTAATTAATCCATATGGGTCATTTACTTTTATACTACGTTTTCTTTCTCCTTATGCAGATACTACACTACATCTTGAGTTAGTCCTGCTATCTCTTGTTATATTGATTGATTTTTCCTTTAAAGGTATAATCAATTTGTATTGCATAGAATTTGCACTCTATGTATGTTTTAATTTATTAGTATTGTTAAATTAACTAATTATATTGATTATTTTTGAAAAGTCTTAAGTATTTGCTTAAGTCAATTATTTTAAGCTTTTATTTGGTTATTTAATTGACTAAGTCATTTGACTATTATCTTGAGTTGTAGTTGTATGTGTATTACGCCTTTAGGTAATATTGGAGGTTATTTTTATTGGTTACTTGAGAAATCCTTTAAAGTCATCAAAATAATAAGATGGCATAGAGATCTCTCTTTTTTTTATTTTTTAGGGCATTTTAAGAGTTCCATTGTTACCAATATCTGGATTAAAGAACTAAGCTGTTTGTTAAAATTGTGCAAAGCTTTAATCAATACAAGACATTCAAAAAAATGTGATTGTTAAAAATATAAATTACACATCTCAATTATACTATTAAGGCATTTTATATTCGAAATCACCCAATTTTTCTCTCCTTATATAACCAACATAAGGCATAACTTCTATCCACACTTCAAAATTGACTGTAGCATTACGCAATTATTTATGAATATCTTTGAGTGGATATTCAGCTCTTTGATTTTTCAAAACAAGCTAAGTATTTATTTTAAAAATACTTTAGATGAAGTACTCCAACTATTAGGATCATCTGGTCTAGAAATAATTTTATCATATATCACACAATCTGATTCATACTATAAAATTTATAGAAATTCATTACTCCTTTATCCTAATGTTCATGATGAACATTCACATATAAAAATAATTGTTTCAAGTTCCAATTATATACTGGTTCAAAATCTAATAATAATATTACGTGTATAAAAAACCTGCCTCTAATGAAAATTTAAATGTCACTTAATCCCAATCGGTTACACCTCCATTATAATAAGTGGCCTTGAAATGATGACTAAATAGAATAATCATTTAATCTTCAATACAATTTATCTGCACTCAATATCTTTAGATCTACTGTTGGCTTTCCAGTCTTAAAGAAATATGCTGTACCCTAATTAAGCAATGATAACACGACTTCTTTAGTATGATTAATATACCTAATGTCCATGATGTAAAGAACACGATTTAATTAAAACGAGCTGTAATTGAATACATTATTTAATTATTTATCAATATTAAGTATTACCCAACTCTCTTAGTTTTCTAAAATTCTCTAAAGCACGTGACTCTTATTTCTTTTCCTTTTTTAATGTTACTTAAAATGCTAAGTCTTTCCTTATCTCTACTTTAAATGTTAAAGCTGTAATTTTTATTTATTTTAATGCTTCTCTTAAAATTCCATTTATTTTTAATATTAACAACTTTAATTATAGTTTTTTAGCTATCTTTCCATACCTTATTTTTGGATTTAAATATTTAAATACAGCTCTTTTTAAATATATTTATCTTTGTAAATTTGCCATATTCTTTTATACATAAACAACACTCTTTATATGTTTAATAGATAACAATTACTAATGTTTTCTCTAGATCTATAGAATATTGATCATATTAGATATTTTTGATTTTCTATTGATCTATTGCAATGCTATTTTAATTAAGTATCTTTAATATAATTTCTTAAAGTAATCCAATTTAAATGTACCAGCTATACATTATTAATTTAATCTATTTATTTTCTTTTTTAATTTCAATTTGAATTCTTATAAATAATATTTCTGCAAACTCTTCTTTAGCTATTCAAATCCTTTCAAAAATGGATATTATTTTTTATAATTATTAAGATATTCTTAAGTACACTCATCAAATTTTGATTAAGTAGATACTGAATAACTAGTAGGTTTAAGTATGCTTTTCTAAACACTAGCATTACTTTTATTGATTAATGAAAAATTTTATTGTGGTGGTTCTACATATTATTTTATTCTGTCTTCCTATGGTCTAAATGTTGTATTTTGAGTCAAAGTACTTTGATATATAAAATCTAGAATCCCAAGATTATAAGCCTAGTTTAAAGAGAAAGTAGGAAACTATTGATTATCTTCATATGAAATGAAAGCTTAAAGAACTTCTTATTAATAATATCCTTCATCATCTGCAAATTTCTATAGATCTGTATGTTAAGATTACATGGCTTAATTAGCAAAGAAAACATTAATATTATTACTTTTGAATTAATCTCTTTCAAATTTACAGATATGCTTTAAGATTATATCAGCAATAGATTTTTTAAATTATAGGTTTTACAATTATTGACATAAACCTTAAATTTCATCTTTATTTTAATTTTCTAATTAGTCTATTATCATTAAAAGCTTCTGTATATAATTTATTGATCTATTGTTAAATATAGGAGTTAATTATTTATTGTTAAAATGTACAAAATATGCTAATACATGAAAACCATATGTTTGCATCTTAATTTAATATTCTTAAGTTAATTATCTATTTATTTTGTCATTGTCCAACTATTATAAATTCATAAGTATGCACATCAAAGAATAACCATAATTCAAGTTAGCAGTAAAAGGATTTCCAGCTACAAACAAACACTATAATGATTATGGAACATGTTAGAATTCCTTTATACTTTCAATCTGATTGTTAGACAAATTTAAGTATTGTAAATTTGTAAATTATTCTAATCCATCTAATTTCACTATTTTGTTTCCTGTGAGATGTAACTTAGTTCTATTATAATCAGCCAAATCACATACATGTTTTTAAATGTATTAGAATATCCAATTGTTTGAATTCCAAAATCACTCAAAGTTATAGTATCAGATTTTATGTATTATTATTTCTAGTTGATAATTTCAGATAACATTTTAATTATTATAAAAAATCTAAATTTCAAAAATAAAATCAATTGAAAATAAATTAAATAACAAGATTTAATACATATAATTATATTGACAAAGATATAATCAAAAAATCTTAATTTAATTATTAATAAAAGGGCATAAAATTTCTTCATTTAATTCAATTTTAATATCTAGAAATAAATGAATTTATTACAGTTTTCTTGTATAGAACACCTTCTAATTATAAGAGCAAAGTAAAATTCGAATTTTTGATAAAGGATATTAATGTTATCTTATCTAAAGAATCCTTCGAATACTATATGGACTTTATAATCAAAATCTCTGTATATGTCGACTTAGATATACTTTTTACTTGTATTACCAAATATAATAAGTAAGAATAGATGAAGAACATCTATTAAAATCTTAACATCACATTCTAAGCCATATGTTTAAATAGTTAAATAGCGTTTATATTAATATGCTATTTTCTTTATGTAATTGTTCAGATTAATTTATTGTATTTATTTCTTTTGTGAATTAATTTTTCCTATTAAATATTTGATTTGGATAAATTAAGATAACTAAAAGAATTTTCTTTTGTTATACTACTTATCTAAATCTATAATGTTAACTAAATGTTTAAGTATTTTAAGAATAATGGTTGATTGAGATAGGATATCATTATTAGATTTAGTTTAATCTTCATTGACTAGAAGAATGATTGGTTTATCTCCAAAAAATAGCGAAAAATTAAATTAAATTAATTTCTTTTCATACTTGACAAGAATTTATTAATTAATAACATCTTATTAATTTTTTTTATGTTAATTAATTTATTAAAAAAAGAAATTCTGAATTGGTTGATTATTGCATTTTGCTTAGCGAATATATTCATAAAAAGTATCAAATGAAGTGTTTTAAGGTAGAATAGTTTATATGACTTTTTTTATTTTAAACTCTTCATCATCATAATGTAATAATACAAATTTCTTATTATTATTTAATATTTATTGAAATATTTTTTCCCATTTATTATCAACTAAAGTCAAAATAAACTAAGATCGTTTGGCTTTATTAAAATTATATAAGTAATATATCCATACTAAATGAAGTGCAGCAGTTATAAGCATAACATTTATATTCTCTAAATCTCCAGAACGTAAGAAAAAATAAAGTCTCATTCCCAAAGTTATGATTGTTCCAATAGCAGCTTCAGGAAATTCCCCCATTATACTATTTAATATATTTGCTGTCACTTAATTCCCACCATTATAGCTCTAAGCAATTAAGTCAGTAAAAACATCATATTAAAGAACATAAAGTGTAAAGATAATATTTATTGCTGACTAAGTTATTCTTAATTTTTAACTATTTTCAAATTTTAGAGCATTATAAATCAATATAATAAGCAACATAGTAATATGTGGATATATATTATCAATATTTCCTGAGATTATCATTGTACAAATTTTAAATAGCAATCCTATTGTTAATGTATAAGAAAATAGTTTAAATTAAAATATTCTTTGTGATATTTGATGATTTTTTTGATAGAGGTCTTCAATATTTTTATTTCTAAAAAAGCATGTGTATTTATTCATGTTAAATTAATTAAAAAACAATTATTTTGATACCACACCTTTATTAAAAAAGATTATAATTATTTGGTTAATTCATTCATCAATTTCAGGGAATAGTATAATATGTGATTTATTTATATTAACAAAAAGATAAGGGATTAAAATTATAAATAGATAAAAGTTTTTAATGGAAATTTAGATCTATAAAGGTTTAAATTGATTATAAATAAAATGATAAATAAAAGCAAAAAATAATTTAATTAATGAATAAAGAACTTAATAATTATAAAAATGAATAGCAAAATTTGATAATTACAACAGATAGAGAGAATAAAGAAAGTTGGTTTGGGAGATTGTTTTATTTGAATATTTATTCACTAATGAAAGTTTAAAAATATATTATTTTTAGAATGCATAATCTCATTAGTTAAATGAAGAAGAATTAGAAGAATATTTTATATAATAATCATCAGAATCATTGCATGAATAATTTTCAGAATTCTAAAAATAAAACTTAAGTTCTAGTTTAACAATATAGCTGTTAAAGTTTTTTGTTAGTATATTTATAGTAATTATTAGAAAGGTTCTTCAAAATATATTGTATACAACTTATTTAATTGGGTAGTCAACTTTTAATGCCATTGATAATCCATTATGTGTTGATTTATGTTTCTAATGAAGAAAAAACAAAATCAGATGGTATAATTCTAATTTCCATTATTTTTGCAGTAAGAATTATAGGTATATTAACATAATCTCATTCAAAATTGATGTTAGTAAATATCATTATATATATTAAAGATTTTAGCTGGATAAGATGCTATGGCAATAGTGAGTATGTAGATTATGAATAAATGTTTAAAATTATCAACTCTAAGCAATACATAACGTACTATAGGAGAGATAACAAATTTAATTTAAGTAGATGCATAAAAAATGGTATATGCTTCAAATAATCTATTGAATATATCAATCATTCCAATATAAACATGTAAATAATAATTATTATAATAGTAATTACTTTGATATACATATATAGAGAAATAGGTTTTACTGTATTTGTTGGTATTATCATAATAGTTTTGACATTTATTGCAAATCATTTTCTTGGCAAAAAGTTATTATTGTCTTAAAAGGCTGTTCTAAAAAGCAAAGATGATAGAATCAAATAAACTAATGAGGTTTTCTAATAAATAAAATTCATAAAAATAAATGCATATGAATCTATATTTTAAAACAAAATAGAATAATTGAGAGAAGCAGAAAGAATATGTATAAAGAAGAGATTAGATCATTTTTCTTTTAATGTATTTTTTGGTTGGCTTTCTCCTTAATTGATATTAAGTTTAAGTTTTGGTGTTTATGCTTATTTAGGAAATGAATTAACTCCTAGTAAAGTATTTCCCATTATTAGTTTGCTTTTAATGTTAGCATCTAATTTATAAATATTACCAATTTCATACAATTCATTATAAGAAGCATTATTATCATTAAAAAGAGTATCAACATTTTTGGAGACAGATGAAATCATGAATAAATGCATAGAATAATTAGATTATAGAGATACTAATATAGCAATAAAAATAGAATAAGGAAATTTTAATTGGAATAGAAATTAGATAGAGAAGGAGAGTTTTCCAATTTTAAAGAATATCTCTTTAATAATTTAGCCTACTTAATTTATATCTTTGATTGGAGATATTGGTAGTGGGAAATCATCCTTAATTTAAGCTTTAATAGGAGAGATGGTATATAAAGAGGGACATTAATAGCCTCATGTATAAATATATGGAGATATAGCATATGTTGGATAGAAAGCATGGATATAAAATGGGAGTGTGAAGGATAATATTTTATTTGGTAAAGAGTTCCATTAAACATCTTATGAAAATGCAATTTATTATTCTTGTTTAAATTAAGATTTAGAAATATTAATAGATGGAGATTCAACAATAATTGGAGAAAAAGGAATTAATTTATCAGGTGGTTAAAAAGCAAGAATAAGTTTAGCAAGAGCAATTTATAGTGATGCTTCTATATATTTATTAGATGATCCATTAAGTGCTGTTGATATACATGTTGCCAATTTTATAATGAAAGAATGTTTCCTTAAATATTTAAAGGATAAAACTAGGATGTTATGTACTCATACTTTGAACTATTGTTAATTTACTGATAAAATCTATCTTATATAAAATGGAGAGATTACAGATTAAGGGAATTATCAATATATGAAATAAAATTAAAAGTTTTTAGAAATAGAATAAAAGTTTAATACTAAAACAGAAGAACTTATAGAAAATGATTTATAGAAGAATTAAATATAAAATGATATGTTATATATGAATACATCTTCTGCAACAAAAAAATAAAAAGAATTCAAAGATAAAGAAGAATTAATATTAAAAGAAGATCGTTAATCTGGAGATATTGATATTTCTGTTTATTAGAAGTATTTTTTATATAATGGTGGTTTTACAAATTATATGTTCTTATTTATTGTAATGATAATGTGGATAATTGTTTAATTATTCTCTAATCTTTGGATTGCACATTGGTCAGAAGATTTATACAATTAAGATTACAATCAAAAGACTTATATGATTGTTTATTTGTGTTTAGGAATATCTTAAGCAATATTAGCATATGGTAGAGCAGCTTCAATTGCTAATTCAAGTGTTAAATCTACAACAATAATACATAATCAAATTATTAAATGTTTACTTAATGCTCCTTAATGTGAATTTTTTGAAAGAGTTCCTACAGGAAGAATCATGAATAGATTAACAAAGGATATAAATTCTTTAGATATAGAAATCAATATGAATTTAAGTTTTGCATCAACTAAAATAAGTTAAATTGTAAGTTCTACAATAATTGGTTTAATAGCTACAACAAAATTGATAATAATACCATTACTATTTTTCTTTTATTTAAGTATCAAAATTTAAAGAATTTACATGAAAGCTAGTAGAGAATTATAAAGATTAGAATTAATAAGTAAAAGTCCAATATTGAGTTATTTTGTAGAATCATTATAAGGTTTATCAACTATAAGAGCTTTCTAAAAGTCTTTATTATTTCTATCTAATTTTAGTCAAAAATTAGATAGAAATAGATAAATTATATTTATTTCTAATCATGCAAGTTGTTGGTTTAATTAAATTTTAGGATTTTTAAGTTTAATAGTAAATATGTTTGCCATTATTTATTGTATACTTTTTTCTGATAATGCTCCATTTGCTGGATTAATTTTAACCTATGTATCCAGCTTAGATATTAATACTTAACAAATGATTGATACATTAGGATTAATAGAAAATAATATGATATCATTTGAAAGATGTCTAGATTTTACTAAAGTTCCTTAAGAAAAACAAAATCAAAATTAACCACCTTAAAATTGGCCAATATATGGGAAGATAGAATTTAAAGATTTATCTGTTAGATATAGGCCTAATTTACCATTTGCATTAAAAGAATTTTCATATATTATTAATTAAAATGAAAAAATAGGAATTGTTGGTAGAACTGGAGCAGGAAAATCTACTATTACACTCAGTTTAATAAGAATATTAGAAGCTAATGAAGGTCAAATTCTAATTGATGATATTGATATTTCTTAGATTTCATTGTAGAAACTCAGATCTTCAATTACTTCTATTTAATAAGATGCTGTTATATTTCATGGAACTATTAGATAAAATTTAGATCCTTTAGGATAATGTCATGATGATGATATAACAAAAGTCTTATATGATTGTTGTTTAGAGAAACTTTTAAATGAAAGAAATGGTTTGGATACAATGATTAATGAAAGTGGAGATAATTTAAGTGCTGGAGAAAAGTAATTGATTTGTATTGCTCGAGCTATTCTTAAAAAAGCTAAAATTATATTGATAGATGAAGCAACTGCCAATATAGATTTAGAAACTGAAGAAAGAATCTAAAAAGCTATAGCAATAGCTTTTAGAGATTGTACAGTTATAACAATTGCACATCGTATTAATACAATCATGAAATGTGATAAGTATAAAATTATTTTAATTAAGAATACTTGTCATAGATAATGGTATATTAATAGAATCAGGGGCAACCAAAGATTTGTTAAGCAATAAATCCTCTGTTTTTTATAATATATATTAAGAGGTAATGAATGGTTAAAAATCAATTATATGACTCTAAAAACAAGAGTTCAAATAGTGTAACTATATATCATTTATTTTATATATTTTATAGATCTATTAGAATATTTAAAAAATAAATTTTAAATTAATTCTCTTAACTTTTTATTAAATATTTATTATTATCTTTTTCTTTCTTCATTATATTAAAAATAATAATTAATAAAATATTAATGGATTCTTTTAATAAAATTTATTTATACTTTTGTTATCCAGAAATTAATATTATTTACAATTATTAGTTGATTAATATATAGAATATATATATATTAATATTAATAAATCTAATACAAAATTATATATAAATATAACAATTAATTTATTATGTATAATACTGAGTTTTGGGTAAAATATGTGTTCAGAGTATTACATATTGGTAGTGTTACAGCTTTAGGCGGTCGTATAATATATGATTATTTATGGCCTGATCAAGCAGAGATAACAAAAGCTTAAATATTATTTGCAGGAATTTCAGGATTCCTAATGATTTTAGCAGGAATTGTTAACATATTTTTATTAAAAGGAAAAGAAAAGTTAAAATCTAAAAATAAGTTTTGGGCTGGTACTTTACATTTGAAAGCAATCACAAGTAATAATATTATTAATAATAATAGCCATAATTATACTAACACCATTGGCAAAATATATATCAAGAGATCCATAAATAGTGAAAGCAATATAATTTTATTATGTAGTTGCTATGTTGTTGTTGAGTCCTTTTTTAAGATTCTATCGTGAATGGTGGACTGAATTAAATAGATAAAATAAATTAAGTTGAAAATAATATTGCATTATAATATGAAACAATATATTATTAATGTTTTTATCATTTTCAATAAAGAAGTATATATAATTTAATTGATATCAAAATATAATCATACTCTTATGAACATTTTATATTTGATATAAGAATTCAGTAGTTATATTGAATTATAAATAAATGATATTTGTAATGAATATATATTTTAACATGTTTATGTAATTTGTTTGATCCATTAACAATTTAATGATAAAAAGTGAATTGATATGAGTGATTTATAAATTGTCTCATTAATCCTTTTAAGAGAATGAATAGATCTAAATAAAGGTTGTTCATTTAATATTATTATGTTACAAAAATCAACAAAGCTAACTAGATGTCAAAGGATAGTTTAGGGTATTAAGGATGATATGTAATCTAAAGTATAGTAAAGACCACTTACGAACAGATCAACACGTCTAAAAAATCTGACTACTGAATCATCTCCTATGATATTAGACTATATACCATTACCTGAGAATCCAAAATTAGATGCAATGATGGATAATATCAAACGTATATTGGATAAACATAAGAAATAACCATCTGCTTAATAGGAATTAAAAAGCATACTTTCTGCAAATTAAGTGAAACAAATTTATGGAAGTAGAAGACATATGAT
Organism: Paramecium pentaurelia; assembly: GCA_905183005.1. Lineage (NCBI taxonomy): Eukaryota > Ciliophora > Oligohymenophorea > Peniculida > Parameciidae > Paramecium > Paramecium pentaurelia. The sequence goes on along the minus strand of CAJJDO010000124.1, from coordinate 124,824 downwards.
TGAAGTACGATTTAAAGAGTTCTATAATTCAAGATTGGCAAGTCCTTAAATTCATTCAGATGTAGTAGTGGATGTAAGTCCATAATAGATTGACATAAAGTCATCTCGTTTGATACAATATCAAAGAAGAATTGGATTAGTGAAAAAGAGAGATTTACTAGAGGAGAGAATATAAGAAATTGGTTAACGATATAGAACAAAATAATGATAATTAATTAATGCCTTATAACATTTATGATTAATAACTAAGATAATAAGACCGACTGTTAGCCAAGTTCTAAGAACTTTTTAGCAAGCCATCACAATAAACTTATTTGAATAAAAGTGAAGCTCTTCTGATAGCAACATTATTTCTCTTAGAAGGATTAGTACAAACTACATTAATGTTACATACTTCATTAGTACTGATTTATTTGTTAAAGATCATTTACTCATCAAATCCTTAATACTTACAAATCTTCACTTTAAAATGGTTTTTATTAAGTAAATTCTTAACATGTAGATTTTTTTGGACATTAATGTCAGAAATTAATATTGAATAGTTGAGAATAGATTTTGTATTATTATGTTTTTAGATGATCATAATTGTTATCAAATTTAGATTATCTAATATTAAAATAGCTATTTTAATAGGAATTCTAACATTTTAAGTTGGATTACAATATATTTTATCATAGAAATTAGATGATATTACAATTATATGTTGGATTGGAGGATTAACAATTATGTGGATACTCTATTAAAAGTAGTTATAAATTTAAGAAGAGTATGATTAAAAGATTAAAGAATTTGATGGAGAAGCTATAAAATTAAAGAAAGAAATAGAGATGTCATATAAAACAATAATAATTGAAGATTAATAATAATCTCGTTAAGAAGAATTATTAAAAAAATTACGTTTATTAAAATATTAGAAATTATTAGACAAAACTGAGCATAGTTATTTAGAAGAAAAGCTTTTATAAAAATAAATGAGTTAACCTTCTAGAGTATTAACAGTACGTAATTTACCTGATGATGATGATAAAAGTTCTATTTAAGAAATAGAAGATTCTCCTAGTAAAAAATCACCAATTAGAAGAGCTTTAAGATTAAATTCTATTAATGAATCATTATCATTTGCTCATACTGTTGGTCATAGTATGAATAGAGATGAAATTAAAGAAAATGATGAAAATTTTTTTACTTTGGATGATTTAGATGATTTACTTAAAATAGTAAGTGGTAGAAAAGAACATTTATGGTTACCCTCTTTTTTAAGAAGTAATAAGAATATTGATACTAGAGGTTCTGAATCTTTCTCTCCTGAAGCTAAAAAGTAATTTAAAATTATTATCATAGTTTTATTCTTAATCATTTTACTGAACGTGAATTTAATTTTTAATAATAATAAGGTGAAACTAAGATTTAAGAACATTAATATTTTATAGATTCTAATTATAATTAAATGAAAGAATGTTTAAATAATTTTAATTTTGATTTCTTTGAAGTTAATGAACCAAATAAATTTATTAGTTTTAGTTCCTTTATATTTCAATAATATAAGTAATCAATCTAAACTAAATATTAGTATTAATTAAGTACTTAAAATTAAAGAAAAGTCAATTTAAATTGAATTCTGTCATAGAATTGAATCATTTTATATGCAAAATCCTTATCATAATTCTATTCATGCTATGGATGTAGCAAATTCTGCATCTTTTTTTTTAGAGAATGGTCTAGATGTCACTCCATTTGAATAATGTTGTTTAATTATTTCAGCATTATCACATGATGTAGGACATCCTGGATTAAATAATGGCTTTTTGGTTGCTTCTCAATCTAAATAAGCATTAATATGTAAAGATGAAACCATTAAATAGATAATGATTAAAGTGTATTAGAAAGTTATCATGCTTCTTTGATGTTTCATGTTTTGAAAGATGAAAAGGCAAATATCTTAAAGAACATAAATGATGTTGATTATAAAGGATTTAGAAAGTATTGTTTAAATTTAATATTGGATACTGATTTACAAAAGCATTTTCCATTATTAAATAAATTTAAGAATTTTCTAGCTTTAGGCTCAGATAGTCAATCAGATGAGTAAAGCAAATTATTAATTCTTTCTATAGCAATTAAATGTGCAGGTAATATTGATAATAATAATATATAGATATTGGACATGGAGCAAAATAATTGAATTTACATAAATTATGGAGTCGTAGAATTATTGAAGAATTCTTTTTATAAGGAGATTTAGAAGCTTAAGTTGGTATATAAGTGACACCAATGTGTGACAGAAGTCAAAGTGTAACTAAATCGTAGGAAGGCTTTTTAAAAGCTATAGTATGGCCTTTATTTGATGCTTTTGGAGAATTTTTGAAAAAGTATAAAGATAATAATTAATTCTTTTTAGTGAAAATTTTAAAAAGATTTGTTTAGATTAAATAAGTGTGAATATCTAATATTGGTAATAGCAATAATAGGAAGAGGAAGAAAATGGAAAAGAATATAAATGTTCTTTCTTTTTAGATACTAATATTATTAGCATTCCAGTATAGAATAAAAATATGATGTTCAATTTGAATTGGTGATATTTAATATTATTTTTATTAATTATTTTATATTTTCAGATATTGTATTCACATTTAGTTTAGGGTAATTTATGTTTGGTAATCCAAGGATGTTTGATCATTTATTCAATTGTTAATCTTTTATTAGGATCAGATTGAAGACCTCCTTTAACAAAGAATGTTAATTCAGATGAAAAAGTATGAGGTATTGTTAAACGATGCTAAATTGAAATGATAATTAAACTGAATACTTTTAGTATATTATCCATTATGCCTTTCTAATCTTTATTTCCTAAAAGAACAAATGGTGTTTAACCATACACTAATTCATAAGCAAGTACAGCTATTTGCCATGCATCCACTCTTAAATCATAACCCTTCATCTGAATTACTTCAGGTGCCATGAATTCTATTGTACCACAAAAAGTTTATCTTCTGTCTTGATTAGAACAAACACATCCAAAATCACCAATTTTTATTTGATTAAATGATAACATGATATTCTCTGTCTTTAGATCTCTATGCATGACTTTGTTTTAATGCATATACTAAATGCATTGTAGTATTTAGTTTATATAATAAGATGCTTTATTCTAAGTATTGTAGGCACATTTACTTCTGGGAACTTGTATCCAGGTTATTTTCTTTGGACTTTAAAGAGTTCACCTTCATTGCAATATTCCATTAGCAAATACAAATTGTATTCATCAGAATAGCAATTATACAACTTAACTATGTTAGGATGATTAAGTTTCATTTGCACTTGAATTTCTTGTATCATTTGTTTCTATAACTATTCATCCTAAATTTTCTCTTTCTTTATCACTTTCAAAGCATAGATTGTACTACTCAATTTGTCGCTTATTTTAAAGTCTGATAGTACATGCACAAATGAACATCTGAAAATTATCCTCTTCCTAGTAATTTACCAATTCTAAATTGAGGAATCGCTTCAAATGTTTGGAACCTTGACTTGGGAAACCAAGATTATACTGTCTTATATGTCTATATTCTTGACATTGTCATACAATCCTATGGAGAAACCTTTTTTAACATTGGTGATGCAATTCTGCTGGTCATATTTACTAATGTAGGTGGTTTATGTGATTATTCTGCTGTTGATTTAGATGAAGTTGATTCTTTACTACCACCACGAAGTGTTTAATTAACTGAATCACGTAATCTTAATAAGTTTTATTCGAGAGTGACTGTTCTAGCAATTAATCCATTCCATTTTGTTTATGTTTCATGCATCTTTTATGAAACTGACATTTTTAAGTTACTTTATATCTTCTCTTATTTTTTAGGTTCTGAATTACCTCTAACTTAAGTTGGTTTTTAGAGATAAAATGATTTCATATAATAATTTTATGATTATTATAATAATTAAAATTATTTGTATTTATTATCAAATATTTACAATTCTTTATTTTATAATCAATTCTAAATTTTATTTAATACAAGATTAGAATTAAATATAAATATATTATTTTATATACGATTTAATGATTGATATTTAAATCAATTCTTATATTTCTTAATAAAACTATAAACACTTTAATTTATATATTTTATAATTGATTACTTTAAAGTATATATATATTAATTTATAGAACTATTTTAAACTATTGAATTTATCTTTTTATATTAAATTAAAAACTCTAATAAATCAATTAAAAAAAAAATAAATAAATAAAAAATGTATCTAGTTTATAAAATATAACTAATAATTTTTATATTAATTATCATACCATACAACCATAAATCCATTTTCCTTAAATTACAATTTAATCATCTTATAAAAGGGTACCAACACCATGAAAAGTGTCTTATGAGAATCCACCAACAAATTTATATTATTCATCTCCACAATTAAATTACATAACACCTTTTCCAAAAAATTATCCATTTCTAAATTCTCCTTCATATATAGTAAATTAATGTTAAACTAATTGAAATGTTTTAAAATTGTTTAAATTAAATTTATCCTCTTAAAAATCTTAATTTATAAATCTTCCTTTACCTTCAAAATGATCATATAACCATTCTCCTTAATAAATTATATTTTAATTTGCATCTTTAAGTGTACCATTTCCAGATCTTAAACCATTAACCCATTCACCTTCATAAATAAATCCATTTTCATAAATTTTTCTACCTCTTCCATTTTTAATATCTTCAACTATTTTAAAATTAGATTTTTTAAATTTATTAACAGAATGAGTTGAATTATGACCTCTATTTCGATGACTGATAATAATATTTGATTATCTATTTGTATCAATATTTGTTGGATTATTATTATTAATTGAACTTAAACATGATTTAATTGATTATTAACTAGAGAGATTACTTATATAACAAGACTAAAAGTAAGATTATTAATCTAAATTTTCGAGATTATTTTTTTATAGTTGAGATCTTAGTGATATTAATTAAGATGTAAATTTTTGAAATTTATCATTTTTCAATTTGTTAATAGAAGATTAAGTAAGCATAACTTTTTGATTATTAATTCTAAAGGGAGATTCTAAAATACCAAGAGAGTTGACTCTTTTTAAGCGATAAGTCATAGGTGGATTAGAAGCTGCAGTTGTTTTTTGAGTGTCTTTAAAATAATTTTTCATGATATCAGTTAAGAAAAATAAATAATAAAATTAAATGTATTGATAAATAATTTCACTCTTCTACATAGACATCTTTATTTCCAAAGTCTAAATTACAATATTATCCCATTCCTTTACCATAATTGAGACAGTTCAATTTAATTTTATCTAAAACAGAGTCATCTTCTATAGTAGCAGGCATCTATAAAATAATTATATATGTAAATAAATACCTTATATTATTATCCATTTACAATAGCTTTAAGAGTACCTCTAAGAACTTTTCCACTTCTAGTTTTTGGTAACTTTTCAACAATTATAACACTTTAAAAACATGCTAATGGTCCAATATCATGTCTAATCATAGAAATAAGTTCTTTTTCTAAATTAACTGGATTAACATCATGTCCTTATTTAATGACTATAAGTCCAACAGGAATTTCACCTCTTAAATCATCCAATTTAGCAACAACTGCAGCTTCAACAATATCCTTATGTTTTAAGAGTACTTCTTCCATAGCAGCAGTACTTAATCTATGTCCAGCTGTATTAATAATATCATCTATTCTAGTCATGATATGTAGATATCCATTTTGATCAAAGAAGCCAGCATCTCCAGCAGTATAATATCCTGGAGTATCAGAGAGATACTTTTGAATGAAAGCTTCATCATTATTGTAGAGAGTCTACATGAAACTTGGTGGCATAGGTAATCTGATACAAATTCTTCCCATTTATCCAGTTTCAACCTCTTTATTATCATTATCCATAATTTTAATCACAAATCCAGGAGAAGGTTTAGTTGCACTTCCAGCTTTAGAAGGGAAAGTGTGTAAATCCATAAAATTACAAGAGATAATCCATCCAGTTTCAGTTTACCAATAATGATCATTTATTAATACACCAGTATTACTTTGTATCCAATTATATGTAGGTATATCACATCTCTCTCCAGCCATAGAAATACTTTTTAAACTAGAAATATTTGATTTTCTAATCCAATCACCATTAGGATCTTCTTTTCTCATAGCTCTTAAAGCAGTGGGGGCAGTGTAGAATCCAACGACTTTATGTTTCTCAATAATTCTCCAAATGGCTCCTGGATCTGGAGTCTAAACAGGTTTGCCTTCATATAAAACAATAGAGCATCCTTATAAAAGTGGGCCATAAACTGTGAAAGAATGTCCAGTTACCCATCCTATATCAGCCATAGAGAAGTACACATCACCGGCTTTCAAACCTAAAATGTGTCTCATTGTCCACAATAAAGCCACAACTGTGCCTCCAGTATCACGTTAGATACTATAATAATGAATAGATATAGTTACCCTTTTGGTTATCCAGTAGTACCAGAAGTATAAAGAATATAAAGTGGATGAGTACTTTCTACTTCAATACATTCAATGGGATTAGCAAATTTCATAGCAGTATAATAATCAAAATCTCTTCCAATTACCATATTGCATTATTTTGTTGGTCTTTATACAATTAAACAAATTGGTGTATGATTTGATATTTAGATAGCTTCATCTAACATCACCTTATAATCAACAATTTTATTGACTTCTAACCCACATGAAGCAGTTATTATTAAGGTTGGCTTACAGTCTTTAATTCTCCCACTTAATTCCAACGCAGAAAACCCTCCAAAAACTACAGAATGAATTGCTCCTATTCTTGAACATGCTAACATAGCAAATACTGCTTCAGGAATCATAGGCATATAGATTATTACTCTATCACCTTTTGAAACTCCTTTGAACTATTCTATATTAGAGTTTACCAAATTGACGATAAACGCCGCTCAAACGAGAAACATGATCATGTAATTCATTGAATGTGTATTACAAACTATTATGAACCATATTGCTTTCCCAATATAAAGCCACTTGATTTCCCCTTTAAATTAAATGTCTATCTAATGCATTATAACAGAAATTTAATTTTCCATCTCCAAACCATTGATAAAAATAATCATTTATTTTTGTCAATATTTATTCTGGTTTCTTAATCCAATCAACGAATTCACTTTATTCACGCCTTAATCTTATTAATTTTTACTTTACCAATAATTGATCCTTTCTTCAGCATCACTAGCTCTATTTACTGCAATTTCATAAGAATTTTACATTTTAATAAATTAATTAATGTTTTTTTTTTAATATATTTTTATAACTTGAATGCTTTTATTCTGAGGTAATTTGAACAGAATATAAAAGAATTTCGAAACTTTCTCAAAGATTTACGGATGTCATTACAACTCAATATAATGCATCAAATCAAAGTATTTATATTTATCATATGAAATATATACCTCTTATAAAAAAGATCATTATTACTATTCATTTTATATATCTTTCATGATATTCTTTTGAATAATTATTATAAAATAAATAAACAGTTCAAATTAGTATATTTGATCTTTTCAATTAAATATTATATCACAAATATACAAAAGATAATTTTCAATCCTTTTTGTATATTTGTATATGCATTTAGTTATCATGATAAATATTAATCTATAGAATATATATCTTTTGTTTATTTGGATGTAATAAATTACTGTATAATAAATGTATAATTACTGTATAAAAATTGAAAATTTTAACCAAATTTGTTGAAATATTAACTATAAGTGATATATAATTAATAATCAAATTTTGGGTCTTTTTATCATATTTCTTCTGACAGAATAAAATGAAGGTGGAACAGAAGGTCTAGTTGTATTATAAGATTCTGATAATTTTGTTGGTTCCTATTAAAGTCTCATTTTTAATTTCAATTTCATAGCTTCAAAATTAGTTTAAGTATTATTCATAATAGTATTTCTTACATTTGTTGTAATTTATGGAGGTGATTTAGTTTAATTATTTCTTTTAATTTCTCTTAATTATTTTTATTTTTAAGCTGTTAGATTACTACGCAATCTAGTATGACGTTTAAAGCCAGAATATAAACTTGTATTGAGTCCTTGAAAAGGTGTGAATTTTTCATCTTCCATAACTTCCAATTAAGTTGTAGATGGTCTAGGTATTAATGAATGAGGATTCTATTCCATAGTTTGATTTACATTCAAAGAATTATCAAGATATTCTATAGTAGCAAATTATTTTTAATTGATGCAATTTGTTAAATAATTATTTACTTAATTTAATTTCTTAGATTAAGAACGAGATGCCATCTTCTTAAGAATCATTCTTTAAGCAGCTGATTGATAAGGTTGATAGACTTTATTTTGATTATGTTCAATAGATAACATAATAGTTTACTGTAATAATGGTTTTTAATAAGTAGGACTACATTTTGATTCTAATTTAGATTTTTAAGTTTAATACAATATAGATAATAAGGGTTTTGATTGAATAGATTTAGATTTATTTATTTCTTCAGATTTGTTTTCATTAGTATCTTCTTCTATTTCATCACCATCATCAAATGAATCAGAATTACCTTCAGAACAAGATTGATTCATTTTATCAGCATCCATTTTTAATTATTCGATTAATTTTTAAAATTTTGTATTTTAAAATGATATTTAACAAGGATCAGTGATACTTTTCTTATTGAGAATTGAATTATTTTTAGTAAATCTATTTGATCTTTTAAGGTCTTCATTTTTAGAATTATAAATCTAATCCATTTCATTTTATGTATCTATCATATCTATTAAAGTTTCTCCAATAATCCAACCCATTTTTAACCAATTTTTAGTATTAAATTCAAATGTTTAAGTTTATGTGTAGTAATTACCATTTGATGTTTCAATTGTAAAACAATTTACTATATCATATAAATCAGCAAATACTCCACGAGCTGTAGATTTTTTAGATTAACTAATTCTGAAAATTGATGAATAAAATCTAAACATTTCAGTTTTCTAACTAAGTAATTTTGGAAGAATACGACATTTATAATAATTATAATTCCAAAGAGCATATTCTGGACCATACAAAAAGACATTCTTTTTGACTAGTTTATATGTTATTCATACTGGAATGTCCATGTAAATCGATAAAGGCTATTAAATTATTTCCAAATTTCTTGTATTAATCTTTAACTAGTTTCTTCATAGCTTAAACAGTAGGGAATAGAATTCCATCAGTCTATTTAAATTTTCTATTTAAATCTTTTCCTGCTAAACCTGTTCTATAATTGCCTAGAATAACTCCATCAGGATTCATCATTGGTATTACTTTAATGATACATCTTTAATAGATTATTCAATTTTTAATACTTTTCTAATATTTTAATTGCTGATTGACTTGATAAATAATCCATTACACCCTACATAACCCATGAACCATTTGATTCTCCAGGATGAATACGTGCTTAAATTATTATACATTTCTTATTCTTATTTTTATATTTACTAAAAGTAAACATAGGTAATTGTACTCCTCCTAATGATTCACATAAAATTGAACATTTAACATGATTACAATTTTTCTATAAATTATCACAATATTCTAATAATTAAGAATATGTATATGGAACACAATAAGCAATCTTAATTAATTCATTATCTTAATTGCATATGATACAAAAACTAAGACAATTATTATTATTTTAAGATGTTCTATATTATACATTCTCTCCTCCTTATAACCATTCTTAATTAGTTGATCTCCATATATATGGTTTCATTCCACGTTCATAAAGACTGTGAGATTTTGTAAAATTACAAATATTTAATTAGATTTTTTCACCTTTTTTCATTCCATTTAATTCAAAATTGTACCAAGATGTATGTCCTTAAGTATTTCCATCCACTCTCATATATAAATTATACTCAAATTCTGATACTTAAGTCACTAAATCCAAATTGCCACTCTCAAAAATTGAATTGAATTATATTTTACTATTAAAAGTAGGATTCATCCCCAAAAAAGGATATTAAGGTTTGTTTTAAATTGCTTTAGATTTTTTAAATGGATATGATGAAGTAGTTGAATATTACTTATGCATTTAATGGTTATCTTAAGGTCTAAATCCAACATAAACAAGTTAATTGTTCTATAAAGCTTCTGACATTATTTAATCATTTAACTAATTGTTGAAATTTAGTGTAAGTAATTTACTGTAATCCAATTTTGGTGCCCAACCAAGTAACATGTCATTTTCAAGACTTATAGTTTCATCAATTAGAGCTATGGGTTTAGGAATTTGATTGTGAAATGGTTATTTGTTCAAATCTGCATCCTAATTTAACATAAAAATATATATATATATATTAAAATATGGGGAACTGTCAAAACTGTTTGGTATAGGAAGAGGAGTAAGTAGAAATTCAATTCAACAATCATACTGAAGAAGAAGTGTAAGCACCACCTTATACACAGCAACCTCCATTATTAAATCTAGATGTAAAAACTTGGTAGAAAGATTCTTACAGTCTCTATGATTATGAAAACAGTACTTTTATACATTGTCAACAAATCCCTATTAATGGCACTAGCTATCTTACTTGCAAAGCTAATAAAGTTTTATATAATGAAGGGAGCTACTCCAAAAACAAGTAAACTATATTCTTATATATTTTTAGTGAAAATATAGAGGAAACACTTCTTCTTCCACTTGAATATGAAAATGAAACCTTTTAATTATTAAATCTACGCTTTAATAAAAGGCTCTAAACTTAAGAACTTGTTGATGACTATTCAAAAGAAGTAAACTTGATCGTCATCTATATAGGAAGGAGACAAACTTTTATCTGAGAACCAAACCATTCATGCTGACTTTCAAATGAGTTTTAATATTCAGAAATTAAGAACAAACACTAATAGATAAATGGTTTGTGAAATGACTAAAGGATCTAAAATTTGGTTGGTCACCAGGTCTATTTAAACTGCCAGCATTAATGAAGGCTTGGTGCTGAAGGTTGGAGATGTGATTAAATTAGGAAGAGTTAAATTAATTATTAAGGAAATTTAATTGTATCGTGAAGCTAATTAAGATTTATTAGAAGAATCATCAATATGTTCAGTTGAAGATAAAAATGAATTTTCTAAATAATGTCGAATTTGTTTATCAACTGGAGAATCACCCTTAAATCCATTAATTGATCCATGCAAATGTATTGGTAGTACTAAATATGTACATATAAATTGTTTACTAAGATGGTATTAATTTATATTCTATTTCAACTAGGATATAATAAAGTTCTCATTTTAATAGTAATGCATATTGTACTAGATTTATATGGAAATCTTTGGAATGTGAAATCTGTAAATCAGTCTATCCTCCAATTTTTGAAAGGAATGGAAAATCATTTAATCTAATAGAATTAAGCAAACCAAAAGATAAACCTTATATAATTATGGAATTCTAACAAAAGAAATAACATGATAATCCTTAATCAAATGACAGTAATGGATTATATATAGTTAATTTTGGAACAAAAAAAGAACTTAAAATAGGAAGAAATCATGAAGTAGAAATCAGTATTGCTGATATTAGTGTAAGTAGAGAACATGCACATATTAAATTAGTTGATAATAAAATTATTTTATCAGATAAAAGATCAAAATTTGGCACCTTAGTTCTCTTATAAAAAAATATCACATTTACTCCATAATTATCAGGATTGGAATTACAAATCAAAAGAACACTTGTTAAATTAAATAATTCTTAAATATCCTAAACAAATCAAAAACATAGAGACTTTGAATTATACTTAGGAAGAAATGAATGATAAATCTATTATTATTAATATGATTTTTATTATATTAAGATATAATTTTCATTTAATCTTATATGTATTCAAAAAATCATTTAAACTTCTTTTATAAATTCAATATCAACAATTTTATTTTAATCAAACTAAATAAATTTTAATTTCTATTTAACAAAACACTATAATAAATCTTAATAACCTCATCATTTTTAATTGTAATAAATATCTATTATTTTGTCAAAAAGATTTATATTAATATAATAATCACAATTTCATATTTTATCAATTGAAAATTCTTAATATCTTAAATTATTTATTAATTCATATGCAACCTTTTTCCTTAATGTAAATAAATGATATGTTTTTAAGCAATTTTTGAGATTTTTAACATCATCATATTATGTAAAATATTTAAATTAGCAATGAAAATTGATACATATTATTAATAGAGTATCTTTGTATTTAATATTTTAGGTGGAAATATATAATTTTAACATTTTTGGTTAATGTGTAATCATAATTCACATTATAATGATTGTAAATATATAAAGAATTCACATTTAGCATTATAATAAATATTATTATGATATTTAATAATATGGCTATTTTTTATTGGCTTAAATTAATTGATAATTTTAATATTACATTTTACTAATTTTTTGATTAATTTAAACTATTATACAATAAATTCGATTGAGTAAATATATATCCAATAAATAAAAAATATCTGCTTTGTATAATAATATCAGTGATATAAATAAATAAAAGTATAATATTTTTAATAAAACAAAAAATGATGAAAAGTTATTAATATAATAAACAACACCATTTTCAATTAGATTTCATTAATTTTATTTATTCTAAAAGAATGGACTTCACTAATTGTAATTATATTTATTCTTAATTTTAAAGTTCTTCTTAGAAGACTCTAATTTGAGATTTAATCTTCATTTAACTTTAAATTACATTATTCACTGTGGATGGTTGTATAGTTTTTATTTTCTAACAAAGTATTTTAAATTCTTGTTCTCGTTTTTATATCTTCTCTTATTTGATCTCAGATTTTATACAAGCAATCTATCGTAACATATCAATTTACTTTTCATAATCTAATATAAATATGTCATCCATACCTTTATCAGAATTTTTTATGAATCCACAATTACGAAAATTTCTGAGCACTACTTTTGCTGTGGCAAAATTAATTTTACTTAAAGTTGCTGCAGTTTTTATTGTCTAGTTTTAACAAAGTACTAATTAAAGAAATTGAATTTTTCTTTTAAATTTATCGTTTAGAATTCCCTTTTGACTCTCTTTGATTCCCTAATCAAGATTAATGCTTTATATTTATGACATTAATAAATAAAAATGATAATTATTTGTAAAAATTTCTAGTAAATTAACTCTTAGAACTTCTAAAGTCTATTCATTAGAAGAAATATAATGTTAATTCAATATTTGAGCTGAGTATATAGCTAGTTTATTTGAATTCCAATCTTAATTGCTGAAATTAGCTTCTCGTTTAATTGGTATATAAAGAAAGCAATATACAACTGCATTGTAAATTCTAAGTATTAATTTTTTTAATCATACACTAATTTTTGTTTTAATAAAAATTATAAATGAAAATTTTATGAATTACTGGTTAAAATTGATATTTAACTAAATACCAATGCAACTCATAAAATGAGTGTATAAAAAATGAATTTTGATAAGAATTGAAGCTTTGGCTGATGATGTTATCATTTTTGTATTAATGTTCTTCTTAATTATATTTATAACATAATTACTAATTGTTTTTAAGGATTTATTAATTTTTTATTTTTTTACTTTAAATGAATGATATTGAATTTCATTTATTGTTATTATAAAAAATAAAGAATAAACAATGATACCAATAATTAACATTATTTTTATTATTAGTTTTAAGCTATTATCAAAAACAAGGTTTTCAGTAAAAGCTATTGATTCTTAAAATCTTAAAAGAATTTAATATGTTTAGTCTTTTGAATGATCTATTTTTTATTTTCTAGTTTAAATTATTGATTTGTTAAGTTTAAATACATCCCATTAATTTCAAAGAATGCAATCACATTCTATTTTTAGAAAATTTTATATAATCTATATAAATGTGATGAAATATAATTGGAATATTTATCTTAATAATGTAATATATTGAATTATCATATTTAATAAATAATTCCATTTTTATATAAGGTTCTTATATAATTTATTATTATTAACATAAAATTAATTATAACAATAAATTAAAAAAATAATGAAGGAATAAAAACATGACCCAAAAGTTGCTCTAAAAGTTTTGAATTTTTTTTTAAGAGGGAAAGGATAAGGAACTATCATACCAGAACATTAAGCTATGAGTCCAGAGGAAATAAAGTCAATTTTTCATAGAGCCTTTATTCGATTAAGAGCAATATATTTACTCAATAAATTATCATAAGAAATAATTATGTATGGAACATCATCTAATTTGTTTGATTTATCAACAAGAGACAGGTAAATATTAGATGATTTTAAGACCTGCTTTATAAAAATACCTCTTTCCTCTTAATAAGTCTACAGAGCATAAAGATTAAAGTCCATAATTTCCAATAATTCATCCAGATTCTTATATTAAATTTGTTTGGAATTTAATTTTCACAGTAATTATATTATACACATCTATAATATTACCATTTAGAAGTATGTATTTGATTTATAATAGTATCATTTTATGTTCACAAAGAGGAATCATATTGGTAATAAATTGATATAGTTACTGATGTATTATTTTGGATAGATTTATTGATAAATATGATTAGTGGATATTATGATGAAGAAGGTAAATTGGTAGTATAAAAAAGAGCAGTGATTTTGAAATATTTAAAAGGATGGTTTTTGCTTGATTTAATCTCTTGTTTACCATTAACTTATATGATTGATTCATCTAATTCAAATGATGGTTAAGAAATTAAACTAGTGAAATTAGCAAAATTACCAAGATTGTATAAATTGACAGGATTAATGAAATTATCAAAATAATTTAGAATAACAGGGAATGACTTTTTTTAATTTAATTATGGTATGACTAGATTAACATCACTATTTTTATCAGTTATTTTAGTTATACATTTATCAAGTTGTGTTTGGCATTATGTTGCTGCATATAATGATTATGAAATAAATAGTTGGGTATATTAAAATGATCTATCAAATTCATCTATTCAAACTAAATATATTGCAGGTATGTATTATGCTTTCACTACCTTAACTACTGTAGGATATGGTGATATCCATTCATATTCTCCATAAGAAAAGATAGTTACAATAATTTTAATGATTTTAGGAGTCTTATTCTATTCAACTATTATTGGTTTATTGTCTTCAGTTTTATCTTAAATAGATTATAAGGCACATATACTAAATTAGAAAAAGGCTATAATGAGTGAATTTTGTTTGGAAAAGAAAATATCTAGATAATTAAGAGATTGTTTAAAAGAGACTTTGGAGTACAATTTTAGTAAGAATGGATTTGTTTGGGCAAGTGATACTAAAATATTTTAAGATATTCCTATGAATTTAAGATATGATATAATGATGTCTATGCATAATGGTGTATTTGGACATTAAGCATTATTTTAATTAGTTGAAGATAAAGCTTTTGTTGTTCATGTAGTACCTTTATTAAAACCATTATTTATGTTGGAAAGCGAGTAAATAAAGATTAATTTATTTTAGAGTAATTTGGGAAGAGAAATCTAATCCAGATGCAATTTATTTGATTGATATAGGAAGAGTAAATTTTAAAACTAATTTCATTGTATAAGCAACTACTAATCAATTAAAATCATTTTCATTCAAATCTATGATAAGTGGTTCATATTTTGGTGAAATAGAAATCTTTTTTCATACAACTAGAGAATATATTGTTTAATGTGAATCAAATTGTGAATTTTATTATTTGACTCTTTAAGCATTTGAAAATGAGATTTATGATGATTTTCCTCATATGATGGATAAAATGAGAAAGATTGCAGAAGATAGAAGAAAGAAAAATTTGGAAACAATAGAATAATTATAATAATTTATATTAGATGAAACAACTAAACCAGAAGCAAGAAGTATATTAATATAATATATTATTAGTATCAAATAAAAAAAAGACTATTCTTTTAAAAGAATATTAGAGTGATAGTTAGAGTAATATTAATGATATAGCATAAAGATAAAATGCTAGTAAATAGAATAGAAGTAAACATGAAGCAGCTTTACTTGAATTAAGGAAGAAAGATTTAAATTAAAATCATGATCATTCAAAAACACTATTTTAATAACGTAATCCTTTTAGCTAAAAATCAATTTAAATAAATCAAAAAAAATAAAAATTATAAGAATTAGTTTAAATTGCAGAAGAAATCTCTGATCTTTTAGAAGAATGAATATTTCTTATATGTACTATAATTAAAAGCATTCAAAAATTATAATATTTTTCATAATTTGTTTTTAATTTCTATTTAAAATGTTTATCTCTATAAATGATATTAGGTATTGGTTCATCAAAATTTAATATATAATTCTCTTCTTTCATTAATTTCTTTGATAAATGAGCTTATTTTAATAATTCCCTTAATTATTATTATTCAATATATATACCATTTTCTTTCTTCAAAATCTAATACTAAAGATCTTCCTGATATTCTAAGTGAATTTTCATTCATATGAAATAATCTATTTAAAAAACATTTTCTTTTTTCTGATCCACCTTGAATACAATCTCCAGAATATTATTTAAACTTTTCAAATATTATACCTTAAGTATTTTAAGAATAATTTTTTGGTACTATTACTTTTGCTTATTTTAATTATTATTATTTTAATTTAATCTCTTCTTCTGATTCCTCATCTTCACTCATTGAATCTTCAAAAGAATATCCTTAACTTATATGATATAATTACTGAAAAGATCCTTATCCTTAACAGTAGGTAAATCATTATCTTAATTACTAGCATATCTAAGTTTTTAATAAAAAAATTAATTTTATTCTTCTAATAGTCTTCTAGCTCTAACTTTTCTTAATTCTTCTTCATTATTTTCTTATTAATTAAGACTTGCAAATGTTTATTTCCTATTAATATCAGGTGATTCATTTTCTTCAAATTTTTTATTAATCTTTATTCTATATCTTTTCCTTTTGTAATTATCATCTAATGTAATATCTTCATCTCTGATAGCAACTATTTAATTATCAGCTTTTGATATGAATTCTACTAAATCATCATTTAATTTGATTGAATCATCAGTTTGGATTCTTTTAGGTAATGTATTACTTTTGAATTCTTATTGATGTTCTTTTTCAAGATGAATAAGATCACTAGCTAAAAATCCAAGAACTGAATTCTATACATTAGTTGGATTATTGGTTGAATATTAAATAAATGTAGATTTTTCAGTTATAGAATTAGATTAAATAGAATTTTATTTCAATTTAGGTGCTTCATCAGTATAAGTTTTAGATCTATTTTCAGATGATGATTTCATTGATTCTGAAACAACACTATAATTTTATACTAAGAATGAAGATTTACCATCATGATTTCTTCTTTTACATTTATTGTCCATAGAATTTAGAAATTATATTTTCTTTGATTTTTCTAATAATGATTTATCTTAAGCATCTATTTTATATAGATTTTCTGATTTATTTGAACTTACTAATTATTTAAATATTTCAGAATCTTCAAATAAAAATTGATCTTTATTTGAAAATGTCTATTTATCTTCATTTAAATAAGCATCAATAAATTTAATTGCTAATTCATTTTCAGCAAGAATTTTCTTAACCCATAAATATTCTAATTATCCAAATTATAAATCAAGATCTTTACGTAATTGAATTGTAGGTTTATCATACATATGATAAATGAAATAATAGATCTTACCTAATAGAGTAGGATTTTAACTAACAAGTGGTTTAAATACTTTTAACATTTATCTTTAAAACTTGACTAATTCTTCAAAAGACACATATAGAGCATCTTAATATTTTTCAGCAAGTGTTTTAATAGTGATTTTGTTTGACAATCTTATTTATTCAGTTGTTAATGATTTTGTTTGAATCACATTTTAGTTTAAACTGATTAAGAATTTATAGAGTCTAATAAAACTTGCATATAATCTATATTCAAGAAAATTAGGTATGAAACTCAAATTCCAAAACATAATGGAATACATTTTCTCACAATCTATAAATGCTATCACACTTCTCACCCATCTTAAAAAAGATTCTCTTGAATTATCAAGTAAGGGTAAGAAGAATGTTGATATAATCTAATGATTTGTTTGCAATGTTTATTACAAAGTCTTATGACCATTATCTAATGAAAATTGTGGTTCATTTGGAAGAAGACTGAAATCAGGATTTACAATCTAAACAAAGTTGATTCATGATACCAACTAATTAAGGAATTCATTGTATGGAACTTTGATGAAATCTTTTTCGAAAGACTCTGAATCATATTTTGAAAACCAATAGTCATAACTATTATCCATCATTTATTAAATTGCATTTATAAAATTCAATTTCCAAACTCATTTAAAATACAATCACTTCTCAAAGACAATTTATAATACTATACATCTATTCATTAATATTATATAATATTATTTATACATGAAAATGAAGAAAACAACTGATACTGTTTAATGTATATCTTAATTCTATAGAAATAGTTGAGAATCAATATCTTGCATTTTAAGAAGATAAATTGTTAGCCAAAATGAGAAAAAAATAAGTATGACTTAATTTATAATAAAACAGGAACGTGAATTAGAGTAATTGAAATTTTATGAATAATAAAAAGCAGAATAAGAGAAACATAAAATTGCAATTCTTGAACAAACAAAATCTAAATAATAGTAAGTTGAATAAGCATTGAAAGACAAGAAATTATTGGTATAAAATAATATCTAAAATATTTAGATAGAATTGAAAAAGAAAGAAAAAGAAAAAGAAAAGTTGCTTAAAATTTAAAAAATAGAGTAAGATAGATTGAAAGAATTAGCATAAAATGATTTATCCAAAGATAAAGTCATTGAGTAACTTAATCTTAATAAAAGTAATTTAGAAACTATTTAAACTGATAGAAATAAGAAATCTATTGTTAAAAAGTATAATTTAATATAAAATCTTAGAATAGCAGAAGGAATTGTCAAAACATAATAGGAAGAAATATTAATTAAAAAAATACAATTAGAAAAAAGTTAGAAAGAACAATAAGAATAATTGAAAGAGTTAAATGAAAAGAAAGAAATATTATTGAATGAATTGAAATAAGCAAAGAAAAAATAAATAAAGAAGATTAAATAGAAAAATGAAGAAGAGAAAAATGCATATTATCAAGAAAAGTTACAAAAAATTGAATAATATCATAAGAAATTAGATGAAATTGAATTAAATTAATTAAATAAATAAGAAATATTAGAATTAAAGAAAAAAGAAAAGTTAGAAAAATTAAAAAAAGTTATGGTATTGATATCTCTATTAGTCAAATTAGCAAAACTATAAAAAAATTATGTCAGAAAAAAGTGATAAAGCATAATTAAAAGTATAATAAATTGAAGATAAACTTAATTAAATTGAAGAGAGAATGAAATTAGCAGAAAATAATATAGATTAATTCGAAAAGAATAAAAATAATTATAGATTAAATGTATTATAAATATACTTAATTAGATTAAATCAAGGAATGGCAATATACTCAATAATAAAAATGAAACATTTTAAGAAAAAATTAGATAAAAGGATGAAGAACATTAAAAATCTATGAGTGAAGCTTAATCTTTATCAAGAATAAGGTAAGATTATGAAAGACAAAAAAAGGAAGAATAAATAAATTAGCATAAATAAAAGGCTGCTGAAATGCTTAAAGAAGTTGTAGATATGAAAAATAAAAAATTATAAGAGAAATTAGAAAAAGCACAATAATTTAAAGAAGATAAAGAGAAATTGTTTTAATAACAATAACAATTAGCCAAAGATATTGAACGTTAGAAAAAATAATTATTACTTAAGAGTCCTAACAAAAACAAAGCTTAGAATGAATGAATTATAATATTATTATATATTAAATTGTATAAAATATAAAAATTAATGTAGTAATAATAATAATAGCAATAATAGCCAAGAGCTAGAACAAAGGAAAGATATGTTTGTGAAGCAATGAATTTAGTTAAATTGTGGAGGTGTAAAATTTAATTTATTCTAATTAGATAGGTTTATCAAACAGAAACTAGAGTTGTTGATGGAAGAACAGTAAGGATTACATTAGATTAAGCAGCTGAATTAGTTGGATGTCCAAGAAAGACACTTGAAGATTATTATTATTTATTGAAAAAGGCCTAATATTTAGGTATTTTGTATTCAATAATATTTAGTTAATTTGGAAGAAAAAAAAAATGAAAAAATGGGTTTTATAAGAAAAATTTGTAGAGAAAATAAAAAGCAATAATAATTATTAAAGTAGGAAGAAGAATTTTATCAAATAAATTAATTTTAATTAGATGAGATTCATGATGATTGATAATGCAATATTTTATTTTTTCAAACGAATTATAATTATTTATAAATTCTTATCTTCAATATGATTACTTTCAATAAATGAAACAAAGTTAATAAAATTGATGATGTATTTTTTAGTTATATAAAACTTGATTTGTTTAGAGATTAAAAGCATATTAAAGTAGAACAATTAATATTTATAGAATAGGTTTTATGCATTTAGAATTATAGTTTCTATAATATAGAAATTTGAATATTATTTTGTAAAATCTGTATTGAATATTACATATTACACAATTATCAAACTCTAATAAATTATAAGCAAATTTAGTTTGAGTCAATGTAGATATTTTAATTTATGAATTTGATTTCATCATTTATTTTTGTTGCTTTACTAACAACTCCTTGTTTTTAGAAATGCAGTTCAAAGATGGATGCATTGACTATCTATGCTACAAAAGATGAACAGTTGAATTGGAATTTAGTTGATGAATTTTTTAATGGATAAGGGTTAACATTCTCATTAAGTGATACCCAACAGAACCAATTCAAGATAATAGAACCTGTAGAGAACACAGGTGGTTCTGCTTTATATTCATAAGGTATTTTAAAGTTAAAATGAGTTAGCTGCCACAAAGATTGTATCATCAAGAGCATTAAAGTCAAATAAATATTGGGTGAATTCATTTGTGTTTTTAAATAAGGGAACGACATAAATAACATTAGGAATAGCAGAAGGGTATATATATAATAATTATAATAGTGAGGCAGCTTAGAATGTGATAGCTCCAAAATTTGATGAGGTCATAATCTTGAATTAGATTGAAGATGGATTAGATTGTTATGATTTGGAATATATAGCTGATAAGACCTTTATAGTAGATTGTTCAAAGATTGTTAAAGGTGTTGCTCATAATGTTTTATATTATGTGAATAATGGAGATTCTTATGAATATTTGATAGAGGAAGCATTAGTGAAAGCAAATCATGGCCGTTTATTAGGATCATATAAAGTAAAAGGATAAGGTGGAAAAGAATTCAGATATTTAGTAAGAGCAACTCCATCATATTCAATTTTACAAGATGGATCTTTAAGTGGAGACTCATTGTTAGAAGTGTTCTTATTGAATGATAAAGGTTAACCATCAAATACAGGATATGTTTTAGATGGAGTTACTATGTCTTGGTTATTGAATAAATAATATGATTTTGAATTTAATATAGTGGATATGAAAGTGTTAGAGAATGGAGATATTTATTTATTGGATGCATAATATGGTATATTTATAGTAAATTTTATTCCAAATGGTACATTTTCATTGAAGAAATAAATTGATACAGGAATGGGTTTTGCTTATGCATTTGATAGAAACATCTTTTTGAGAAGGGATGGCACTTATACTGAGAATATAGCTGTATTAGGATATGGTTTTGTAGAATTGATTGTAAATGGTTAATTGATTTCAGAATACAAATTGCCTGAAGGAGTTCATTATACATTCCCAGCAAATATTGATTTATCATAAGAATTTATAGTTGTTAGACATGATGATGCAACTTATCTTTTTGATATAGATGCAAAATCAAAAGATTTATTACAATTATAAGTAATTCCATAAACTAATTATGTTATGATTAATCCATTCTTACCTGATATGATAGTATTAACATTGGATAGAGCTTATAGATATACATTATCATAAGGATATTTATAATATAAAGGTTATGATAATGTATAAGAAAAGAAGATGATTGAAATTATTGCAACAAGTGTTGATCAAACTTGTAAAGTTCAACTTACATATTAAATAATTGAAAGTGATGATAAATAACTATATAAATATAGTGATACACTTACTCCATTCCCAAGTTAAATAACAGAAGATACTGAACCATTTTAATTGAATGTATTAACTAGTGGTCCAAATGAATAATATAAATAGATAGTAGAATTGAAAGATGATAAAACTGCAGTTTCAGTTTCATTAAAAACCTATTGGGAATTGAAATTTGCTTAAGATTTATAAAAGGATTTATAATTCCATGATGTTTTAGTTGGAACACAATCATCATATTTCTTTTTAGCTCAATAAAATAAGGATGGAAAATTAACAATTCTCAAAGCTACTCATGATTCAATCTTTAATGGTGATGCTACTTATGTGAAAATATTTGATAATGTGAATATAGGTACTAAATTGACTAAATCAACATTCTAAATGTGGGAATGTGAATGTCCCAAATTCCACTTTGCTTATGTTGAAAATAATAAAGTTAATCTTAAAGTATTCTCTGATAATTAAGTCAAAGAAGTTAATACTATTCCATTTGAAAATGGTGTTAGCATATTATTCTTAAAGAATAATCTATTATTACTTTAAAATGGCACTGTTCATGCATATACAGAACATGGTGATTTTGTTAAATCTGTTGATTTAGATTTATTAGTAGAATAAGGTTACAAAGGAACATGGGCACCTAAGAAGATATTTGGTAATAGAAAATTAAGAGAAAATCTTATATTTGTAGTACATGAAGATCATATCACTCTCTTAGATTTCCATACATCATTTACATTCATTAAATAAATTGCCATAGATCAATCTGATAATATTGAAATTGCTATAGGTGCTGAAACATTCTTTGTTGTAACTAATGAAATTGTAGAATATGATTTTGATAGATTAAACAATATTTTCAAGACTAAAGTAGTCTAATTATATGACTTTGAATTAGTATAACCTCTATTAGGTGATTTCTGTTCAGACACAGGTTATCTCTTTGTTGTTGCTAAAACTAAGACTTAAGAAATTAATGAAGATGTTAATAAATATCACATTTTAGTTATCTAACCTAATACACTTTAACATGAAGCATTATTTTAAGCTTTACCTGTTGAGGATCCATAATTAATTTCAACATAAGGTACCTCATCTTAAATGTATGTCTATCTTCAAACCAAAACTTCAGCTTAAGTATACTCTATGTTAACAAATCCTGTTTTAATTGTTGAACCATCTATCAATGATCCATAATTTGCTGCATCAGTAGATGTTTAACTTGAAATTTATAATTTTGAGGGTTCACCTTCTATTAATATTAAATAAGCTATCAAAGTTATTAATACATAAACTAAAGTATATATTGATAAAACCAAATTCAAAGCAAATTCAATTGAAATAGATTCTAAAGATTATGTTAAAAAAGAAATGTTATTAGGAAATGATTGGTATAGTGGTTAAATCTCTGGATTCCAAATCACTTGTGACTAATGTAATAAAGCTGAAAATGGAATTCATCTTACATAAACAGTTGAAAAAGCTAATGTTTAATTTTATAAACCTTATAAAATTAGATCAATTAATAATAATATTGCTTAAGCTATTGATGCTTTAATTTTCTTAAATGATGATGATACTTAAAATGCTATTTTACCTTTAGATTTACCTACTGAAAATTATTAATGTTATTCATCTACATAATCAACTAATTACATTTTAAGTTTATGTCATGATGGTGATTAATACACTGTTTATGCTACAAGTGGTGCTAGTTTAACAGGTTGGTTCCCTGTTGGTGAAATATTTAAATTAAATAAATAAACTAAAAAAATAGAATTACTTCAAAATGACTATTTAATTGTTTTAGATAATGAATCATTTATAATTTCTAAAATCAACATGGAAAATTGGGTATTAGATGAAGAATATGTAATCAATTTAAATGAAATTTAACTAAAATATGAAGATCTTTTAACATTTACACCTAATGATTTCCTTGTCACAGCAGTAAATAAAGTTGATGATATTCAATATTATAAAGTACTTATTACAAGTGGAGAAGGTATTTTCTTTTAAGATTTCTATTTCTAAAATTCAAATTTAGTAGCAGTCAATTTAGAATATGTTAATTTATCAGTTGAATTATAAAAAATACAATAATATGCCATAAGTTCTACTTAATATTTATTAGTCAAAGAATTAAAATCATTTGATGCTAATACATTGAATGTTTTCATATAAACTAGTAATGTTGTTAATTATGGTTTGAAAATTAAATTGGCTTAAAAGGAAGGATAATAATATTTGACATATTCAAGTTTAGAAAGCTAATTCTCATTGAATAGATATGGTAATTGGAATATTGTTAGAAGTGTGGCTGTGTCTAAGACTCATGCTGCAATTCCATATTAAAATTAAGACAAGATTGTTGTAGCAATTTATCCAATCAATGAATCAACAAAACCAACTACAGCAATTGGAAGTTTCAATTTCATTGCAGATGCTTCAACATTTAACCCATTAAATTTCGGATTATTCTATAGAAATGAAAAATTATATGCTAATTCACCATCTAGTGATACTGAATAATATAAATTAAATGCAGAACCTTATTTAACCTTCACATAATCAGCTGATTCTCCATTAAAATCAGAAAAAATAGTCATTAAAGTTGGAAACGATTTTAATTGGTCATAAGTTGATTTTGATTTGAAGATAACTGTTAAACCAGATCCTGTACCTCCTAATCCCCCTGGTCCTGAACCTGAGCCTGAAGAAAGGTATAAACTTATAATTATAATAGTTCCAAATTATGGTGGATCATATTGATAATTGTTGGAGGAGTAATATTCCTTTTAGGTATAGGATATGTTGTTTATCGTATGAAAAAAAATAAGAAGGTTGATGATGATTATGATGCTATGGCTTGAGATATTGTATTCATATTAAGAAAAATTAAAAAATATTAATTATATATATAATCTTTATTGAAATAATATAACTTATATTCTATATGAATGAAAATACATTAAATATATCATTGTTATACACATTCTAAATCACCTTCCTTAGGTTTCTTCTTGTTTAATTTATCAAATTCCTATCTAATCTAATACTCTCTCTCTAATATTTGATCTGGTTTTGGATACTAATTATTATATTTATAATTAATTTATTTACAGAAACTATTAAAGTATTATTCTTATAAACATGAGTAACCTTTCCTTGTTCGAGTTTGAGATTAGCTCTCCTCATATCAGGAATAGCAAATCTTTTAAAGTATTTTTTATTTGTTGTTCTAATAACAATTTCTTGAGTTTTTTCATCAACTTCCATTTGATAAACATCTTCTGGATAAGTTAGATTACGAACTCTAAATTAAAAGTGTTATGGAGTATCCTTTCTTACAAATATAGGCTATTATATATTAAATAAATGGTTACATTAGTATTAGATAATTTTAATTCGCTTTATTGATCGATTGGTGCTTCTCCAATTTCATAAACCCATTATGATTCTTTAATATTAGATAACTTTTTCCATTTTCTAGCTGTTATTTACTTATTATTCAAAACTTACTAATTAATTCATGATTATTGATATCATATTCTTCAACAAGTTCACTTTTATCTTCAAATGTATAATTTACTCTTCTTCTTCCACCTGCAATTACTGCTGTAATATGTGGTTTTCCAACAAATTAAAGATATTGATTATTTTATGATTGCATCTCTATTTAAATATTTATATTAATAAATATAAATAATATAAAACTCTGTATAAAATAACAATCAATATAAATTATATATCAAATATCAAGTTATTTTATTTTATTTCTGATTTCGATATAATGTCCATAAGTTAAACGTACAGGTTTACCATCAGCAATTTATTCAATTTTAGAATCTACAGCAAATCCATAATGATCTTCGAAACATTCTTGAATGAGTGATGCTAATTAAAAGTATGTTATCAAATAATCTAATAATATTACACCACCTTCAATATCTATTGGTAATAATTATTGAGTATCTTGAAATGTAATCTTCTATTCGAGTTAATATTCAATCTCTTTTATTGCACTTCTGAGAATGGAATTGAGAATTATATAAAAAGATTCATATTCAGTAAAATTATCATCAAAAACAGCATCAAACTTTTTATCAACAATTAATAATTATTTTTATTCTGGATTCTATAAAGATAACCAAACAGTATTAAATTATAAAGTATATTTTTGATTATACTAATTAATAGCTGCACTCAATTTATTAAATTAACAATTCTATATATAATCTTAAAATTTATCTAAATTAAGAGTATTGTGACCATCAACTAATTCTTAGAGATTATTCATTTTAATCATTATATTCTTGTTAACTAAAAATAATAATTTTTCTCTCAAATATGGAGTTGTAACAAATCTATATTTATCAATTAATGCTGCTACTCTATATAAATATCTGCAAAAGTTCATTTAAGCAACAATTATATAATCATTCTTTTTATTATCATTCCATTCCTCCTCTCTCTAACTAGAATATTCTTGATTCATAGATTAATTCACTTATGATTCCTTCCTTGATTCTTAAACTCTTTTTATTGATTTAAGTGGTTATTATTATATTGAATTTTACTATTATCTAGCTATTGAAGATGTATTATTTTCTTTTCCATAATTGCTTTCTCTTTGTTATATTAACATCTATTATTTATTATGATTATCCATTAAAGGAGATGTAGTATTTATACAACCATTACTTTAAACACCATGAAATTAAAGATGATTTGCTTAACCACCATGACTACCTCTAGAAATACTAGAGAATCCATTCCCTTTAATTACTTATAATTCTTATCTTTATAACCATATATGTCTTTCTAATTCTTCAACTGTTGCTCTTCTATTCTCATCTACTATTAAACATCTCTAAATAAAATCTCTACATTCATCTGAAATATGTCCTGGAAAATTAACAGGTACAATAGCCATCTTCTAAGCTAATTCTCTTTCAGTTCCAGCTTACCATGGAACTTAACCAAATAATAATTCAAATAAACTAACACCTAATGCCCATATATCAGATTTTTCAGAATATCTATTTTTAAATGCTTAAGGACTCATATACAATGGTGATCCTACATTAACATTGGGCATTGTAGTAACAGTCTAAGGAGTAGTAGCAAATCCAAAATCTGCTATTTTAGGTATTTATCCTTTTAATAGAATATTGGCTGGTTTTAGATCTCTATGTACAATTCCTAGAATGTATAATATAAAATTTACCCTTTTATTTCATCTATTTATATCCCTATATTATTCCTTAAAACAATTTTTATAACTATGGTTCTTTTTATGCTCCTTATTTAGTTAATAATGAACCCAAATCACCAGAGTCACAATACTCTGTTATTAGATAAGTATTATTTTCTGTATAATATACTTTGTATAATCTCATTATATTATTTGAGTTTAATTATGATAATGCTTCTACTTCTGATTTCAATAATTAATAATGTAATGGTGTTTTGAGTCCTTTTTTATCAATAACTTTAATTGCAACAATTTCATTTGTTTCATCATTTCTACCTCTATACACAACAGAACTGAAACCCTTTCCAATTGCATCTGTAAGTGCATAACTGAAGTTTTCAATAACTTTTCTTGCATTACTTGGAATGGGTGTAATTGGCATTTATCTTTATTGCTGTTAGACCAACATTGTGTAGTTTATTTTTTAATTTTTTAATTTCAACGGTAAAAGAACAAAAAAAAATTTAATAATAAAGCTCTTATAATATAAATTTTTCTATAAATTTTCTAATGCATATAAAAATTTGAATAATATAATCATTTTATACATTTCTCTTATAAAAGATCTTTATATTTAGATGTTCCTTATAATCCATCATCCATAATCAATCTAAAGAGATTTTTTGAACTAATCTTAATATTTGATTCCAATCTACTAAAATATGCTTAATGTATTTCTTAACCCATTTTCTGATTTACTATATCTTGTAATCTTGATTTCCCTTTAGATAATTTATCTACAACCTTATCAATAATCTTTCTAAATCTTATATATCTACTTCTTAAATATGCATTAGATATTTCAACCATATCTTAAACCATTTTTGTATGTTATTTAACTCTAGCCTCAGTTGTTTTTAGTGTCTATGGATTATAATTGATTTCCATTATATGAAGTTTAAGATCATCTGTTAATAAGAAATCAGCAGCAAAGAATTCCCCTAATTTGCTATCTTTTGCAAATGTATATTATGCACTTCTTATTGCATGAATAATCATTCTATCAATTTAAGGTAATAATTCTTATTTTAACCATTTTTTATTTTTTATTTTACCTTATTTCAGTAATAATTCTTATAAATAATCAAGTTTCCAATCTATATAAAGATCTTCTTAATTAATTTGATCAGAAATAGAATTATTAATTGTATTATTATTATTATTTTTTTTATTAATAGTAGTAAATTCATCATCATTATCATCATCATTATCATTCTCATCTTGTTCCTAAGATTCATTTTACATTGATAATATGGTTTTCTTAACAATTGCTGTATTACAAACATGAGCTCCTTTAAGTGTTGAAAATTTATCATATGGATAAATACATCTTCTAATAAGTGTTTTATCATATGCATATGCAATTAAAGGATTTGTTGATACAATAATCCAATAAACTCTAAACTCTATTTTATGTCCCTTAAATAATAATGGATTTCCTATATATTATTGGGCCACTCTATATGTCTTAATTTATCCACAAATCTAACCATACTAAAATTTCTCCTTCAACTCTTCAGTTTCTTATGGAAACAACATTGTTATTCCTCTACCTCTATGAACCTCTAATCCCATTTTTACAATAAATTAAGGACCTTCTGTTTTTACTTTATCTTAATACTCTGTTGAATTCAAATAAGTAAAAAATTACTTACATTCAGACTCTTCAAAAAGTCTATAAGTTTTAGGCAGAAAAGTGGCATTGGTCTAAATATAATTAAATTTATTACTATGCAATCCTCATCAAGACCTTTATTTTTGATATCATTTAAATAATTAAGTTAATTAGTCATTAATTGATTTTTATGAGACAAAGAGGATCTTTAAGGTAAATGATTATAATTTTAAAAGAGACATAGAGAACCTATTCTGAATAAGGAAATAATATACTTTATCCAACTTTAAAGTTATATAGTAGTTAATCATAATAAGTATATGGTAATGTTAATTACAAAGGGAATTTATATTAATGAGGTACTAAAAATAACATTTTTGGTTACTCTTTGTATTTCTTTTATAGAGTGTGACATTTGGCAATACATCAAAGAAATGTTATTAAAGTGCCTATTTAACTAGACCTGAATACTCTCTAAATGTATATGTGTCCATCATAATTGAATTTGGATGATAATATTTATAAGTATCTGATTAGATGCAATAATCATGTTAAGGTTATACAAGAATTGAATTGAACTACTTAGAAATAATTAGTTACTTATCTATCATATGATTGAGGATTATAATAATTTTATGATATAAACTTATTCAAGAAACCAATAAATATTTCAACATCCTTTTAGTATTTATAAGTGACTATTTCTGTGTATAATAAACCTATAAATGTTAATGATAAGGAAGAAACTAACAACGTAATCAAATTTGCTAACATTATTAATAATAATTACACGTACATATTTAATTGTAATTACAAATCAAGAAATAACTAAAAATTTAATAATGGATCCATAATAACATAAAATAGTCGATATCTTATTTGAAGAAATAGATTCCACTTAAACACATGCTACAAAGGAATACTAAAACCTTTATAAAGGTTAAATCACTGTTTTAAGAGCATTACATCAAACTGCCGGTAGAGGTTAGTTTGATAGAAAATGGGAATGTCAATCAAAAAGAAACATCTTAACTACCATAATCTTCCCTTATTTTACAAATATATAGTATTTAAAGAATATTACTCCAGTTATTGGATACACAATTGTGAAACTCTATAAGGAATTATACAATTTAGATGCTGAATTGAAGTGGGTCAATGACATTGAACTTAACTCAAAAAAATCAGGTGGAATCTTAACAGAATCAGAATAAATAGGGGATGAATTGGTATTATATGTAGGAATAGGTCTTAATGTGAATTGGTGTATCTAAGGAGCTACATGTCTTGAAGAAAATACAGGTAAGGAAGTTGATCAAGAAGAATTATTTTAGAAATTAAGAGAAAGAGTAATCAAAACCTTGTATTAATTGAATGAACATGGTTTTGAAATGTTTAGAGAAGGAATCAATTAGATTTTATACAGAAAAGGATAATTATGTGACTTTGTAGATTCCAAAACTTTAGAAATAGTTTATTCAGGAATTGTTGAGGAATTGAACAAGAATGGAGACCTTGTTATTAGAGGTCAAGATGGATTATCTAGAGTGGTAGATCCAAATGTGAGAATGAAAATATGATATACATATTTCATATAAAAGAAAAATAATTATTTTATAAAATTGATATTATAATTAGAATTTTTTAAAAATTAATTATATTTAATTTAAACTTCTACTTATATCATAATATATTTAAATGGTTTACAAATTATTAAAAATTAGTATATAAACAAACTATGGGAGATGAGTTTTAGCAACAGATTCAGTAGGATTGATACAAGTTGATATTACAAAGAAGCTAACTGAAATTCATCCTACTCAACAAACTAATAGTGATTTATTATACAATTTTGCTAGATTTTGCAATTGTGTGGGTATGATTACAAATACTTAAAAAATATAATAATTTATTTCAGGATTGTGTTGCTTTGATTTATTATACTTTTCCTTATGATAATCAAGTGGGCTTATAAACCATTCAAGTTTTAGGAGAGAATGGATATATCTAAAAATATCCAGTAGGTAGAATTATGAGATGACTTATAATTTTATTAGATTACTGTAGACATAAATTAAAGTAGAAAATGGTTGAATTTAGATAATAAAAAATAGGGATATTAAATAAAAATATTATTAAATAAATATGTTTTATGGTATATAATTATCAGCAGGGGAATCATAAACTATTTAGAAAGTAGATGATCATAATTAATTTGTATTATCATAAGCAGTTTTGGTTAAGGGTATCAATATTAATGTATTAATGAATGGAATAGTCATAGCTTCGTTGAATCAAGTATGATTATATTGATGAATAGAAAAACTCTTAAATGTCTCTTAGAATTAAGATCACACCTGAATAACAAATAGCAAAGCTTGAAGCAAAGGGAAATGGAACTGTTCATTTATGTGGATATCACATGAAATTTGATTTAGAAAATGAAGATGTTGATTTACAATCTGTAGCACAATTATTAAAATAAAATAATGAAAAAACTCAAAGTAAAATTTAAAAATAATCTGTTGTTTCTATAATTGATAATTAACCAAAATGGGATGAAATGGATTGGGAAGATGAATAATTTTAAAAGAGAATTAAATGATAAAATTAATTTAATTATGTTTAATATAATAAACTTTATACATATACATAAATCATCTATAGTAAATTGAAATATATTCAAAATTTTTGTATATTTTCTAAGAAATTAAAAAATTTATCTATCTAACGAATTTATGGAGAAGGGTTAATCGATATTGATTTGATAGTTCTACAACTATTATGTGTTTTTCCAAATGAAGTTGGTTTATGATCAAAATCATTTTTGGATTCAACATAATTAGAATTTACCATCTTTTTATTTGGAGTAGAACTAATTATAATAATAATATAATCTTACTATAATGAATTATTTACAACTTTTAAAGTGATATTTTTTTATTTAACTTTTAACTTAAGTTATTCATTTTCGTAATGATTAAAAATATTATGTGATTTCATGTTTAATTTCATCCATTTACATAGGTAAATTTATTCAATACTTGGTCTTAATTGAGAATTCTTAATTAATAATGCTTAAATTAAATTCGTTAGATCTTCATTTATGTCATTTCTGCTTGGTATTATCAATTAATCAAATAATATATTTCTTATTAATTGATCTTAATTATCTCCTTAGAAAGGGAATTTGCCATACAATAATACCTACATATAATGATTAAATACATATAATATAACTCCTAATGACCAAGCATCTAATTTGAAATCAAGTGAAGATTTCGATACAACTTCTGGCGGCATATATTCAATAGTTCCACACATTACATTTGGAACTGACTTCTAATCAACTTTTATAGCCCAACCAAAATCACATAATTTTAAGGTACCATCTTCATGTATTAAAATATTTTCAAACTTATTTAGATTTATTACTTACTTTCAAATCTCTATGTATGATGTTATTTTAATGTAAATAATTGACTCCATCAAGAATTTAATGAAATACTTGAAACACATCATCATCATTGAAAGGAGTTTTCGGATCAATGAGATGTCCTTTACTGCAATATTCAAGAAGTATATAAATGTTGTTACAATCTTCCCAATACGAATGTAGTCTAACAATGTTTTTGTGATTGCAAGAAACAAGAATGTTGATTTCATTTTATATCATGGAACTGGCATCATACTTTTAAATATGGGCTTTGGATATCTAAATATATAGAAATCATCATATGTACAATTTTGCATGCATATTCTTATTTACTATTTAGTTCCTTGACCAAATAAACAGATCCGAAGGAACCAGAACCAAGTAATTTAATGGATTAATACAATTAACCCGATTCTGCAATAATCATCCTGTTAATAAAATTTATTATTAAGATGAAAGCCTTTATGATTTATGAGGTAATAATCTATAATTAAATGATGCAAATTAATATTAATAAATATTATTCATCAAACAAATCAAGCTTCGCACTTAACATGAGTATATTTTAATTAAACTATATTATTTTCTATCATTTCCTTCTGAATTATAATTAAACATATATTAATTTAATATTATTATGATAAACATTCAATAAATAATTCTTCATCAAAATGCAGATGATAACTTACATAAATATTTGAGATTAAAGAGAACAGATTCCATAAAATTATAAAAAATACAATTCAAAATACTATATAAATCTACTAAATAATAAATATTCATACATACATTGTTGTAATTTAATAATAATTCAAACAAATGAATATATAAATTTATATTTTTTAATCATCCAATAATAAGATTTTCACTAATATTAGAGATGATATTCTCTCTTTCTGATTATGTGGATATATATTTATTTTTATGATAATTCAATTCTGACGGAATAATAATTGCAAATTCATTAAGTATCAGCAATTTGTTCTTCTGCTAGATCAAATTGATATAGCTCTTGCATATCTATATCCTAATTATAATTTATTCCATTACTCCATCATACTGATATTGGTTATAAATATTAAAAGAATGTTCTTCCATAAATACTTTCCAATTAAGGCTATTACGAAGATCTACTAATTAGTCAGTGGTGCATTTTCCTTGAGAG
This sequence comes from Paramecium pentaurelia, assembly GCA_905183005.1. Lineage (NCBI taxonomy): Eukaryota > Ciliophora > Oligohymenophorea > Peniculida > Parameciidae > Paramecium > Paramecium pentaurelia. The sequence goes on along the minus strand of CAJJDO010000124.1, from coordinate 91,121 downwards.
GAATTAGTGGCATTAGTGGCATTAGTGGAATTAGTGGAATTAGTGGCATAAGTGGCATAAGTGGCATAAGTGGCATTAGTGGCATTAGTGGCATTAGTGGCATTAGTGGCATTAGTGGCATTAGTGGCATTAGTGGCATTAGTGGCATTAGTGGCATTAGTGGCATTAGTGGCATTAGTGGCATTAGTGGCATTAGTGGCATTAGTGGCATTAGTGGCATTAGTGGCATTAGTGGCATTAGTGGCATTAGTGGCATTAGTGGCATTAGTGGCATTAGTGGCATTAGTGGCATTAGTGGCATTAGTGGCATTAGTGGCATTAGTGGCATTAGTGGCATTAGTGGCATTAGTGGCATTAGTGGCATTAGTGGCATTAGTGGCATTAGTGGCATTAGTGGCATTAGTGGCATTAGTGGCATTAGTGGCATTAGTGGCATTAGTGGCATTAGTGGCATTAGTGGCATTAGTGGCATTAGTGGCATTAGTGGCATTAGTGGCATTAGTGGCATTAGTGGCATTAGTGGCATTAGTGGCATTAGTGGCATTAGTGGCATTAGTGGCATTAGTGGCATTAGTGGCATTAGTGGCATTAGTGGCATTAGTGGCATTAGTGGCATTAGTGGCATTAGTGGCATTAGTGGCATTAGTGGCATTAGTGGCATTAGTGGCATTAGTGGCATTAGTGGCATTAGTGGCATTAGTGGCATTAGTGGCATTAGTGGCATTAGTGGCATTAGTGGCATTAGTGGCATTAGTGGCATTAGTGGCATTAGTGGCATTAGTGGCATTAGTGGCATTAGTGGCATTAGTGGCATTAGTGGCATTAGTGGTATTAGTGGCATTAGTGGCATTAGTGGCATTAGTGGCATTAGTGGCATTAGTGGTATTAGTGGCATTAGTGGCATTAGTGGCATTAGCGGCATTAGTGGTATTTTGACGTATAGGTTAACTCATTTACAAATTAAAAATAATATAAATATTTTTTTTGAAACATCACTCATCTCAATTCTGGCTAAAAAATTTTAAGAAATGATTTATCCTTAATATTTAATAAATTCAATTTCCTCTTTTCTTTTTTATTCTATAATTTAATTCCTTTTTTTTATTTTTTTATCTAATGAATCCTTCTTATTTAGTAGATCGATTCTCTAAATAAATTTATTTAATAATTTCTCTTTTAATTTCTATTTCCTCTATTCCAACTATACTATTTTATCTTCTAATTCATTCTTCCCAATTTCCGATTATAATTATCTTCTCATTCCAAAAGTAACTGAAGAATTGCACAATTAGTTTATCTTTTTTTAATTTGATATTTAAATAATTATAAAATATGGCAAATTTATTAATTTAGTGTATAAGGTTTAATATGCTGCAATAGTCATCTTGAGTTCATCCCTCACTCTCATCAACAGTAAACCTAAGTTATAATAAATTAAAACAACCTCTCTCTGGACAATCAATTATAACTTATCTAATAATTTCATCAAAACATTGACTCAACAATTCTTCTCTTATTGGACAAATACTAATTTCTCTAGAATAATTAATTTTCAATTAAAAATACTTTGCTTATCTTGCTAACAATCGTCCATCCAAAAGTTTTTGTAAATTGCCAACATCTTCTCTTGTAGCTGCCACATGTGATACATATTATATATAATGCTTTCCTTTATGATCCCATTCAATGGGTGGCAAAATAGTATTCAAAATATCCTTAATTTTTCGAACACAATTTACTTCTGTATTTGGTTTTGATTCTAAGGAAATAAATAAGCCTTCTTTTTTCCTTAAAGTCCTTTAGCATCATTGAGATTGCTAACTTCAATAGGATTCTCATAATTGACCAAAGATTCTATAGGAGCTTTAACTTCTTGTAATGATTTACAAAATATATAAGTCTAAGTAATTGATTTACTCAGTAACTTTTTATTTATATTAATTTAGTTTATTTATTCATAATTATTTTAATCATTTAATTAGTTTTCTTTCTGCAAGTTTTAATTTTGGTAAACTAGTTCTTNAGTGGCATTAGTGGCATTAGTGGCATTAGTGGCATTAGTGGCATTAGTGGCATTAGTGGCATTAGTGGTATTAGTGGCATTAGTGGCATTAGTGGCATTAGTGGCATTAGTGGCATTAGTGGTATTAGTGGCATTAGTGGCATTAGTGGCATTAGCGGCATTAGTGGTATTTTGACGTATAGGTTAACTCATTTACAAATTAAAAATAATATAAATATTTTTTTTGAAACATCACTCATCTCAATTCTGGCTAAAAAATTTTAAGAAATGATTTATCCTTAATATTTAATAAATTCAATTTCCTCTTTTCTTTTTTATTCTATAATTTAATTCCTTTTTTTTATTTTTTTATCTAATGAATCCTTCTTATTTAGTAGATCGATTCTCTAAATAAATTTATTTAATAATTTCTCTTTTAATTTCTATTTCCTCTATTCCAACTATACTATTTTATCTTCTAATTCATTCTTCCCAATTTCCGATTATAATTATCTTCTCATTCCAAAAGTAACTGAAGAATTGCACAATTAGTTTATCTTTTTTTAATTTGATATTTAAATAATTATAAAATATGGCAAATTTATTAATTTAGTGTATAAGGTTTAATATGCTGCAATAGTCATCTTGAGTTCATCCCTCACTCTCATCAACAGTAAACCTAAGTTATAATAAATTAAAACAACCTCTCTCTGGACAATCAATTATAACTTATCTAATAATTTCATCAAAACATTGACTCAACAATTCTTCTCTTATTGGACAAATACTAATTTCTCTAGAATAATTAATTTTCAATTAAAAATACTTTGCTTATCTTGCTAACAATCGTCCATCCAAAAGTTTTTGTAAATTGCCAACATCTTCTCTTGTAGCTGCCACATGTGATACATATTATATATAATGCTTTCCTTTATGATCCCATTCAATGGGTGGCAAAATAGTATTCAAAATATCCTTAATTTTTCGAACACAATTTACTTCTGTATTTGGTTTTGATTCTAAGGAAATAAATAAGCCTTCTTTTTTCCTTAAAGTCCTTTAGCATCATTGAGATTGCTAACTTCAATAGGATTCTCATAATTGACCAAAGATTCTATAGGAGCTTTAACTTCTTGTAATGATTTACAAAATATATAAGTCTAAGTAATTGATTTACTCAGTAACTTTTTATTTATATTAATTTAGTTTATTTATTCATAATTATTTTAATCATTTAATTAGTTTTCTTTCTGCAAGTTTTAATTTTGGTAAACTAGTTCTTTCTTCTTCTACAGTTTTATTTAATAAATTAAATGAGTTTTTCTTAGATGATTTAGGAATTTTTCCATTTATTGGTAAAGATGAATTTAAACTATTTCTAAATTATAATTATTCTAACAATTCTAATCTCTCGATTACCCTCTTTCTCTCACTCATTAATCTCTTTTCCCTTTATAACATTTAATCACTAGCTTCAACATATCCCAATTTAGTTTGCATTTTATTTCCTCTATCCTTATAACGAATTGTCACTTCCGTCTTTTACATACTTGGATTGCTTACTATTAATAGACCATTATTCGAGAGCTTTGTCTATTAATAAGTATTGTATTATTATTTATCAACTTCTGATCCTGAAAATCCTTCTTCAGATCCATGCTTCATCAAATGAGAACTTTCTGAATTTTCATGAGATTAAGATTACAATTTTTATAATTCCTCTCTCATTTTTCTATTCTCTTACATCAATTTTTCCACTTCATTAACTGATAAATTTGCTTATCTCAATCTCTCATTTTCCTCTTAAATTTTCATTAATTTAAAATGCATATCATTACTATTCAATCCTTTTCTCTTCATATTAAGTAATTATTTTAAATAGTCAATCTATATTTATATATATTATCTACCTCCTTTAATAATTTATTAACTAATTCCTGATCTGTTGCATTAATCTAATTTGCTTATACTATTTAAGTAATATTTCGAGCTCTTTAAGCAAATTTCAATGAATTTGCTGTCTCATCAATATTATATATATTTGGAGCAACATTGACAAATATATTAGTTAATGTATTACCACCAAGACTATCTTATAATAATCTAGTAATTTTTGATTCTCTATATGGAATAGGCAATTTGTTAATATTTTTATTATTTTAAGATAAATTTTGTATTACTTTCCCCAAAGTAGTAAGAGATTAATTAATGCTCTTTAATTCAATTAAATGAGCATTGGTCATTGAGTCTTATTTATTGATCTTTTCTGATCCAGCTAAATCACATAAATTGATTTTGGATCTCAATAATTATCCACCTGAATCAGCTTTACTTGTTTCAATTAATAATTGAAATATAGTGTGACTTCTACTTGATTTTAAATTCATTGTTGTTTGTCTAATCATTCTATTCTTCTCTCCTCTCTTCATCAATGTTAAACAATCATATAAATTATTCACTGCATATTCAGTCAATTATTCTAATATCTTGGATTATATTTACCAACATAAATTCCTTCTGTTTTTGATTCATGAATTTATAAAGCTTGAGGTATTTTATGATCTTACAATAAATCATAAATTTTTTCATTGTAGATTTACAAGAATGAACAGTAAACATAATAACCCTATTATAAATTATTAAATAGAGTATAAATAGTTCGAGGTATCATGCCTGCATGATTCTAATCTGTTTATAAATCATCAATAAATGTCGATTAATGTCCCAAACTTATATTAAGTGAATACTCCCAGTCACTCCCAAACATTGTATGCGTTTTACCTAATTAAGAACTACAGAAATACCACTGCCTGTTTAACCATATGCCATAATCGTTGTATTGTATCCTTGCAATGCCTTATGAATAGTTGGAGATATAAATTTAAATATTTCTGCTTAAGATACTTTCTCATCAAACACTTAATCATATTCCTACTTTAGTATATGTGTAGATTGTTCAATCACTACATATTTTTGCTAATTTTTAGGAACAAATAGCTACTTGACCAGTCTTTATAATGCACTCTTATCCTTACTCTTTTTTCAATAAAGGTCTTACTCTTACATAAACCTTTATTGATTGTTGTTACAAGGATGATTTATTTAATTTTGATTGTTACATTTAATAAGTGAAAAAATATATATTTCATATATTATTATTTATATAGATATTTGTTTATCTTTACTATATAAATTATCATCTAATTCTTTAAGGAGATGTTACTTAACTAATTATTTATTCTAGATTCTTTCTTTATTATGGTGATTGAACACGAGACAGAAGATTATCTATAACTTCTTCATGTTACCCACTTTCACTTTTTTATGTTTTTTTTATTGGGTAAAGCATATGTTAAATTAAATTTTATATCTTATTAACCTTATTTGGTTTCTTTTCAGAAGAATACTATTAACTGTTTGCCATCATAATTCTACTTTTTAAATGGATATTCTTTATGACAATTCGTTAATCAACAATTGAGATTTCATCATTTGTGTATGGAGGATACTGATGGGATTATTTTTGAATTGTTAGAATTTAATTTCTTTCAAATTGTCCTTCTGTCAATTATTTTGAATTGTAATTTAAATAAAAACCTTAAGTTTAATAATTAATAATTACCTTAACCTTAAAATATTCCATTTTTCAATAAACCATCATATATATCTCCACTCTTGAATATTATTTTACCTCTCCCATTAAGCGATCCATTTTGAAACTATCCCATATCTACTCTTCCATTATTATACTAAATTATACCCAAACCTGTTAAATCACATTGCAATCCATAAACAATTCTATCGTTATGAATATAAATTTATGGTAAATGATTCTTCAACATTATTTAAATATCCTCTATTAATTAAGGTTCTTCATTCAAACAAACTCGTATACCATCCTTATATTAGACAACTTCTTTTCCTCTTCTACCAATTTTAATACCAATCCCACATTATTTGCCTTCTTTAAAATGTCCTTAATAGACTTATCCATTTTGATATGACAACTCACAATTACCATCAGCATATCCCTCCTTAAATTCTCCTTTAATATAACCTCCAACATTAAAGTAGTAGACTCCAAATCCATGAATAACATTATTTTTCCATTCTCCATAATAAAAACTCCCATTATTAAAATGACATGATCCAATTCCATTAGGTTTATTCATTTTCAATTATCCCCAATATTATCCATTTGATAATTTAAGATTTTAGAATGACTATGATTTTTCAATAACAGAATTAATAGAACTATATTTAGTTGAATCGCGATTGAATGATTAATTTTCTTTATCTCTCCACTTTTTAATAATTAAATCATGACTGATATTTTAGGGCATGTTTTCATCATTTTTCATGTGTTTATAATCGTTAAAATTAATTAAAATATATTATCAAATAATCCATTTAACTAGTTTACCATCCTACCATATTCCCTTTCTAGTCTTTCCATCAACTGTAATGTAAGTACCCTCTCCATGTTATTATCCAAATTTCCATTCTCCTCTGTATTCCTTACCATCAACCCAACGATATACTCCATATCCATGCTTTTAGTCATTCAAATAATTTCCAGTATATTTACGACCGTCAATCCAATTGTATTCTCCTTATCCATTCATCATACCATTCTTCCATTCTCCAACATACCCTTTCCCATCAATCCAATGATAAACACCATATCCATGTATTTTATTATTCAACCATTATCCCTCATAATAACTTTTATCACTCCATATATATTTACCCTTACCACATTTATTACCTTTTACATATTAACCTTCATAACATGATCCATCAGCCCATTTCTCTTTACCAAATCCATGTTAATAATCATCTTCCCATTCTCCTTCATAATAAGGTTCATTAGGGGATTTCAATATTCCATATCCACATGCTTTATTATTCCTCCAATACCCATCATATTCTATTTTATCTGCATGATGAAATATTCCCTTCCCATTAGCTTTATTATGTTGCCACTCCCCTTCATAATTAGCTCCATCAGGCCATTTTTAAATCCCATATCCATGTCTCTCATTACCTAACCACTATCCATTATATAATTTAATCAATCTATAGAATCAACACTTTAATACTTTTGTGATTTTGACTCATTTTCTAATCTATCAAAGTAACTACCTGTTGATTTACTTACTTGACTAGTTAAATTGGTTTAACTCTTTCTCATAGAATAAGTTTCTTTCCTAACTTTATATCCTCTCCAGTGAGATTATATTGTAACTATGGCTTTTACCTTTTTTTATTTATCTTCAACCATATCAAAAAAGCTTTTCGTGATTAGTTTTGATGATAAACCCTTATTTCCCATCTATAATGTATTCTATTAAACATTATTTTTTGAACTCTGTTTATAAGAGGATTCTATTTGTTTATCTGATAAAATTGGTTGCTACTCACTTTTCTAAAATTCAAACATATCATTACGGTAATTTCTATATCTCTTTTATAGCATCCAGTACATTATCCTGCACAATTATTTCCCATTAATAAAATAATTAATAACTGAATATTAGGTATTTCACATTTGTTGAGTTAAAACTAAATATAACTGATATGAATATTAAGAACCCATAATTAAAAAATATTTATTTTTTCTTACCAATATACAAAATTCATTTACTATATGTATGATGAAAACATTCGTTATCGGCCTTAGAACATACTGTTGTTACTCACATACGAACCCGTGAGTAAGCCTGTATGTTCTGTGATTACATTAACCAATCTGATATTTATATTTAAAAGTCCACATGGATTGCTTTTTATTAATAGTCCATTCAAAACAACTTATTTAGTTATTAATAATATCTAAATATTCAATTATTAATTACTTATTTAAGAAATCATAATAATTATTTCTTTTAATTTATTTAATGTAAAAATAAGAATATTTTAATACTAAATAATCAATTTTAAATATTGAGGATGATAACATTTCAAAATACAATTTTTAAAAGATGTTAAACTTCATATCCAAATGAAAATTTATGATAGAACATAATCACATTCTTGAACATTAATTATATGAAAATTAATTCTTTTTATATTATAATTTCATAATAATTTGAAAGTATTCTGTATCTGAGGAATAAAATTTCAATTAATACAATTTAATTTTGATTAAATGGAATTATGATATACATTTTATGTAAATTCTATATACTTTTGTTGGAATTACTGTAAAAAAAAGATATTCAAAAATAATCACTAATTACTAAGGTTCTTTTCTTTAAAATAAAAAATATAACTTATTATATATATTTTAAATCTAAAATATAATTGTTAAAACTAAATTTTATATTTTTCAAAATTGAAATCATAATAAATTTCAGAAAAATTATTCTCTTTTTATTTTATCCTCTTAAAAAGAATCAAAAAAATAAATTTCTAAAATTTTTTTCTTTTTAATGAATATCATATTTTTTTGGAAGATAATTTGTTTTCTATGATAATTTTCCAAAACTGCTCTCAAATGATAGAGTACAGCATAAACTTTATTTAATCAAGAATTCCTTCTATTATATAAAACGAATTATTAGTAAATTGAGAGCAGAAAGGGTAAAGATTTTAAAGTAATTTTGTTTTTAAGTAAATATATTTTGTATTTTAAGAAAACTGAAATATCTGTTAAGTTTTTAGCTAAAAATCTTAAATTATTTTTATAACTTTCAATCATTTTTATAAAGAGGGAAAAAAAGAAGAATCTCCTTTATAAACTAAGTGATATTTAGGGTTTATTTATGTAAAATTAGTAAAATTCTGTATCAATTTATAATTTCTAATCATATAATTATATATATTAAGAATAAATTAGATTTAAAAATAGATAAGACTGAATCTCATATGAGGTTAGAATACATTATATTTTAATTAAGTAATTACATATTGTTTAAATTTATTTAATTTATATAAATAAATAAATATGAAATAAAATAATTTTATATAACTTATAAAAATCAATCTTGAGAATAATAATTTATGATTAAGAAAACTAGGAATATAGTAATTTTTGGAATACATCTATTGTAATAAAAGTTTTTAAACGAAATTAATTAGAATGATATCTATTTAACATAAGCATGATAATTCATGGGTCAATAAATAAAGTAGATCTGAAAATGCAATAAGCATTCATTGGGAAAAGGTATGATCAATGATAATAGAAAATGTAAATAATAAGACTTTAATCATAAAAAGTGATTTAATTGAGAAGAATAATATAATATAAAATTCAGCTATTGAGATAAAGCATTTGAATATTATTATAATAGCATAGTTTAATGTAGATATAGTTTAGATTAATGACAAAATAAATAGTCCAATTTCTAATTAAACAGAAAAGATTAGACAAAGAGTTGAAAATAATAAATTTTAGTGTTTAAAATAAAAAGAAATATTTAAGAATAGTAAATAAAAGAGGAAGCATTCATATTAATAATACTATAAATAAGATACATAAGAAATTATTCTAAGAAGTAATGATTTAAATTTGATGTCTTTATAAATAAAAATTATATATTTTATTAATATAATAGGTATTAGATATAAAATATATTATTATATGATAGAATACTTTATGGCAGGAATCTTAGTTTGTTTTAGTACAATCTTTATAATATTGAGATGTTTTTAGAGACCTCCTCTTTAAAGAATTCAAAATATAAATTATACTCCTAGTGGTATAAGAGAAATGTACAAAGAAAGAAAAACTAGAAGTAGAGAAAAAGTATATGCAATTGATAACTGAAACTATAATATAAAAATTATTGATATGAAATAGTTTAAAAAACAAAAGAGTAATTAGGATAGACAATAGGATAAATTCTGTATTAATGCTGCAGCACTACAAGATCATTTAAGTAGATAACTCTTTAAGTTACCTAAAATAAATCCTAAATAATTATCTTTAGCATAAAAATTAGGATTAGTACCATCACCTCCAAAACCTTTAAATTAAGAAGAATGGGCTTAGATTGAGGAACAATCTTTAAAAAGGGAAGATATTTAAAATTGTGTATGTCCTATTTGTTTAGAGAAATTCAGAATGCAATAACATGTAATTTTGAGTTGTAGTCATATCTATCATTAAACCTGTTTAGAAAGTTTTGAGAGAGTCTCATAAACAAAATAATGTCCTATATGTAGAAGGTAGGATTATGAAAAGAGGCAATTTATGGTTGCTAATAAATAATATACAATCTAATCAATAATTAAAATATAAGCATTATTCAGATAATTTAGATGTAGAAAATAGTTTTATGAGAGGATGATAAAAATGTAATATAGACCTGAAAATAGCTTATTGAAAAGGAAATTACTTTTTTATAAATTATCAAGGATTTCAACTAGAATGTCAAAGACAATTTAATAATAGGGTAATTAAGCATAATAAGCAATAAATCAATTGGGTGAAAATATTTAAATAAAATAAGAGCAAATGGAAAACAATTTAAATAAGATATACTAAATTAAACATAATAATGAATAGATGGCTAAATTATAACCAATAATAAAAGTGGATTGGATTAGAATAAAAAAATTGGCTTTAGAAAGGAAAGAAGTAGATTGTACAATTTGTTTATAAAGTATGGTAAATGCTAAAGTGTTTTTACTTAGTTGTTCACATATGTTTCATGCTAATTGTTTGAATTCTTTTGAAAGATATTCAATGTCTTAGATTAACAATTGTCCAATCTGCAGATAGACTTATCAAAAATCTCATTTTTAGTTATAATAATGATTTAATATAATATAAAATTGATAGTTCTCTTCATTTATTAATATAGGATTGCAAATTTTAAATTTAGTATTCATTAATATAATTTTAATTATAAGTAATAATTATATGGACATAAAGGAATAATATGCATAGTATACACAAAAAAATTACACCGCTAATGTGTTTAAAGTAGGGGATCATAATTTCATATTGGACAAAAGATATAATCCCACAAATCAATTAGGAAGTGGAGCCTATGGAGTGGTCTTACAGGCAGATGATTTAAAGGCTCCTCCTGAAGGACCTAAAAAAGTGGCAATTAAGAAAATCGAGAAGACTTTTTAACACCGTTTTTATGCTAAACGTACATTAAGAGAATTGAAAATATTGAGGAATCTTAAACATGAAAATGTATTCTTTAACATATCTCCTAGATTGTTAATTTAATTACCATAGCTTTGCCCAAATCAAGAGTATCAATGAATGACATGTAAAGTAATGAAATAATTTTAGTTATTTGGTTACAGAATTATTGGATACTGATTTACGTAAAGTATTAGAAAGAGAACATGCTAAATTAACAGAAGATCATTATAAATTATTTCTATATTAAATCTTAAGAGGAATTAAATATATGCATTCTGCCAACATTTTACATAGAGATTTAAAGCCAAGGAATATACTCTTAAATAAAGAAGATTGTATGTTAAAAGTCTGTGATTTTGGTTTAAGTCGTGCATTACTTAGTCAAGGATTAAATGGTTAAAATCCAAATGTGATGACTGATTATGTTGAAACTAGATATTATAGAGCTCCTGAATTGCTTCTAGGATTGAAATAATATACAAAAGCTGTAGATATGTGGTCAGTAGGTTGTATTTTTGCTGAAATTGTACGTGGAAAAGCATTATGGAGAGGAGCATCTGCAGAATCTTAATTAAAATTAATCTTTGAAACTATTGGTACTCCTAATAAATAAGAAATTAAAAATTATAAAGATCCTTTCTTCTAACAAAAGATGTTAGAAGCTGTGGTTCATTTAGGATAATTTTAGAAAGTTCCACTGGACAAAATCATCAAAGGAATTTCTCCTCATGGATATGATTTATTAGAAAGGCTTTTAGAAATTGATTTTAATAAAAGAATTACAGCTGATGAAGCATTGGCTCATCCATATTTTGAGGATCTTCATTCTCCTGAAGATGAGCCATTTCGTCAACCAGTGAGTGACAAAGAATTTGAATTTGAATTGTATGAATTAACAACAGAATAATTAAAAGGTATTTTATATCTATAATTAATAGACATGGTATATGAGGAAATACTACTATACCATTATCCTGATTTTAGAAAAGAATATGAAAGAAAAATAGCTGAAAATGAAAGTGTTATTAAACATATCTTAACAGGATAAAGTGCAAGATTAATAGATCCATTAGCAGACGATGATTTTCCTGATTTTTAATGATAAATCATTGTTATCTTTCATGAAACTTATTTAAAAATTGAACCAAAATTCTTAATCTTCTCTTATACTCACTTTCTTATTATAAAAGATTTAACATTATCAATTTTATTATTAAAATTCTTTTTTCATTCTTAAGTGGACAATTGATTAATCTTAATAGTGTTTCTCGATTAAATTATCATTATTTATGTTTTTATAAAGTTTTCCCTTCATAAATGCACCTCTCTTTTCAAAATTCATTAAAGTAATCTCCATTATTATTATTCAATTGTAATACTGGCTAAATTGATATTGTAATTTATTAGCAAATTTATAAACCTTTTCTTCTATTTAACAATTGTTTTTAGACTTTTAGGGATTCAGACTTTTTAAAATTGATAAATAATTGATCAATGTTTATGAAATATGAAAACTTTTACTCTTTAAAAATTTTAAAAGAGTTTTGCAGAGTATTCAAGTATGTTTATTTACTATAAGTGTGATTATATTGTCTTGGGAACAATTCAATTTCGCTGGTTGTAATATTAAAATAGCTTTTTGTTGCCATTAAATAATAAATATCATCTATTATATATTTTAGAGATTATAATGAGAAGAAATTCCTAAAAAAATTTAAAAGATCATAAGATCTTAATTATGCAATTATACAATTATTTTTCTCGCTTGTCTAAACAATATGGTTTTTAATATTACATTTAAATCATTAAATAATTTGATATTCTTTCAGCTTTAAATTCAAATATATGTTAACATAAACAAAGAATATTATACAATTAAAACATCTAAATGCTTCTTTAAGAACAAATACATTTATAGTGTAATTAAATATTTATTCAGTTAATATATTACACAAAATAAGACAAATCATAAGAAAAGATTGTTCATTCTAGTTGATCAAAGAAGCTTTCGAGATCATCCTCTTGATTGTCTACGAAATTCTTTATCATTGGATTTTAAGGTCTTTCGATATCTGTAAAATGAGATTCGTAAGATTGATTTGATGAAACACTAGAGGTATCTGCTCTTGAATGTTGCAATATGCGAACTAAAGGTTTAGGATAAGTAATTGTATGAGTATTCATTTGTATACTAAAATCTTAAAAAAAATATTAAAAAATACATTTTTCAACACCAGGTATTTATAATCAAATTTTAATAAAAAAACTTATAAACAGGAAATCTAAGCAATGAATTATATAGAAACTTATATATACATAATAAACATATTAATTCATAATCAATAAACTATGTGAACATGAATCACTACATTTTATTTAAGAATTAGTTTAAATATTATACAAATCTTGTTTTTATCATAAATTTCTTCTTTATCTCTAGAAATCCATTTAAAATTAAATAGGTGATTTATATTGATGATAATGTAATTAAAAGAACTAAATAAAGAAGTTAATTCAATTGAAAATGATGAAAATATATATAATGTTTATAAATTTATAAAATTCTCAATGGATTATTGATATAAAATAATTATAATCAAAATAATTATTATATTTATGAATTAGTAATGGAGTTATTTATTTAAAGACATAATAAAATATCAATATAATTCTTTTTAAAAACAAAATAATTATAGTATCATATATATAGAAAATTATGAATGATATAAGAATCTTATGGGTAAGCATTTGATAATTTTAGAATAAAATAAATTACATATATAATTATTGATATTAATTATGAATATAACTATATGTATATGTTTATTTTCTATTTTTACATTCTCTTTGAAATCTCTATATTTAATGTGAATAGATAAAAATTGTTATAGAAATGAATTTTACGATGACAGTTTATTGCTTGCATTGTGAAGTAATCGTATTGATAAGAATAATGTTATATTAAGAAATTTAGAAAAACGTAATTATTTAATACTTATGAGTTCTAAAGTCAAGAACCTCTATTTAACATTGCGTCTGCGTTTGGAAGAACTCAGAGTAGTGACAATAAAGACTTTCTAGATTGGAATTAATATTTTACTGTTTGCATCACTTAGAGGTGATTAAAAAGCAAAAAATCAAAATTCACTTTAACAATATGGTCTTACTTCTCAAAAATAATTACAATAAGCTTAATAAATCTCATCTTCGCTTTATAATCATAACTTTGGTAGTTTTTATCCTGAAGTAAGTAAGTTTGAACTAATTTTTAGTTTATAAGAGCCTCAATTACTTTATATTTGGTTGGCTTGGTGATTAATTTACTTCATACTGAAATCTTGAATGTAATTAACAAAAAATTCATGTTACAAAAATGTGTTGGAACTATAGTTATAGTGTTCCTTCATATCTTAGACCTTATGATAATTAATGATTACCTAATATTAAATTCGGAATACAGTAATCTAACTTAGGCTGTGTCAGATATATATGTAGATTCTGTAAGAAAATAAAAGGATATGATTTAATTGTTTGAAGCAGTTATCAGATAATTGGTTAACATAAATAGGTATTCCAATTTTATAATGATTCAGATTTCTTTCAGTATTTTTTTAGGCATCAGCTCTATGGGGAGAAGGTATAAGAAAATTGATAAAGAATAAAAAAAAGACTTGGGGAACAACTGATTCACAATTATCATCTCCTTAGCCATAAGAGAAAATTTAATTAAATCAAGTACCACCAGTTAATGCAATGAATAATAAAATGAAGGGTTAAAAGAAAGAAGTTGTTTAGCATTCAGGAAAGAAGAAGAAAACATAATAATAATAATAATAATAAATAGAAAAATCTAATGAAGAAAGAGGGTAATCTATAGAGAAAAAGAAGAAGAAATTATTGGATAAAAAGTCATAAAAATTATCACCAAAAGAATATGAATAATAAATTGAAACAAAAATAGATGAATCATAATAATTAGTACTTTCTAAATAGGTTTCATTAATGTAAAAAGATGAATAAAATAATTCAACTTAAGCAGGTTCTAATGGAACAAAATCTTTATTTGATCATAAGATTAAATCAAATAGAAGTGAATCATTTCCAACTAAATTGAATTAATAGGTAGAAATTTCATAGAAGTATTTGAGATATTCTTCTTAAAATTAAAAAAAATAAATAGAACAAAAAAAATAAATTAGACCTTTGTATGATAAATTGTATAAATTCAATTTATAAACTAATGTTGATAAATATGAAATAAAAGTACATAGTATTATTGAAATGAATAATTCAATCAATAGAATAGCATAAGAGAATTCTTGGAATTCATTCTTAACAATTAATGTAAAGTTAAATTATTGGAAAGAAGCTTATTAATAAATGTAAACTTAAGAAATTAAAGAGGAATTATAAAAAATAATAGCATAATATGCATTATATTTAATGAATTAACATGCTTAAAATTAAGAAATAGTAGAATGAATTATTATTTATTTATATGTGATAATGTCATTATATTAGTATTTATATATTAAGATATATATATATAATTTACACATTTATATTATCATTAAATAAATAGAAATTATATATTTAAATCTATTTAATATTATAAGTATTTTTATCAATTTCAAAATAGATTATTTGTTTTATTCTAAATATAACAATCATTTTATTCTATATATTATTAAATCTATTTAAGTGTAATAGTGATATATATTAAAAATAAAATATAAACATTATTAAATATCTAATAATGTCAAGTTAGGCTAAAATAAATAGTTTATTTGCTGATCAAGAATGCCAAAATTGTAAGAAGGTATTTAATTATTATTAAAATTAGATTGAATCTGAATTTGAGATTTTGAGGATAGATCATTTGAAACTTTAAGAATAATATTAAAAATTATTAAAGGAAAAGGAAATGATATAAAGGGATACATCATAAGTAATATTCTTTTATTATTATTCATTTAGACAGACAATGAATTAAAAAAAAATAGGTAAAAATTTGATTAATTGTAAAATGAATTAACTAAAATGAATGAAAAATATTAAATAATATAAGGAGAGTTAGAAAGAAGTAATTAAAAAATAGAGCAATTAAAGGCCAGAAATGCAAAAAATGAAAAAGAAAAAGAGGAATTGTTATTTTCAAAGCCAGTAGAGAATCCTGAATAAAAATAAACTCTTTAATAAATAAGCATATTATAAGAGTAATTAAGAAAGGCTTAACATTAAAAAGAATAAGCACTATCTATCAATACTTAATTAACATTAGAATTATAGTAATTAAAAAGCTAATAAAAACCTTAATAAAATATAGTATAAACAGTTTAATTCTAAAGAGATTCAACAACAAATGATAAGGTTTTGTAAATGGAAATATAAAATCTTAGATAAAGAATTAATGAAATGAATGTAGCTCTTTAAAAATAATAACAAGAATATTAAAGTTTATAATAGGAATCTAAAGAATAAATTTTAAATTTATAATAATAATTGGAACAATAAGATAAGAATATTGATTAATAATAATCATCTACTATTTAATTAAAATAGTTATAAACATAATTAAAAAAAATAGAAGCTTAAAATAAAGTTTTACAAAAATAATTGGATTATAAAACATAAAGATATAATGAATAAGTAATTTTAGATAATTAATTAAGGTTGATGATATTAATAAATTGTAGGAAGAATTAAATAATTGTAAAACAAATTAAATTGTTAATTTTCTTGGAGATGAAGAAAAAGATTACAAAGAAAAATACAAATAAGTTTTACATTAAAAGTAAGAACTTGAATAAAATTTTAAAGAAAAAGAAACATTTTTAATGTAAAAAATTTAATAATATGAATAACACATAAAATAAAGTAATATCTATTGTTAATCGTAGAATAAGGTAATGCTGGTTTAGAAAATGTTAAATTGAAGGAGAAATTGGATGAATTAAAAGAACTCTAGGGAAAATTAAATTAAATATAGGAAGAAGAACTTACTTAAAAAGTTTAATTTTATATTATAAACTAAGATGATTAATTCAAATTAAAAGAAATAATTAGATGACTTAATAAATAGTTAATATTAATTTAAATAGAGGGTCAAAGAATTAGAATCATAATTAAAATAATGTGAAGATAAATTGATTTCATCCAAGTACAAAATAGCTGACATGATGAATCTTGCAATTGAACATGGAATGACTTAATTACTTGATAAATTTGCTTCATTATAGTAATGATAATATTTAAATACATTATTTCTATTATTTATCATATAATTCTAATATTTTTCATTTAAAGAACTTGATATAATTATTATTTTTTTAAAAAAAAATATTTATTAATAAATTAATAGAAATATGGGTAAATAAAAAATAAATGAAAATTTAATATCTTAAGAGACTTCATCAAGAACCCAAAAAAATATAAGAAAGTAGGAAATTAAAGAATAAGATGATGTAATAAATATTTTATAAAATCCAGAATTAAATTGTAGTATTTGCTATTCCTCTATAGTTGATTAAGTAACAATATATTTTACTTATAAAAAGGGAATTGTTTAAAATTGTCAACATGTATTTTGTTTCTAATGTATTAAATAATGGTCAAAACAGAATCTTACATGTCCTTAATGCAGAGCTGATTTTACAAAAGTCATACGAATTTGGAAAAAAAGTTAGTTGGCTAAATAGAAAACTTACACTTTTAAATAACCAAAATAAAGTAATGAAGTATCAAATAGCATCTTTTTGATTCAATAATTATCATAACTACTCTTATTACTTTTGGATATAGATTTAGAAAATTAAATAGATTCAGAAAATGAAATAAATTGATATTACTTATATATATATAATTATATGAACCCTAAAATTAGTAAAAATTTAGCAATGGCATTATTTCTATCATATTAATTATTCATATATCTTTTTAAAGTCTATTACAATTAACTAGGATTAATTAAGTCATTCGAATATATGACTACATTAAATTATATAAAATAAAGTGTATCCTCTTATTCCATAATTTAATAATAATAATGATCAATCTTATTGTTATTAAGGGACTTCAGCTGGGAAATTGGGTTCTGGTTATTCTGGAAGATCTGGTTATTNAAGATGATTAATTCAAATTAAAAGAAATAATTAGATGACTTAATAAATAGTTAATATTAATTTAAATAGAGGGTCAAAGAATTAGAATCATAATTAAAATAATGTGAAGATAAATTGATTTCATCCAAGTACAAAATAGCTGACATGATGAATCTTGCAATTGAACATGGAATGACTTAATTACTTGATAAATTTGCTTCATTATAGTAATGATAATATTTAAATACATTATTTCTATTATTTATCATATAATTCTAATATTTTTCATTTAAAGAACTTGATATAATTATTATTTTTTTAAAAAAAAATATTTATTAATAAATTAATAGAAATATGGGTAAATAAAAAATAAATGAAAATTTAATATCTTAAGAGACTTCATCAAGAACCCAAAAAAATATAAGAAAGTAGGAAATTAAAGAATAAGATGATGTAATAAATATTTTATAAAATCCAGAATTAAATTGTAGTATTTGCTATTCCTCTATAGTTGATTAAGTAACAATATATTTTACTTATAAAAAGGGAATTGTTTAAAATTGTCAACATGTATTTTGTTTCTAATGTATTAAATAATGGTCAAAACAGAATCTTACATGTCCTTAATGCAGAGCTGATTTTACAAAAGTCATACGAATTTGGAAAAAAAGTTAGTTGGCTAAATAGAAAACTTACACTTTTAAATAACCAAAATAAAGTAATGAAGTATCAAATAGCATCTTTTTGATTCAATAATTATCATAACTACTCTTATTACTTTTGGATATAGATTTAGAAAATTAAATAGATTCAGAAAATGAAATAAATTGATATTACTTATATATATATAATTATATGAACCCTAAAATTAGTAAAAATTTAGCAATGGCATTATTTCTATCATATTAATTATTCATATATCTTTTTAAAGTCTATTACAATTAACTAGGATTAATTAAGTCATTCGAATATATGACTACATTAAATTATATAAAATAAAGTGTATCCTCTTATTCCATAATTTAATAATAATAATGATCAATCTTATTGTTATTAAGGGACTTCAGCTGGGAAATTGGGTTCTGGTTATTCTGGAAGATCTGGTTATTCTTATTAAACTTATTATGGTTATTTAGGATAGAAATGATTATTTGTTGCCTTAAATCCATAACCATAATATAATTGTGATAATACTTTGTTCTATTATAAATTAAAATAGATTATTACAGAATAGACAGTTACTAATCCTGGCCAAACTAAAGATTTAATAATAATAACACCATTATTAACTTTATTATTAGTGTCTTTGGCTAAAGGATTATAATCAGTTGTATCACCAACAATTCTAATTTTCCAAGCTGGTTTATTATTTTATATTTTATCATTTGAAATTGGTTTTAATCTATTTTCAAATGGATCAGCAGCTTCTATTTATTTTTAATAAGCTTCTGGTTCAACACCTTCAGGTAATTCAGATGGTATTAAATGTACTAATCTACCACACTATTAATAATAATAATTAAAATAATTTACATTTAATATATTTTAATTGAAATGCATCCAATCATTTAATGTTTTTAAATCATGAAATCCTGGTAATTTATATTCAGGTGCTGGATCTATTTCTCTTGGTTCACCTTCTCTTAAAATATATTAACCTTTTGGAATAATAACAGTAGA
Organism: Paramecium pentaurelia; assembly: GCA_905183005.1. Taxonomy (NCBI): domain Eukaryota; phylum Ciliophora; class Oligohymenophorea; order Peniculida; family Parameciidae; genus Paramecium; species Paramecium pentaurelia. Next base: position 71,227 of record CAJJDO010000124.1, on the reverse strand, counting down.
TTATGTAATTCTAACAATTTATGCTTTTAATAAATGTTTTTCTTTTCCAAAGAAATAAGGATTAGTGATAACATCACTTTCTAAATTACCTGTAAACATATATTTAATTTATCTAGATATATTGATTTATTATGGTGTAACCAATGGTAATTCAACCCAATCTTTATCATTTAATATATCAGTGCATGCCCAATATGATTTAGTATTAATACCAGATCCTCTTGGTTCAACTTCAGGTGGTAATTCACCATCTTCAACAGTACTTGTAGCAACTCCTTCAGCAATATAATAATCTTTATCTCTTCCCATAATTTTACCCCAAAATCTAAGTTTAGATGCTTATTTAGTAACAGATAATAACTAATATATTAAATTAAATATAATTACTGTCAATGCTTTAAATATTTTATAATTCTCATCAATTCCAATACCAGCCCATTCATATAAATATGATTCTTCTGTTAAATTAGGTAAATATCCAGTTTAAGTTGATTCTTAAGGTTCTTCATCAGTTCCAAGATTAATTTTATTGATTAGTTTCAATGTCTTTTATTAAATAGCTTAATCCATAGTAACTTTTGTTCTTTCTGCATTATCAAATTCATTATATTTATCAAATGTGAATCCATTTGATTTTACTTAAAATGAATAATCTTCAAATAATTCAAAAGCATTCTACAATTATAACTCATAATATATTCATACTTTTGGATTATCCAATAATATCTTAGTCAATACATTATTCAAATGTTAATATAAATTTGTATTTGAATCCTTTATTTCTTGCAGTTTCTCTTTTAACATTTATCAAAAATTTTNGGCCAAACTAAAGATTTAATAATAATAACACCATTATTAACTTTATTATTAGTGTCTTTGGCTAAAGGATTATAATCAGTTGTATCACCAACAATTCTAATTTTCCAAGCTGGTTTATTATTTTATATTTTATCATTTGAAATTGGTTTTAATCTATTTTCAAATGGATCAGCAGCTTCTATTTATTTTTAATAAGCTTCTGGTTCAACACCTTCAGGTAATTCAGATGGTATTAAATGTACTAATCTACCACACTATTAATAATAATAATTAAAATAATTTACATTTAATATATTTTAATTGAAATGCATCCAATCATTTAATGTTTTTAAATCATGAAATCCTGGTAATTTATATTCAGGTGCTGGATCTATTTCTCTTGGTTCACCTTCTCTTAAAATATATTAACCTTTTGGAATAATAACAGTAGATTATGTAATTCTAACAATTTATGCTTTTAATAAATGTTTTTCTTTTCCAAAGAAATAAGGATTAGTGATAACATCACTTTCTAAATTACCTGTAAACATATATTTAATTTATCTAGATATATTGATTTATTATGGTGTAACCAATGGTAATTCAACCCAATCTTTATCATTTAATATATCAGTGCATGCCCAATATGATTTAGTATTAATACCAGATCCTCTTGGTTCAACTTCAGGTGGTAATTCACCATCTTCAACAGTACTTGTAGCAACTCCTTCAGCAATATAATAATCTTTATCTCTTCCCATAATTTTACCCCAAAATCTAAGTTTAGATGCTTATTTAGTAACAGATAATAACTAATATATTAAATTAAATATAATTACTGTCAATGCTTTAAATATTTTATAATTCTCATCAATTCCAATACCAGCCCATTCATATAAATATGATTCTTCTGTTAAATTAGGTAAATATCCAGTTTAAGTTGATTCTTAAGGTTCTTCATCAGTTCCAAGATTAATTTTATTGATTAGTTTCAATGTCTTTTATTAAATAGCTTAATCCATAGTAACTTTTGTTCTTTCTGCATTATCAAATTCATTATATTTATCAAATGTGAATCCATTTGATTTTACTTAAAATGAATAATCTTCAAATAATTCAAAAGCATTCTACAATTATAACTCATAATATATTCATACTTTTGGATTATCCAATAATATCTTAGTCAATACATTATTCAAATGTTAATATAAATTTGTATTTGAATCCTTTATTTCTTGCAGTTTCTCTTTTAACATTTATCAAAAATTTTAAATAAAATACTTTTATTAAAAATTAAACTTTTTACATATATCAAATTTAAGCTTGTAAAAATCAAGAAGGAATTTCTGAAATAAATAATTATATATATAATATATCTTAATAAAAAGCATTTTTATCAAATTCTTCTACAACAAGATATTATTTTTGAATATATTTTTTATAATAAGCGCTTTAGATACCTAAAGAATCCAATAAATGATAGAGTTAACACAATATCTAACAATTCTATTATGAAAGTTTTCTTTAAAACTCCCTCTCCATACTATAACGGCTAAATACAGGCAACATCTCCATTTTTTAACAAGAAAAGGATAACATTATTATTAATTTAATTCTTTTATATGAGAAAATCTATAGCTTAGATTCCATATTTAAAATATGGCATTCTTAATTTCATAGTATCAATTTTATTTGATTTATCATCTAAATTGGTAAGATCCACTAAATGCATTTTAAATTTTGATTAAGTGCTTTCTGATAACTAGTTGTAAATAAAATAATTATACTATATATATTATTTGATCTTAATGATCATAAATAATCTTTTTAAATATTTCTCTTTCTTATTCAAGAATATTTAGTTTTAGTTTTTTTGGGTTCCATTAATCAAATTATGTGGTAAACATAAAAGGTTTTATTTTTAAATAGTATAAATATTTTTTACTGTAAGATACTACTAATACATTTTGTTCCATATTATAATCATGAAGTAATTCTATTTATTAAATCTAATCAAAATTTATCATTTCTTCAGTTATATCTATGTTTAAAAATACATTTTTATATTCATTTAAAGCTACTCCTATTATTTTATATTTATCGTTTGTAATTCTAATGCTAATAATTAATTTTACTCTAAGTAAAATACACCGATTGTGTTTTCATTAAAGAAAAACAATTTAATCACTTAAAAATATAAGATATTATTATTTTAGTATTATAAAATTTTGCTTATCTTCTATGAATTAACTACACTTAAATAATAATAAATTAAATACGTTCATATAAATATATATCCCTATCATATTAATAATGAAATATGATATTATAATTTATTGTTGCAATATTTTAAATCTAATGCTTTGATGTATGTATAATTTCTAAATCATTATCTTTTAATAAGGCAATTTATTAATCATATGTTGTATAATCATATAATACAAGCAGTATATAATTCAATCCTTCTATAAATTTAGTTACAATTTTGTTTTTCAAATTTAATTACAATTCTTCATTCCAAAAATTGTTTAATGTGATAGATTGTGATAAATCAAAAAAGTTTGTACCATAATCTGAATAAATTGAGATATCTATATAATAAGTAAAAATTAAATACCTACTCCTGCAAAATCTGTATTAACGGTCTTCTTTATATTTAATAGATAAATTGAATCCATAGAATTATTCATTTTATTTTTTAAAAATATTGACTCTGATATTAGATTGAATGATTATCGATATTGATTATTAAATTATTACAAAGTATAATCTTCTTCTTCATTTACTTAATAATTGATTTTTTTATAAATCTGCTCTATTGTGCTTTACATGTTATTTTATAAAGTAAGAACCAATGAATTACTCTATTCAGTAACTTCATTTAATTCTATAATCATTTAATTATTAGTTTAATCTATCATTAGTCATTAAATATACCAACTCTTTTAATGAAGACAATTTCTGTTTCTATAATAGTATAATCATAGAATAAATTGTCAAGGATTTGTGAAAATAAAAATAAGAAACCAATGATAACACAAAACACAACTGTATATTTTACACTTATGGTTCGTATTGAAGCTTCTGAATTCATACTATTAAAATTATTAATAATATACTTTGATTAATATTAATAATTTAGATCAATTGATTTGAATTCATTATCAATTGAATTCTTTAAATACAAGATTAATTTTATATATTCCTTATAAGATCTTCATCTATTACTCATGTTATAGTTATCCTTTTTTACAATTACATTGAATTTATTAGAACATATAATAACATTCTGATACAACATCCGTATTACTACCCTTTTATAGAAATTTTTTGAATTATACTTTAATCTTAAAGCATCAATGTCAATTAAATTAATTTTGGTTTTCTAAGAGGAATTAAAAATATCCCCAATATTCTATTGTGAATGTTAAAAAATCTTTAAAATTCTCATAACTACAGTCTTATTTTTTGTATGAGAATGAGATTTGAAATAGAATTCTAAAACATTATTAATTATTTTAGTCATTAAATCATAATTGCTCAAGATTTTTCAAATTATTCTTTATTTTGCTAGCAATCTTTGGCTAAGTCTATTATTCATATATTTTTTATTTTATTGTCATTACTTTTGGATTGATATCTTTGGCAAGGCTCTCTGGAGTTTTCTAATAAATTTATTATATATATATCTGTTACTTTGATTATAGGAGATGCATAATAAGAAGAATTATTAGAATCAACAGCTTATTTTAGCTTTCCTACTAATTGATATTAAGGTAATCTATGAGATTATGGTGATTCATCATCGAATATCATATCTGTAAAGTCATCATCTAAATTTTTTATAGACATCTATTCTTCACTATCATTAAATTATTCTTAAATTTATTGCATAACTGTAATTTGGGGAGTGAATAGAAGATTATCTTTCTTTTTATTTCCAATACAATTTTATTGAGGAGTCATAAATTCAGGTTTATCTAAATTTGAAGGACCAATAAAGTTTTTCATAAATCCACAACTACCTGCATCAGTATTACTTGATTTAATAGTATCTTTAGTATCATAAATATATTCTTCTGATTTATTTAATTCTGAATATCTTGTTTTATCTAGATTGATCATAAACCATTCATGTCTTAAGGCATCTCTAGGTTATGGTCTTTATGATGGTCGAGGATGCAACAATAATTTTAATAGTTATAATCCTTTTAATATTTATAATAAAGAATGTACCTGCACTACTAATAATAGTATCAATAGATGGATAATCAATTTTACAATGATAATTTCTCATTACAACTTCATCATAAGTAGAACCCTTAAAAGGAGATTTACCAGCAATCAAAAGAAACATTAGACAACCAACACTAAAAATATCAACTTTCGAATCATAAATCTTATCTTATAATACTTCTGGAGCCACGAATCCAGGAGTTCCACATCTTTGAAACATATAATTACCTAATGGATCATAAAAATCTGCTAATCCAAAATCTGCTATTACAACATCTTCCAAAACTCCTTTTTTACGTAATATCATATTTTCTGGTTTGAGATCTCTATGAAGAATGTTTTATTTATGTAAATAATCTAAAGAATCCAATAAAGTAGCTAGAATAGTAGCAACTATTGGTTCAGATTATTTTTAATTCTTCTTTATCTATTAATATAATTCACCTCCTTATAAATAATCTTGAACTAGGAATATATGAGTATCATCTTCAAATATTTCATGCATTTTTATTAATCCTTTATAATTCAACTTCCTCATAATTGACATTTCTTTAATTAATGCTTATTTATCAGTTTCAGAATTCATCATCTTACTTTTTTCAAATGCCTTAACAGCATATTACAATTTATCAGATTTTTTATTACAAAGATACACCTGTCATATTAAATTTAATTACTTTAGCAAAATTTCCTTTTCCAATCATTCTTTCAATAACATACTCTTCTTTGAATGTAAGTTGAAGACATTACTTTTTGAGAAAATCCCAGATTTATTAATTTAGTTCTTTAGATCTTGAATACAGTTCTTTGAATTTCTAATTACGAATTATTCGAAAACCATATTTCTTCTATAAATATATATATTATTCAATACTTTATTACAAACATCAGACTCCTATTCATTTTTATACTTAATTCTCTCTATTCTTGATATCCCTAGATTAACATGATGTATATTTTTCTTATTTGGCTATCATTTATAATTATTTATATACCCTCAACTTTATTAATTTACCATCTTAAATGATATAGTTTTTGCTTGTCCAAAAACCAGTTTTTTTGCTTTTTTCAAATAGGACAGATTAAAATTCAATTTTTTATTCCTCTATCTAAATGTTGGTTTTCTCCCAAAAAGACTTTGAGAATTTAGCATCGTCGAAAAAGGATAACTTTACTTGCATCAATAATATTAATTAAATAATAATAATTAAGTTATAATTCCCCTATTTATCTCTATTTTTTTTATTAAATAAGATTTTATCATTTTAATATAATTTAATTATAATTCTTTTGGAGATTTACAAATTCTTTTCCATTTCTTATCCCATTATCCTATATTTATAATTTCAATACTATTTTAACATAATTTCGAAATTATCTCTCAATTTGTTGTTTTTAAATATATTACTATTTGTATCTTAACACTTCCTATTTAATTATATACACTCAATTTAATATTATAATATACTGAATTTAATCAGACTGAATTAAATTAATAAAATCATTAGACTTGATGTTTAATTGTTATTTCTAAGAACGCTTGCTTTCTTCAACAATTTTACATTTTTCTTTACAAACTTTGATAAACACTTCTAAATAATTAATATTCTAAAGCAAAACCAATTTTGATTAACAATTAAAAATAATTTGACTTATTTAAATTTCCTCAATAATTTCTATTTTCTCAAAAGAGTATTTTTATTCACTAAATAAATTTTAATATAATAATGTTAAATTTTGTACAAATTCAACTAAATTCTATAATTAAGTGAACTTACTTCTTTTCTTCATCTCAAATTATTAAATTAAATTAAGGTTACAATTGAAAGTAGTTCATAGTTGAATTAATAACTTATAGTAATTATTGCTAATAAAAAATGAAGTTTTGATTTATCTAAATTGCAATAAATCATTTCATAAAAGTATTTTGCATTATTTATTAAATTTTCAAATATATTTTAGGATTGTTATGATACACTATTATATTATTTTCAATACATATATAAAATTTAATTGCACTCTAAATTCTAGTCTACTATTATTTTTATCAAAGAATAGTATTATACATTGCTTATCACTTTTATATTTAAACAATCTAGAGGATAACATTTAATTAAAAATGGTTTGTGTTATGGATCATCTAAATTATATATATAAATAATATCTGTATTATCTTCATCTATTTTTCTTAATTTACATGATTATAATCAGAGATTCATTATAATTTGATATACAATCATTATATAGAATAAGTATAAAAATAATTGAATTTCATTAAGAAAATAAATAAATATATATATATATATAAATATATGCAATTGAATTAAAATAAATCAAAAAAAAGAAGAGTAACTCCCAATGATAAACATTAATTGTCAACATCTCAAGAAAGATGTTTAATACCTAAATACATGACTCTTAATAATTAAAATATTAATAAATCAAATAAATATTAAATTTTAGAATAGATTGGATAGGGTAGTTATAGTACTATATTTATTGTTGAAGATAAATTGCATGGTGGTTATTATGCAATGAAGAAAGTACTGCAAGATCCGAAATAAATAAATAGAGAATTAGAAATACATATGAATATGCATCATCCACATATTGTACCTTTACGTGATCATTATTATACTGTTGAAAATAAGGCTAAATATTTACATTTAGTTATGGATTTATATTAAGGAAATCTGAAAAATGCAATTAGAGTTCCATTAAAAAGAGTGGCTAAATAATTATTTTAAGCATTAGAATATTTAGAATCATAAAATATTATGCATAGAGATCTTAAACCAGCAAATATTTTGTATTAAAGTGGAAACATATATCTAGCTGATTTTGGTAGTGCAAAAAAAATGGATGGATCTAAGAGTTTGAGTTATGTATGTTCTAGAGCATATAGAGCACCTGAATTACTATTTGGTTAAATATTTTATAATACTAAAATTGATATATGGGCAGCTGGTTGTATATTGGCTGAATTGGAATTAGGTAAATAATTATTTTTTGGACAGAATACTGTTGATTAGATAGTAGAAATATGTAAATTGTTAGGTACTCCTAATGAATTAGAAAAGGCTGAATTGGGATGTTAATTTTATATTCCTAATTTATAATCAAAGAAATTAAGTATGATATTTATTTATATTGTTTTGAATTAGAAAACTGATCCATTATTAATTGATTTATTGTCTAAGATCTTTGTTTTTAGTCCATCAAAAAGAATCAATTGCAATGATGCTTTAAGACATCCTTATTTTTTTTAATGATTGTACTAAACAAACATTCATATTAATATATTTAATTAAGGTTATTTGATAAATAAAAATACCTTATGAAACATTATAAAAGTGTTTAACATTTCTCATAATAAAAATAAAATAATTCTCCAAAATAGTTTGCAATTATTATAATAGGAACCTTATTTGCATTTAGTGGTTATTATGTTTATTATAATGTTAAATATATGGATTAGATTGCAGCTGAAAGAATTCAAGAATTTGAATAAAAATCAGGTATGAAAATTTCAGAATTTAAAACTGAGAATCCTATAAAAGAAGAAATTAGACCTGAATATGTAAATTATATAGTATTAAAAAATTTAGATTGAAAGATAAAAAAGAATTTATAGATAAAAAATGGAAGAAACTAGAAAATAATTATAATAATAATAAAAATGAATTTTACAATAATAAATACATTTTTATCATTCAGTAATTTGAAATCATTTAGGATATATCCATTTTAATTTTCTTTCTATTACTTTATTCTAATAATGAAGCATCTTCTGTATCTGTTGATTAAGAATTATAATTTGATAATTATTAATTCAAATCATTTTAAATTTTCTCAATTTTCTTAATATATGGAGATGCTAAGAACAACTTTTTATGTAAATTTGATTAAGTATGCTAATTAATTTAATTTCTTTATTAATACAGTTAAGTAATCTGTATATTTAGTTTTACAAACTGAGCAAATCTAAACTCGATGTTTTGGTTTTGGAATCAACTAAAATAATCATTATGAATTATACCAATTATTTATTTTTTATTTTTATTTATTCAATTTTTTGATTAAATAATTGTTAATGATAGTTTAAATTGCTTTCATATGCAGGCTAAATTTAATATATAAATTATATATATACTTTCTCATATTCAATAATAAATCCAGGAGTTGTAAATTAATGATCATCATTGAAAATTGGAAATATATTCAATTTTTATTACAACTATCTAAATTAATATAATTTATTCTTTATACATATTAAAAACAGGACTATAATCTATATTAACATTGCGATCCTTAGAATACTGATTCTTATTGCTTAAAATGAATTTGTAAGACATTATATATATATATATATTTATTATATATAATTTATTATTTTATTTCATTTAATTTTATTTCAATTACGATTCCATAACAATTTAATTATAAATATTCATTACTTATTTCATCATCATTTCATTATTTAATTACAATTCCAATTAATTATTTCTTATTTTATTCATCTTATAATGTAAGATAAATCTCTTCATGATAATAAATAGATAAGAAACCCTTCTCAATAAACTAATTACATTTAGAATGATTATTCAATGTCCATCTCAACTTACTAATCTAAATTAGTAGTCAAATAATGCTAGGTAATTAAAAATCACAACATAGTTATTGTAATTTATTTAACGTTAAGAACATCTTAAAAACTAATTGTATTAAATTCGAAAAACAAGATAATTTAGTTAACAATAAGAAAGAAAAACTTATATAACTAAACCTAGAGCCTTTAGTATTCATAACAAAGATCAAATATATAATAATAGTCAACCTAATTTGATTAATGATGATAGTAATAATGAAACTGATCACTGTTAGTATTAAAAAGGAGAATAATAATCAAATAATTTCTCAATTTTTTGTGACAATTCTTAAAAAAAACAAAAATTCTTGCCTCCTATGCATCCAATAAATTAAGATCCATTCCTTTAGACATTTGGAAAATAAATAGATATAGTAACCAAAAATAGATTTCCTAAAGAAGTATTCTTAGGAAATGTAAGCAAAATGAAAAAGCAGTTTTAGTAAAACTTTTATTTATGATTATCATTCAAATCTTAATTACTATTTATAATTTATAAAATTACTCAAAAAATAGATTTGCTAAATATCTATTAAATTATATATAATGATAAAATATAGTACAATATATAGTGTATTTATACATGATTTATCAAACTTATAAATTATCAAATTTTCTTCTATTATATTAATTATTGAGAAAGATTTTAACTGTTTAAACCTCTTAAATATTTGAATTATTAGGAGAAACACTTAATTTAGATTCAAAATCTTGATAATTTCTATCAACTGTATTTTTAGATTTTCTATCTTCAAATTAAAATTATCTTGATTCAGTATCTGATTGATATTCATAAAATACTTTAATCATTTCTTAATCTAAACATTTAACTATTTTTTATCCAATATTTTCATTCATTTCAGACATAATTTAAATCTAAAAAAATGATTTATAAGCTTCAATAAATCTATCTTAATAATTTTTATTTTATTATTAAGTATTATCAATAATTATTGGTTTATTAGAATGTTAATTTTATTTCATTTTATTATCTAATTATCCATTTATCAAAGGAGTTGGAATAAGATCAAATAAAATTCTTTAATTAAATGTCAATAAAATTTGTTTTAGATTATCAAATTCTTAAAATATTCTCATTATTTTAACTATATCTAAATTTTCTTAAATTCTCTAATTTGCCAAATTCAATGATTTTATTCTGTTCTTATGACATCCAAATATGAATTTTAGAATATCAAATACTGAATTAGGTAATTTAGATCCTGAATTTAAAATATATTTATCTAAATTCTTATTTGTACTATTATCTTTTTTTACATTCTAAGTAAGATCATTTAATTCTGATTAAAATCTAAATAATTTATTTGCTAAATTAATTCTCATTTCAGTTTAAATAAATGGTTTTGTAATAATCCCAAAAATTATAAATATTAATTACCATAGACCTCCAATCTTACTTAAGATAGTTGTTAATTTAATATAAGATCTTTAATAGCTAGTATATTTGTTGTCTATAATTATAAAATGATTAACTAAATAATCTTAATTATAATTAGAAGATGATTCTTAAAAGTACTATTGTACTAAAAATTGATCTTCTACAATATTGTTAGTCAGTACACCATTATCAGTAATTGATTCAATAATCCTAAATCCAGAGTATATAATTTTAGATGTTGAGATTGAGAATGATGTAAATTACATTTTTATGAAATTCTGTTAAATATTCTCTGGATTACTCATTTAAATCAAAGAATCACTCATATGAACTACATAATATCCATTCATTAATTCTTCATTTATCTAATCCATTGTTGCACAATCTTATTTTTCTGTACTATTTTTGCAAGCTGAAAATTTTATAGAAATATACTAATATATATTTCCTGAAATAATTCCTTATAGTATCTCAATATAATATATATATAATTACCGGAGGATTTCTTTCTAATATTTCTTTCTTAATACATTAAACTGTTCCTAATCGAATTTTACTGAAATATTCTTTTTACAACTCTGTTCCAAAATTTTCAGAACTGCATGCTTCTATAGGGTAAGTAACACATCTATACTAATCATTTTTCAAGAATACGTATTAATGACATCAATTTTATTTGTAGTTGTATTAAGTTGTCGTATTCTTTAGCAATTTTCAACTGAAATTGTAAAGTATTTATTAATAGTTTTCAATGGATTTGATTATATATTACCAACTGACACTGCTAAAGTAAAATTTTGAGATTATAATGGAAATGGCTATATATAATATTATTTAAACTTACAGATGTTTCTGAGACTAAGTGTTCCGATAAAATTGTTTATGGGAGCTGTTTGTAGACTAATTCTTAGACCTATTGTACTAAATAAGCAAATGTCAATGTTGATGCTAACAAAGTAAAGAGAACTCCAAGGATACTTGAATATTTTTAATTTCCAAATATCAATAGACTTGGATAAGCACCATATAAATCAATAGTTTGACAAAAATTCTTAAATTTTTAAGCCTAAATTTACTATATTTTTACTAGAGAAGGATTCATGTATAAACTTTAATAATATTTAATAATATTTATAAAAACAAGATAAAACTTCTATCAAAATATTATTATTAATTTATTTAAGTATTTTTATTAAATTGTTAATATAATAAGGATTTAGTTCTAAAAAATATGAGTGACATTAAAATATTTTAATTTGAAAAAAAATTTAGTCTTTAATAATTTTGATGTGATAAATCAAAATAGAAAACTAATTCTAAAAAATATTATAAAACTAAGTTAATATATTATATTTTAAATTATTAATTACTATTAATAAAAAATCAATAAAATAATGAGGTTAATTGATTAAGCGGTAAATTAATTTTATAATATATTTAAATTTATATTTCATAGAAAATCTTCAGGTCCATATTTCCCAACAAATGTGTTAATAGGAATATAATCTGAATCACTACTTTCACTTTCAGAATTAGACAAATAGATGATTTATTCTTAAAATATTCATGATACTTACTAGATGTTTTTTTTTTAATTGAACGAGGATATTTTCTTATAGAAATTTTTATAATACTTGAAACTTTACATCTACATTTAGGACATGATTTCTAATGTAAAGTCCAATTCAACACACAATTAATACAAAAGTAATGTTTACATTTTTTGAAAACACCTTTACTTTTGATTTCTTATAAACAGATTTCACATTCATCAATGAGTGTTTTTTATTCTAAATTTACTTATTCTTAATTTTCTTAACTTTGTTATTATTGCATTTTTATTTTTAATATATAAGATTTACAAATATTCTTAGGTTTTGAATATATCAAATTAAATTTATATAATAAGATTTGATCAAAATTTATATTATTATTAAAAGTTGAAAATTTATATTTTTATAAAAATATTATATTTTTTATTTATATTTTTATTTTTTCAAACAACTACTTCTGCTTCTGTTCCTTTTGATACTTCTGACCAGAATTTAATGTACTAGTATAATTGAATATTATAAATACTAATTAATTGAGTTATTATTCCAATTAGCTAACTTTAATTAAAATTTCATAATATTTATTTTATTTGTTCTTTTTGAATCTATCAATTTCATCAAAGCATAAAATGGATGTAATCATTATACAAAGTTCTTCTAATAATTTAATTTCATTTTAAGTCTATAAATAATATATTTATTTTATACATCTTAAATTTTCTTTTCTAATATCTATGCTTATTCTGTATTTGATCCTTTTGAAAACATGGATTTAAATGTTGTTTTTCCAGCTTATAATTTTACAAGTTCACTATTTTAATCTCTTAATTTTTGTTATGCAGAAGTTTTCAAATTGTCTACAAATTCTTTTTATTTCAATGTTTCTTAAAATGCTTCCACTTCCCTACATTCAATTCTTAACAAATCAACTAGATAATCATAATTATTCGTTTAAGCATTTTAATCTTTCTGAAATATTAAATCAATATTACAATTTCTCTTGCGGTAACATTTACGTCATTGTGATTTGTAAAAATTAAATTCTCTGTTTTATGATTAACATACTCTATTAAAATATTTTTCTCATATTCTGGTACAATAGTTTAAGTCATTATATCTAAAATACATATATCATTAGTAATACTAAATTAATCTGTATATTATTTCTTTGCTGTAGCCAATAATTTCACTTATTCTTTAAGACTCTCTAATTATTTTGTTGTTTTATTTAAATAAGTGGAAAAACTAGATACTTTCAATACTAAATCTGAATTCACCTCTTTTCCATTTAAATGGGGAAAATTTTTCTTAAATTTTTCATACACTTCTTATATAGATTATTTTGGTAATCCTTGTAATGCCTATTTATATCAAATATATTATAATACTTTCTCCATATCAGTATTCTTTGTTCTTAAAAACGTTTAAAATTCATCAGAGAAGTAAATATGTCTTAACTTAGCCACTTATTCTAGGAAATATTATAGGAATCTTTTACGATCCTCTACTACTTTTTATTCATTATTTCCCTATACTATTAAATACTAATCATACAAGAGCTTATTTTGCTGGAATTGGAGGAACATAACATCCTGGCCATCTTTGTAATAAAGTCAGTCTTAGAACATGAAAGTCATTGTAACGACGCAATGCTTCAAATTGGCCTATTCTATCTTCTCCTTTGATGTTATAAGAAACGTGCTTTGATGCAATCGATTCTGTAATATTGATATTGATTGGTGNAAAGAAATAATTAGATGACTTAATAAATAGTTAATATTAATTTAAATAGAGGGTCAAAGAATTAGAATCATAATTAAAATAATGTGAAGATAAATTGATTTCATCCAAGTACAAAATAGCTGACATGATGAATCTTGCAATTGAACATGGAATGACTTAATTACTTGATAAATTTGCTTCATTATAGTAATGATAATATTTAAATACATTATTTCTATTATTTATCATATAATTCTAATATTTTTCATTTAAAGAACTTGATATAATTATTATTTTTTTAAAAAAAAATATTTATTAATAAATTAATAGAAATATGGGTAAATAAAAAATAAATGAAAATTTAATATCTTAAGAGACTTCATCAAGAACCCAAAAAAATATAAGAAAGTAGGAAATTAAAGAATAAGATGATGTAATAAATATTTTATAAAATCCAGAATTAAATTGTAGTATTTGCTATTCCTCTATAGTTGATTAAGTAACAATATATTTTACTTATAAAAAGGGAATTGTTTAAAATTGTCAACATGTATTTTGTTTCTAATGTATTAAATAATGGTCAAAACAGAATCTTACATGTCCTTAATGCAGAGCTGATTTTACAAAAGTCATACGAATTTGGAAAAAAAGTTAGTTGGCTAAATAGAAAACTTACACTTTTAAATAACCAAAATAAAGTAATGAAGTATCAAATAGCATCTTTTTGATTCAATAATTATCATAACTACTCTTATTACTTTTGGATATAGATTTAGAAAATTAAATAGATTCAGAAAATGAAATAAATTGATATTACTTATATATATATAATTATATGAACCCTAAAATTAGTAAAAATTTAGCAATGGCATTATTTCTATCATATTAATTATTCATATATCTTTTTAAAGTCTATTACAATTAACTAGGATTAATTAAGTCATTCGAATATATGACTACATTAAATTATATAAAATAAAGTGTATCCTCTTATTCCATAATTTAATAATAATAATGATCAATCTTATTGTTATTAAGGGACTTCAGCTGGGAAATTGGGTTCTGGTTATTCTGGAAGATCTGGTTATTCTTATTAAACTTATTATGGTTATTTAGGATAGAAATGATTATTTGTTGCCTTAAATCCATAACCATAATATAATTGTGATAATACTTTGTTCTATTATAAATTAAAATAGATTATTACAGAATAGACAGTTACTAATCCTGGCCAAACTAAAGATTTAATAATAATAACACCATTATTAACTTTATTATTAGTGTCTTTGGCTAAAGGATTATAATCAGTTGTATCACCAACAATTCTAATTTTCCAAGCTGGTTTATTATTTTATATTTTATCATTTGAAATTGGTTTTAATCTATTTTCAAATGGATCAGCAGCTTCTATTTATTTTTAATAAGCTTCTGGTTCAACACCTTCAGGTAATTCAGATGGTATTAAATGTACTAATCTACCACACTATTAATAATAATAATTAAAATAATTTACATTTAATATATTTTAATTGAAATGCATCCAATCATTTAATGTTTTTAAATCATGAAATCCTGGTAATTTATATTCAGGTGCTGGATCTATTTCTCTTGGTTCACCTTCTCTTAAAATATATTAACCTTTTGGAATAATAACAGTAGATTATGTAATTCTAACAATTTATGCTTTTAATAAATGTTTTTCTTTTCCAAAGAAATAAGGATTAGTGATAACATCACTTTCTAAATTACCTGTAAACATATATTTAATTTATCTAGATATATTGATTTATTATGGTGTAACCAATGGTAATTCAACCCAATCTTTATCATTTAATATATCAGTGCATGCCCAATATGATTTAGTATTAATACCAGATCCTCTTGGTTCAACTTCAGGTGGTAATTCACCATCTTCAACAGTACTTGTAGCAACTCCTTCAGCAATATAATAATCTTTATCTCTTCCCATAATTTTACCCCAAAATCTAAGTTTAGATGCTTATTTAGTAACAGATAATAACTAATATATTAAATTAAATATAATTACTGTCAATGCTTTAAATATTTTATAATTCTCATCAATTCCAATACCAGCCCATTCATATAAATATGATTCTTCTGTTAAATTAGGTAAATATCCAGTTTAAGTTGATTCTTAAGGTTCTTCATCAGTTCCAAGATTAATTTTATTGATTAGTTTCAATGTCTTTTATTAAATAGCTTAATCCATAGTAACTTTTGTTCTTTCTGCATTATCAAATTCATTATATTTATCAAATGTGAATCCATTTGATTTTACTTAAAATGAATAATCTTCAAATAATTCAAAAGCATTCTACAATTATAACTCATAATATATTCATACTTTTGGATTATCCAATAATATCTTAGTCAATACATTATTCAAATGTTAATATAAATTTGTATTTGAATCCTTTATTTCTTGCAGTTTCTCTTTTAACATTTATCAAAAATTTTAATAAATAAATAAGATTATTTCTATAATACTAATATGAGAAGATAAATATTCAATTCATTAAATTTAATAATCTATAATTAGACTATTTCATTCATTTTTCGTTATAATATAAATCATTTTGTTGAATCCTAATAATCTTCCATAATAGAACTTATTTAAAATTACAATTAAATCCTTTAAATTGTTATTATTAAATAAGGCTTACTAAATTCTTTTTTATATGACTAAAGTCTTATAAAATCCTATCTTATCTAATGATTATTAATGAAATAAATAATGAATTTTGAAGTTTGATGTAGTCTTATCTAAGAATAGAAATGAAAAAAAAAAACTTATTTAGATATTAATGTATGAGATATATGAATAAAAGAGAGGGATAAAAATATGATAATTTTAGTTAAATCAATGTTTCTAATAACTCTAATGATTCTTATTCGTTTTTAATAAAGAAATTAATCTAATTGGTTAAAGCAATCTTCTTTACTTTTTTCAATCTTTATTACCTAAATAATAGTTTACCTCAATATCAAATTTATATCATAAATAAGAATATGAAAAAAGTTCAACAAATTTTCAATTTTTATTATGAAAATCATAACTAAAATTACATTTTTCATTTATATAGTTTTTAAATTTTTATACAATAAGAATATAAAATATTACTTTGTATAAGTAAAAATAAATGAATGTAAAATAAGATAACATTTTAATTTGCTCCGAGCTAAAGAAATAACTACAATATTATATCATTATAGCTCTTGAAAATATTATTATAATTGAATAAATATATAAATATAGAATGTAAATTTCAGAAGTTTAATCTAGAATTCTTTGTAATTTTATTGTAATTAACGATGATATATTATTATGTATAAATAAAACCTCTAGGGTGAGGGTATAAGACATTTACAATAATTTATTTAAATTAGATTATAAATGAATTAAATAAATTAATAGAATATTGATAGTCGTATTTACTTACTTATCTTTATTATTGTTTATTATTTATAAAAATTATCAAAAGAATTTCTGAGAGGTTATTTAAATGGAAATATCAATTTAGAATTATAAAAAAAAGTAAAGTTTTTTATTTTTTATATATAAATTTATGATGGTTAAGAGGAAATTAATAAAAGATGTTAAGATGTGTAGTTCTTGATGAGAATTGATGGTAATTCTATAGAAGAATAAGATAATAATGAATGGCAATAAAAAGATTTAGAAAGTTCGAAACAATTCTAATTATGTTTTAATTGGCATGTAATAAACATTTACTCAATTAATATATGAATTATTACAATATTCTTGGTGTTTCAAATAACTCGACATAGGAACAAATAAAAAAAGCATATCGCGTTCTTGCCAAATAACATCATCCAGTAAATTATGAAAATATGACCAGGATAAGAATCCTGAATCAGCAGAATTTAGAATAATTTCTGAGGCTTATCGAATACTTTCTAATCCTGATCTACGTCATCGATATGACTAGTTCTAAGTATAAATGGAAAGACAAATCAGCTTGTATAATATGATACGAAATTTTATCAATGGAAAAAAAATGAGAACAGAAGTTAGTAGTGATAATAATACAAAAGACACAGAAATGATTGATAATGATTCCAAGAACAAAGAAGTTACTTAAATACAAAAGAAAAAAATTAGAAAAAATCATCATTGATAAGAATATTATATCTTTTTCTATAATTCATATTATATGATTTTTCATTTTTTAAATCTTTAATCACTATCAAATTCTTGAAAATTTATATTAATTTTATTATATAATAATGTCTAAGTAAAATAAAACTCTCATCTTTGATTAGGCAGCAAGACATGCAAGAATTAAAAAAGAAAATGAGGAGCACTTATCATAGACATTAAAACTTTATTAAGAATATGGAAAGATTGAAAATAATGAATTAATAGAAACAGTAATTGATTCATTATCTACAATTGAATTCTTTAAATAAAATTGTCCAGAAGGAATGAAGTTAAGTGAATTTGTTACAAATGCAATTAAATATTTTTAATTTGAATAGTATGATTATGGATAACCAATATTTCATTATGGTGAATATGGTGATAAAATGTACATAATATTAAAAGGAGAAGTCGGTGTATTTGGACCTAGACCATTAGATGATATTAATAGAGATATTGAATAAGTAAAGAAATTAGAAGAAATAGAATTAGTGAAGGTATAAAAAAAATAGTTAACAGTAAATTTTGATAACTTACTTAAATTTTAAGGTGATAAATATTATAAAGATGGAGTACTCTTATATTAGAAAGTAAGAATAATAAAATAATTCTAGATTTTCTAATATTATTCAGGATAAAGCTTTGGAGATGTAGCATTAACATCTGACAAACCTAGATCAGCAAGTATCATTGTCTATTCTGAGAAGGCATTTTGTATAACTATGAGGAGAAATGATTTTAAATTGATCTTTCAGAAATCTATTTAATAAGCCAGAAATACCATAGATTATTTTATGAAGATATTTCCTGGAACTCTCAAATTTAATATTTCTAAATTCATCTAATATCTAAGACCTATTGTTTTTCATAGCAAAACAATCTTATGGTAAATAGGAGATGAACCATAATTCTTTTTTATTATAGTAACTGGTAGAGTCTAACTTTATAAATATTTTGATAGAGATACCTTAATGGGTAAAAAAAAGAATTAAAACTTATCATATGACAAATTATATTTATCAAAATAATCAAATAAATAAAAGATAATTGTATTATTATATTATAATGAATAAGTTAAGTCAATTATCAGATGGTAGTATAATTGGATAAGAAGAATTAATAGAAGATTTGCCATAAAGAAAATACTGTTGTGAAGTTGTTGATAATACTAATGCTTATTATATGGAATAATCTGATTTCAGAGCTATTCAAGGTAATCATCCTGATATTATGGATTGCTTAAGAGAAAGAATATAAATTAATAAAGATTACATTAATAAACGATAAAGATTGATTTTAGACAACTTTAAAAATTATGATGATTATTTAACTTCCCTTAATCATAATCTAAATTCTTAATCTTAATTGAAAGATCTCTTTCTCAATATCAATAATAAACAAATCTGTATAAGATCTTAAAAAAATTTAAAGGTTTCTTAAAATGAAATATTATTGTAACATATTGATTATGACTAAAAACGAAAATCACTTGAACCAGAGGAAGAATCTGAATTAAGATTTATAATAAATAACAACAATTTATAATAGATAAGAGATAGATTTGTCAGATAATAATAAAATGAAAGAGAATGTTTATCTCAATAAAAATAAGCACATAATAGAAAGCTTATAACATAAATATTGAAAAAATATTAATATAAAAAGATTCAACATGAAAAAAAAGATAGAAAAAGAAACTCAATTTTTATTACTTCTTCGTAAACATCAATTGGATAGACTATTGAAACAGAAAATTCAGTTGAGATATTAAGGTAATAACAAATGTAGCGTTCTTCTGTAATAATACCAACTCATGTAAAATTAAGGGCAAGAAAATAATCAAATCAAAAGAGCTACAATAATAATCAGACACTCGTCAATTTAACTGAAATGGAAAGTAGAACTCATTAATAAACCAATATTACACATATTACACCTAGTACTTGTAAATTCTTTAAGACAATTAGATCCATATCAGGAAAATGTTGATAATAATAATTTTGATAAAATTATGTATAATATACTTTTTCCTTTTAAATATGATAACTTTCACAAATCATCTAATTATTTTTATAATCTGATTTGGAAGGTCTTCTATTCAATTTTGAATTTATTTAAATGTTTAAATAATTCATCTATTTTTATCTAATATGTTTTCTATCTTATTAGCATTAATATATCCTAAATATAAAATTAATATTTACTTCATATTCACATTTTAATAAATCTGGTTCTAAATTTGATAATACTGCTAAAGTTAATCTTATTAAGAATAAATCACCTTCACATAAAAAATAATCCCAAATTTTGCTTGATGTTATTAAATTGAATGCTCTTGAAAATACAGTATAAAACCATTCTACTAAAAATGATTGTTTTGGTAATTTGATTTAATTAAATTTATTAGCTAACACTGGTAATTTTTCTTGGAAAAAAGAATCAAATAATAAAAAGTAAGCTTCTAAATAATGACTTTTAAATTAATAGAATGTCCTCAACAATTGGCTCTTAAATAAAATATTGGCTAAACATTTCAAAGCTTTTTGTTTAGGCATTCTTATTAGAAACATGAATGCTAAATATGTCATCCCTTAAATATATCCCATATCTGGTCTATAAATCTTATATGATAACTTAATCTAATACATGAAATATGGTAAGTATCTCTCTTAATTCATCTTTCAACTTATCTGAATTTTCAAAATCATTGATAATAGTAAATGTTCTCTAAAGATCACTTAATAACAATGAAAATACTTATTAATCAAATTTTTTAGTTCATTAGTGATCAAAGGATGATTAGGAATGGATAATAACAATTTTTCATAGAGTTATTTATTTATTTATAATTGATTACCAATTAACTAACTTAAATAATATTCTTACAAAAGACCAGATTTTGCCTCTATGTTGTTCTGGATATGAATTTCTTAGTAATTCTCTTAATTTTCCATTAATGATTTTTTCATTTTTATATTTTTCTTTAAAAAGTACCATAACTTGATCTTACCAAATTTTCATTTCAAATTATTTATTTGAAATATCCTAAATTTTAAGATCACTTTACTTTAATTTTCTTCATTTCTTCTTCATATAATATTGTATATTCTGATTTTGGAATACTATCAATAATAGATTAGATCTCAGGTTTGTTATTTTTCTAGGGTGTATGAAATTATTCTAATATATAATTGCATTAATTTTACTTTTTAAATAAATAACTTATTCTTGTTTGATTTCAACATTTCTTTAACTTTAGTCATCTTAACTTATTTAACTTAAATTATCTGGTGAATCTTGAAATGATGATACATTATCTCCCTATTTGATACTCTCTTATTCCTTTATAATTTATTCTTTTTCAAAATTTGCCTTTTTTAATTATCTGATTTCCTAATGTAAAGTCTTTTTTAAAAAATATTGATACATCTAAAAGCAATTCTCTATCAGCCCTTTCCACACTTAAATTAACTAACTAAAATTCTAGATCTCTAATTTGTGTGGATGTATATTCTTTATATTAAGTAAACATTTCACTCAAGTTATCATTATTTTCTTTAAGAATGTTATTTTATTTTTCAAGTTGTTCAACTTTCTAAAAATAATAGATTTTGATACTTCAATTAATTTCTGCTTCTATTCTTATAATGACATGATTGATTCTTTTAAACACACTAATTCATCTTTATAAAAATTAAGTAATTCTTCTTCATTATTCATTAAAATGAATTGTAATTAAATATTTATTGATTAACTGAGATGTCCAGATCTATATACAAAGAATTAACATGCTTCACTTAATTGTCCTCCAAAATACTCATAGAGTTTTATAATGAACTAAATAATCCATAAACCTAGAATTTTAAGGAATTAATATAGTGTATAGAAATATTCGACATCAACTGAAGACCTAGGTTAATCATTTGAATAACCTCAAGTGTTGAATTTAACAATATCATAATTAAGAGATTTGAAATCTATTAATAAAACAAAAAAGACTAGTTTATGTTCAAAGTCTAAAAGTAAGGAAAAAAATATATAAATGACTGAATAATATCATGACAGAAAAAGATCAAATACTTATCATATTAATTCTCTAGCTAAAACAGCTTTGTTATTTATAAATCGTTAAAATAAGAGAATGAAAACAATTGAAAATAATGATAATCATTTTGATATCAAAAATTTAGAATTATTACAAAGTACTTAATAGAGTGTTAAAAATAATAATATAAATACAACTATAATGTTACCAAATTACAATTATGAATCAACTTTACATTCTTGTGTTTCTTAAGTAAACATCTCTTTGGCAAATTAAATCAATTTGGTTAAAGAATATGTATCTGAAATTAATTAGTATAATATTAAATGGGTAGAATCAGAAAAAATAACAAAAAATATTCCAAAAAAATTATTAGAAAAATATGCTATTTAAGATGATACATCATTGTATTTAGAATCTTCAAGATTTAAAATCGAAAGAAATTTCAATCAAATTTATAAAGCAGGCAAATTTAGATGGTTATATCCTGGTGAAGAAGCAGCTATTATAGAAAGTATAGAATCTTTTCTTGATGATTGTTAAAAAAAGATATCATTATTGATGATGAGCATATAGAAAATTTTAAAAACAATTATTACTTAAAAGAGATTAGAATATTTATTTAATTATCCAATTTGTATGAAATAAATTGAGTCTCATTGGAAAATTATGGCAACAATTTTTAAATTATAACAATAGCATCGTAATTATAAGAATTAAATGACAAATAAATTATGGAAAGATATTCAATCATCAAAAACATTATTTTTAGATTTAAATCTAGAGAATAATAAATTGACTCATTTTGTCAAATAATTATACCTTTGATTTAAATAGCATTTTTCAATATTTTAATTTCATCAAAAATGATACATATATATTATATTAAATCATAAAAATAAATTAGCTAAAAATAATCTTTTTTTTCCTCTTTTCATAACTTTAGTTGCATCTCTTCTAGAAACCAATTAGTAATCTTCTGGAATCTAAAATAATTTCTTTATTTCAATATCTTCATTATCAATTTATTTATATCCTTAAAATGTCACAACAGCATCAATAGTAAAGTTTATTGGTATCTCTATTCTAACTGGAAATCCTTTATTATTAAGTAATTATTTAACAGTCTCATTTGATAGAACAGTTTGTAAAGATGAAATAAATTCATTCCCATTAGCTAGCATTTTTATAATAGGAAGAAACTGCTAAAAATTTAATGGGAATTCTTAATTAATATAAAGTAAACAAGATTCTGATTATTCTATAAGATTAATTAAAATAATAATACTTTTATCATTTCCATTTTTTATATTATTTTCATTATTTTTCTTCATTTATTCATTTTCTTATTTAAAAGAAGGAGAATTAACATATAATTAATCTCCTACTATTTAACTTGTTATTTACTCTATATTAAATCTTGCACTTGTAGGATTTTAATCAATAGATTAATTTAAATATTAATCTAAACTCATAAAATAATTTGATTGATATTTCTTATTGAAATGTTATGAAGTTAAAATTCGAAATTCATATTTCTAACAAATCCAATTATTAATTTTCTAACTTACATAATTTCCAAAAAAATTCTTACTTTTAATTAATTCACAACCTATAATTTTCATATCTCCACTTACACTTTCACAATTTAATAAATCCATCAAAATTTGATTCTTTTCTTCAGGATCTATTTCTTGCTAATTTAATTTTATAATTTTACAATAGGATAATAGTATATTTTTTTGGCTCTATTCAAAATAGTAACAAATTTACAATTCGAACTATTTTCCTTTCTCTACACTTATCCCATTAATGGATTATAAAATACTGTTAGATCCCTTCTTTTATTTTTATAATTCTTAGTCCCTGCAAATGTAGAGTCCAATCTCAAAGAAGAACCTGAATTATAAAATTATAATACCTCTCTTATATATTTTAAAAGTGTCATTAGGAGTGAATTTAGAGATAAAAGGAATAAGGCTGGATTTAAATTCCCATTTCATTTCGAGATAGAAATCATTGATTTTTAATAGTTCCTAATCAATCTAGTTACGTTCCTATTACATGTCAAATAATTTCTTAGAAACTAAGTAATCAAACAATAATGATGTAGTCAATAAATCTTTTTGAGCAACAGCTTCTTCAATTGGACTCCACCCATCATTATCTTTAATTGTAGGATCAGATCCATTTGATAATAATAATCGAATAGTGGTAAATTAATTCTGTTATTATTACAATTTAATAGATAATAACAATGGTGTATTTCCATTAATATCTTTCATATTCAATATATCAGTTCTATATTCCTTTTACAATAATAATACAATTTTGGTCAATAATTAAATGTTTCTATTAAAAACAGATTCAACTATTTAATTTAAAAGTTCTTTTTCATTAAGTTTAATTGAAGATTGTTAAACAAATGATTCATTACCTGGTACATCAATAGTATATTAACTATTATTCTACGATTATTAGCATGATCTATTATTAATAAAATTAGAACTATTATTATTATTATTATTATTATTATTGATGCTTGTCTATTGAACATTTTATAAATAGAACATTAATGGAGAATTGACTTATTTAAATGATTGATCAATAGAATAATCTGTAATATCTTTATTCTTCTTAATAATAGTCAAAGTATTATGATTACTTTCAGAAATAGGTGATGATTATCTATTTAAAGATGGAGATTTATTTAAATTAATAGATTATTCATCCTTATTTATTTTAATTCTACTAATTTAGTTGCCAAGCCAAAACTTTTTAGATTTTATTTCATTAAACATCTTAATTTTCTCATTAAAAAAACTATTCTTATATTAACATAAAATATTAGCATTTTTGTTCTCATCAGATATATCAAATTCTGATAGTTATATTTCAGAAGAATCATCACAAGAGGATTCAGAACTAGACTCTTATCTTCTTTTATTAAATTTAAAACATGTCTATGATTTACGAGAACTAATTCCACTTACACTTCTCATACAAAGAGTTTTATGTTTAAATTTTAATGGTAGATCATGTAATTTATCTATTTTCTATTTAACAGAATCCTGATATATTTCTTCATCACTATATTCAAAAGTTTGCATTCTATTTATTAATAAATTTAATATTAATAATTTATAATATAAAAAACATGAAATCTAATCATATTCGCCATTCAACTAGTATCATAAATTTAAAGAATCATATGAATTAAGCTCCAAGACGATTAGCTTTAAATGCAACAAGTTTATCAAGATATGTGTCATAATTTTTAAGTACTTCCAAAGGTAGAGATAAATTTATGGCACTATTACAATATTCATTTGATTTTTATCATAGTTGTACAAAACATTCAAATCTACTCTATATACAATAATTGATTTCATAAAATGAATTAAAATGTTTTGTAGTTGCTGAAAAATTTAAAGATGTAATTAACATTTCATTAACGTAGAGTATTTCATAAAGTCGAAAGATATTTAGACTCTTATTTTTTTTAGATGAAATTAAAGGAATATAAAGATTAATTAAACAAAACAAGCCATTATTATTCAAAATATTAGCTATTTCTGGACATTATTCAAGTTTCATGTACTATGTAAGTGATAACTTTTTGTGGATTATTGCAATTTTGGCATAAAGGTATTCCCTATTGAAGTAAGAATATTAGCAAAGTATTATAAAAAGAAATAGAAACAAGATGGAAACAAAGAAAAAATTCTTTTTCCTAAATGAGAATAATAATTAATATGTTAAGATTAACAATATTAATAATATTTAGAGAAAAGTATAAATTAATTAAATTGTATTTAGTAAAGAGAATAGGATTTTATAAGAAATGACTAAAATAATGACATAAGATACATCAAAGAAATTATAAAACTCATTAATTAAATTGAGAAGAAAGAGAAGATTTGAAATTTTAGAATTGATTTTATCAATCCTTAGATTCTTTATGCTAACTAAATCTTTAAAGATGACAGGATATCAATATTTAGATCCTGTTTTTGTGGCTAGTATTATTAATAATAATATTATCATAGCATGTGGATTAGTATCCTCAGGATTGGCTCTATTTAAAGCTATATATGAAAAAAGGATATTTATTTAACTTGATAATTCTTCAAAGATGGAAAGTTAAATTAATTAGAAATTAACAAAAGGATTTGCATCTTCTGGCAAAATGGATGATTCGATTATTTGAATAATATTAAATCATGGTTTTGGTTGATGGAAATTAGTTTTACATCCTTCACTACATCTAATACATTTATTACAACAAGTATAGTAATCATCTGCTCCACATTTTTTACATGAATAAAATTTTAATTTACCACTATGAAATAGACAGGAATCCTATAATAATTTGTATAAATTAATACTATATAATTGGTTCTTGGATTGTATAATAGATGACATTATTAGCACTCTTTTTTAGAACATTTTTATAATTGTAATTCAGCATATTTGGCTATTGATTCTAATATTTATGAAATGAGTTAATTTTTTTAATTTCCTAGTTCTTCTTTCTATTAATGTAAATCTTTCAATAATTAAGGATCATTTTATTCTATTTTAGGAGATATATCTTCATCAAATTGCATTAATGAATTTTGAGTGTCCATTCCTTAGTTATGAATTATATTTGTATGAGAAGGCTGTTTTTAATCTTGATGTAGAAACTCATACAAATAATTGACTGCATTTGGAGCCAATTATTTTTATTATTCAAATATTGAATTAGTAAATATTTACTCTCTTTCCTAATCTATTTACAATTATTATTGTTTTAGATTTTCCATTCTTGTTATTTATTTTTCGTATTGCTGTTTTGTTTATTATAATTTTTACTCTTCTTCTTTTTCATTTTGAACATATTCATCAAGTTTCTTTTGTAAAACATCATTCTCTTTAACAAGTGATTCTGTAATATATATACTTAAATATACGAATAGTTGAATTATAACTTTGAACTATTAATTGTGCATCTTATTCACTCATCATTGGATTATCAGATAAAACACTACTAGTAAATGAATTTATCTCTTCGCTCATTTTAAAAATAATTAAATTATTAATAATTTATACACGTATAAATATGTTTAAGATATTGACTTTGCTATTAATTGTTAAGCTATATGCAACTGATCTAAATACATAAAATACTGAATCTGAAGCATAATAATAATAGTAATAGCAATCTGAAATAGAAACTGAAGGTCAAAAGTAAATTTATTGATTATTCGAATAGAGTAATTGCTAAACTAACTGCTTGTTGGGTTTTATCAGTTTAAGAATTATCAGAAGAATAAAAATAAATCAATGAAATAATTAAGAGTTAATCTAATTTGAATAGGGAAACCATCTTTTATAAAATCTAGACAACTATGTTGGAAGAATGTTATTCAAAGGCCCCTGAAGAAGAATTGAATAATGTAATGAGATCTATTTAGGATGACTAAAAGAATTACAAATCTTTCAAATAACAAATACCAGATTTCAATTTTGATTAATTTACTAATACCTCTTTTGATTGGACTTTCACTAAAAATGATGAAACTTTGATGAAATATATTAGAGTAATTATAACTTAAATTAATATTAGAGATTTGAAGAATGGGTTACTACTAAAAACACAGTTAGTAGTCCAGTACAATAACCTAATTAATAATAAAGTGTTTTTGCTGAGTTAAAAAAGAAGATATCTGAAATGAGTAAGAAAAGTTAAGCCAAAGATTCAGAATCTAATAATAAGGATTAATTAGATAAATATTAATTTTACTTATCTAAATAATAAGGAATGAAAGATCCAATCAACTATTTGTTTGCAGCAATTGCCATTTTTAGTTTCTGTTTTGTATTTTATATTGGTATTTATTATAAAATATATAAGTTTATTCCAAGGTTAAATAATCTAATTAAGATCCAAGATTAGATAAAAAGAATAAGAAACAGAAATCAAAGAAGGAATGATTAGATATTCAAATATTTATTAATATTTTATTTAAATGCAATAATATTCCCCTAGAGCAATTATTTGGATGACATATCTCAATTATTTACCTCAAGATTAAACTCAATAATTGTCATTCCTTAAAAAATAATAACAGCTCTATTATTCCTATATAGATGAATTCATTAATTATGAACTCTTAGAAATTTTCAATATTTTGGACAATATAGACTCTGATCAGAACTCTCTCAGTTTTAGTTCATTCTAAACCATTCAAACCCAAGTTATCAATTCATGTATGGATTATAATGAATATATCTAAAATGAGCAACTATATGAAATGATTGAAAAAGATGTTCCGTATCTTAATATATTTTTATTTTAAGTCGTACATTATCCAAGTAATCTATTATGAAAGAACAAACAAATGCCAGGTTCTCTTAATACTTTTTTACTGATTAATATAAAAGGAGAAAATTATAAAATAACACTCTACCTATACATCAAGATATACTCATTCGAATTTTATATATATATGGTAAACTTAACCCAGCTATTAAATATATGTAAGGAATGAGTGATTTGCTTGCCCCATTATATTTGATCATTAAAAATGAAGCAGATACATTTTTTTGTTTTACTAAAATAATGGCTCAACTTAAAGATGCATATATTTCCACACTTGATTTTACTAACACTGGAATTAGAGGTCTTCTCTTAAATTTTGAAACTCAATTCAAATTAAAAGAACCAAATTTATTCAAGTATTTATATAATCTCGGCATTCATCCATATATGTATGGTTATAGATGGATTATCACTTGTATGTCACGTGAATTCTATCTAGATTAAATCTATTAAATATGGGATCTAATGTTACATAATCGCAATATGCATGATTTCATTATCAAATTTGCTATTGCAATTCTTAAATATTTAAAACCCTAGTTAATTGAAGCTGATTTTAAATTAGCTTTTGATATTTTGATGAATAGCGAAAAAGATGTTCTTCAAATTCTCAACTTTATGTGATATTCTTAATTGATTTGTATTTATACTATCTATTAATCATTTATTTTTTATTATTAAATAATTAACTTTTGATTTGGAACCTTTAAATGATCTTATTCCAATTGTTAAATGTAAATTATTAAAAATATTTCTAACCATATCAAATATTTGCTATAAAAAGAAAGAGATTATTAATTCAAACATCAAAAATAAACTTAAATCTCCTATTAATCCATCTATAATAAATAATAATTTTGGATAAACTAACAAGAATCTATTCTCCAAAATTTATAACTTGTTTAAGATTCTAATTGATTAAGTATTTTTAGTTAATAAATTGAAGTAACTGCTACTTTATAATAATAATTCAAAGAAACACAACAATATATAGAATAATAATAAAATAATCAGGTACCCAAAAAGTTATTAACTACATTGTTTAATTTAACACTCCATTGCAAATAATATAGATATTATTAATAAAGATTAAAATATTGTGAAATATNATGTATGGATTATAATGAATATATCTAAAATGAGCAACTATATGAAATGATTGAAAAAGATGTTCCGTATCTTAATATATTTTTATTTTAAGTCGTACATTATCCAAGTAATCTATTATGAAAGAACAAACAAATGCCAGGTTCTCTTAATACTTTTTTACTGATTAATATAAAAGGAGAAAATTATAAAATAACACTCTACCTATACATCAAGATATACTCATTCGAATTTTATATATATATGGTAAACTTAACCCAGCTATTAAATATATGTAAGGAATGAGTGATTTGCTTGCCCCATTATATTTGATCATTAAAAATGAAGCAGATACATTTTTTTGTTTTACTAAAATAATGGCTCAACTTAAAGATGCATATATTTCCACACTTGATTTTACTAACACTGGAATTAGAGGTCTTCTCTTAAATTTTGAAACTCAATTCAAATTAAAAGAACCAAATTTATTCAAGTATTTATATAATCTCGGCATTCATCCATATATGTATGGTTATAGATGGATTATCACTTGTATGTCACGTGAATTCTATCTAGATTAAATCTATTAAATATGGGATCTAATGTTACATAATCGCAATATGCATGATTTCATTATCAAATTTGCTATTGCAATTCTTAAATATTTAAAACCCTAGTTAATTGAAGCTGATTTTAAATTAGCTTTTGATATTTTGATGAATAGCGAAAAAGATGTTCTTCAAATTCTCAACTTTATGTGATATTCTTAATTGATTTGTATTTATACTATCTATTAATCATTTATTTTTTATTATTAAATAATTAACTTTTGATTTGGAACCTTTAAATGATCTTATTCCAATTGTTAAATGTAAATTATTAAAAATATTTCTAACCATATCAAATATTTGCTATAAAAAGAAAGAGATTATTAATTCAAACATCAAAAATAAACTTAAATCTCCTATTAATCCATCTATAATAAATAATAATTTTGGATAAACTAACAAGAATCTATTCTCCAAAATTTATAACTTGTTTAAGATTCTAATTGATTAAGTATTTTTAGTTAATAAATTGAAGTAACTGCTACTTTATAATAATAATTCAAAGAAACACAACAATATATAGAATAATAATAAAATAATCAGGTACCCAAAAAGTTATTAACTACATTGTTTAATTTAACACTCCATTGCAAATAATATAGATATTATTAATAAAGATTAAAATATTGTGAAATATAGATGATTTTTTAAAAATCATTTAACTTAATTATTAATAAATTATGTATGTATTGCTAACATTAAATAAATAATTATTAGATTACTAATAAATATTAATAATCTACTATTAATACTTTAAATTATTTTGGATTATTTAATCCTGATAATTCACCAGAAATATTATAATTCAATTAAATATTAGAATTTATAGTTTATTCGAAATTGATAAAACACATTTCATAAATTGAACTAAAATTTTTATCGTCAATTTTCATTCAGCTAAATTAAAACTTTGATTATCATTACATTGACTCAATCTAAGCTAACTCAAATATTAATAATAATTCATGATTTTTAATTACTTATATGAAAATTTTGAAAAATCTAGCAACTATATAATCTTGATAATTATTATGAGTAATAAATTTAAAATTATATTACTACCAGTAGTAAAGGTATAAATTAACAACTACCTAGGGAATAAAAAAAAAGATAAGAAAATCTCATTGCAAAATTAGGCTTCATTATTCTTATAAAAACTAGAAAATTATTTTGATAAATTATTTTTTTTGGTAAATTTATTGTTATTAGATATGTAATCAAATATTTTTTAATTATACTTGATGAAAATTATATCTTTGGTAAGATTCTAGGAAGAGAAATCAATTTATATGTAAATAATGATAAATTATATGTCCAATTTTTACAAACTTATTAATTTGGAGTAAAAACAGCAGAGTACCAATTAAAAAGCAAAAAGTGCTAATTAAATTATTAAAATATAATACATTAATTAAATTTTCAGAACCATTATCCAAATTATACTCAGAAAAAATGTATTCAAAATCTTTGAAGGAATATTTATATGATGTTAAATTAAGAGCAGAATTTACAAATCTATCACAAAAGTCAATTTTTAACAAATTATTTGTCTTCAAGGACAGCTTGATTTTGCCAAAAAAAATTTACAACTTTTATTATAAAGCCAATTTAAATATAAATTAAATCATTAATACTAATTTAATTGAAAAATAATACAATATTGATTTAGCATAAAAGTAATCTCAATAATAGAAGTAAATTACATTTTTATTATAATTAGGTTCATTCATATTTATAAAAATTATAAATCTGCATTAATAATCCTAGCAAAGAGTATAAAATAAATTCATTACTAACTCAAAATTTTATAGATGTTATAAAAAGAGATAACTTATATAACTATATTCATAAAATGATAAATATTCATTAATTTTTGAATTAGTAAAAATAATTTTCTTTTTTTTGTCTAAAAATAAAATTAGCAAAACAATTGCTTCTTCGTTTATACAAACTATATTAATCTGAATTTTATATTTTTTTTTTTTCTAAAGATGATTTTTAGATCAATTTTAATTAAAATTTTATTATGATAAGAATTTTGATCTATTCATTATATTAAATATAAATTTTAATTATAAAATTACCAATCTATCATGAATTATAATCTAATATAGATAATGATATTATTTTTCATTCTATTAATTCATTGAATATAAATTGTAATAATCAAATTATCAATCAANAAAAGTTATTAACTACATTGTTTAATTTAACACTCCATTGCAAATAATATAGATATTATTAATAAAGATTAAAATATTGTGAAATATAGATGATTTTTTAAAAATCATTTAACTTAATTATTAATAAATTATGTATGTATTGCTAACATTAAATAAATAATTATTAGATTACTAATAAATATTAATAATCTACTATTAATACTTTAAATTATTTTGGATTATTTAATCCTGATAATTCACCAGAAATATTATAATTCAATTAAATATTAGAATTTATAGTTTATTCGAAATTGATAAAACACATTTCATAAATTGAACTAAAATTTTTATCGTCAATTTTCATTCAGCTAAATTAAAACTTTGATTATCATTACATTGACTCAATCTAAGCTAACTCAAATATTAATAATAATTCATGATTTTTAATTACTTATATGAAAATTTTGAAAAATCTAGCAACTATATAATCTTGATAATTATTATGAGTAATAAATTTAAAATTATATTACTACCAGTAGTAAAGGTATAAATTAACAACTACCTAGGGAATAAAAAAAAAGATAAGAAAATCTCATTGCAAAATTAGGCTTCATTATTCTTATAAAAACTAGAAAATTATTTTGATAAATTATTTTTTTTGGTAAATTTATTGTTATTAGATATGTAATCAAATATTTTTTAATTATACTTGATGAAAATTATATCTTTGGTAAGATTCTAGGAAGAGAAATCAATTTATATGTAAATAATGATAAATTATATGTCCAATTTTTACAAACTTATTAATTTGGAGTAAAAACAGCAGAGTACCAATTAAAAAGCAAAAAGTGCTAATTAAATTATTAAAATATAATACATTAATTAAATTTTCAGAACCATTATCCAAATTATACTCAGAAAAAATGTATTCAAAATCTTTGAAGGAATATTTATATGATGTTAAATTAAGAGCAGAATTTACAAATCTATCACAAAAGTCAATTTTTAACAAATTATTTGTCTTCAAGGACAGCTTGATTTTGCCAAAAAAAATTTACAACTTTTATTATAAAGCCAATTTAAATATAAATTAAATCATTAATACTAATTTAATTGAAAAATAATACAATATTGATTTAGCATAAAAGTAATCTCAATAATAGAAGTAAATTACATTTTTATTATAATTAGGTTCATTCATATTTATAAAAATTATAAATCTGCATTAATAATCCTAGCAAAGAGTATAAAATAAATTCATTACTAACTCAAAATTTTATAGATGTTATAAAAAGAGATAACTTATATAACTATATTCATAAAATGATAAATATTCATTAATTTTTGAATTAGTAAAAATAATTTTCTTTTTTTTGTCTAAAAATAAAATTAGCAAAACAATTGCTTCTTCGTTTATACAAACTATATTAATCTGAATTTTATATTTTTTTTTTTTCTAAAGATGATTTTTAGATCAATTTTAATTAAAATTTTATTATGATAAGAATTTTGATCTATTCATTATATTAAATATAAATTTTAATTATAAAATTACCAATCTATCATGAATTATAATCTAATATAGATAATGATATTATTTTTCATTCTATTAATTCATTGAATATAAATTGTAATAATCAAATTATCAATCAATTACAAAAATGTGACCATAAAGAAATTGATTATATTTTTTAATCTTTTATTCTCATTTCAAATAATTTAAGAATTATCTTTTATTTTTAATAAATATGCAAAAACTAATAATAGAGTTATATTTAGAGGAGTAAGTAATTAAAAAAATTTGATGATATTTTCTCAAAAGTTTATTATTTTGATTACAAGAAGAAGGGTTTAAAAAAATTATATATCTATGTTATTGTAATTTTTTAATTTAAAACATATCAATTTTATTTTATAATAATAAGCATTCAATCATTTTTTGGTTAAAAAATTGCAAGATATATTGTCATCCAAACAGGTAGGGTTATAATGCATAATATATATCCATAAAAGAGGATTAATGAAACTACATCTTC
Organism: Paramecium pentaurelia; assembly: GCA_905183005.1. Classification (NCBI taxonomy): domain Eukaryota; phylum Ciliophora; class Oligohymenophorea; order Peniculida; family Parameciidae; genus Paramecium; species Paramecium pentaurelia. The sequence continues at coordinate 36,384 of CAJJDO010000124.1, read as the reverse complement.
TAATTGCTATTGATATTGTTTTGCCATAACTAAGATAGTGATTGCTGAAGGAGTACAAAAAGTAATAAACAAAATGAACAATTCACATATATCAGTCATTATACCAAACCAATTTAAAAACAAAACTGTTGATAATCCAATCATAGGTAATAATATTAATCTGTTAGCAACAATTAAAAGAATAGTAATTAAATTCTCTTTTTTTTACGTGTTTTTAAAATATATTAAATAGAGATTACTTCCCAATATCATTAAAACAGAAGGGGGACAGGCTCTTGAAATTGTTTATAATGGTAAGAAAAGGGCTCTATGTATAAATGTATCATTAATCAATTGATTTTAAATTGGTAAACATAATAAAGAGACAATGACTGAAATAAGTGGAGGATTCCAAAAAGAGGATTCTTATTTTTTATTTTGATTAATTTATAATTGTTATTGTGGTTATGCAATCTTAAGAGTTAAGAGTTCCACTTCAGAATATTGTTCAGTGACTTTATGTTATTGCATTATTCTCTTTCCTATAGACCATCTGAAAGCATTAACTATTACAGTCTATATTATTATTATTGTAACAAGCTTAGATTCAGTTTCTTTCTCAGATTGACCTGTTATCTTTGAAAAGTATGTTGTTAAACCATAAGCTATTTATAATTATATATTTATAGTATGAGGATTAGCAGCTGATAAGACTATGATAGAGTTTAGATTTTCTTTTTTAATCCAATATTTGTTACTAACAACTCCTATTAAATATCCGCATAGGATACAAAAAAATGTTGTCAATATTGTTGGAATAAGTCCGAATAATGAATCTAAAGTTACTGTTTTCAGAAAATTAGTAAAAATCATAGCTGGAAGAAACATTCTTTCAACTACTTTAGATAATGTCATTGTGAATTCGTTATTAAAGATTTTTTGATGAGTTAAAAGTGCTCCACTGCTGGCTACAACTAAAGCACCAAATGTTGCAGAAACAACTGCTTCTATTATTGTTAAAATAATCATATAATTATAATATGAAATTTATTAGCACATTTAAACTTAGTATATTTATTATTTCTGGTATTTCTAATTAATTTAAATTACACTTTCTAATAATTACTGGTAAAATGGGAAACATTAAAAATTTTATGAATAAAAAGTAAAAATTTAGAAATCAATTAAGCAATGATAGAAATTTAAATACAAAAAGTGAAACAAAAAGAGATTAGATATTATCTAAAAAATCAATAATTGTTCAATTAAATTTTAGAGTTTCCATTTGACTTTATTAAAATAATAAACTAACTTATTTTTTTCAGGAGGGAATATACAAATAGAAAAGAAAAAAATTTGATGTTAAAATGATTTTATACTTATTGATTATAAAATCAAAGATCAAGTAATTTAATTTTCCAAAACCATACTTTCTATTTGATGATAAGGGTTAAAAATATCCAACTTAAATAATTGAAAAAATGATATCTTTATGGAAATGAGTAAGTTAGAATATATTTAGATGTGACTATAATTAAATTAACAATACATATTTTTCAATAACTTATCATTAATTAGTTGGAAAAACAAAGTCTGATAGAAATCAGGAAAATGTGAAAAAACTAGAAATAAAGTACGTTTATGATAATAAAGAAGAGTATTTAATTCACTCATAACTGTTATAGATTATTTTAAGAAAATAATTTACAAAGTAATACAATTTTCACCGTTTTCTTTACATCATTTCTAAATTTTACTATTGCATCACAATAAAGTTTATAGCAAAATTATATGCCATCTTGTATATTTTGCTAATTATAAAAAAATTTAAGATTGTTTTAATTTTTCTAATTTGAAGAAATAACATTTTAACATATTTTAAATAGATTAAAAATTTTAAGTATTGATTTTGTGATTGTTTTTATTTAAAGTAACAAAAAATATGGTATCTCAAATTTGTAAAAGTAATAAATTTCGAATATCAAATATTGAGACAAAAACTTTAATCTTAGAGAAAATCAATTAAATAAAAAGTTTATTCAACTTCAAAAATAGGAAATGCTGATCTAAAATTTTTCACAAAACCTAATAAAAATTTAAAGTTATTTTAGTTTACTCAAATAAAATCTAATATCATAAATTTAAGCAATTGAGTTTAATTATTTAAAAAAACAGAAAGTTATTATATGATTCTTTATTAAATATTCTAGTTTATGTGCTATGATTTTTTTTAAATATTATCCAAAGAAATAAACTTGATTATATCTATAATTTTCTAATGAATAAAATCATCTTTCAAATTAATAACTGTCCTATTCATTTTTATTAATTTCAAAAATTTTGTCTAAGTATTTGTTTTGAAAAAGATATTAAAAAAAAGTCTTAAACTAAAAGATTATATATTTAAAAATTATCATCAATAAATATAATAAATCTACTCTTTATTTCATGAATATCATTAAATTTCAAGATCCTTTTTATGCTTTTGATTTATCTTAAACAACTTTAACTAATGAGGCTACTATTAAGCAGGTATTCTGTTGTAAATCCATACAATGATATTTTTTAGTTACTAGTTACAATAGTGTTTATCAAACACATTATAATTGCTCCAAAATATACAATTTAAGATGAAGGAATATTTGATATCAATTTACTAAACATTGAATTTATTGAAAACAATAGTGAACTTGAAAGTATGTAGTAAATTGGAGCATATCTAGGCTATTGAATTTCTAGCATTATGATTGCTGATTTAACATAATCCATAAATAAAATAATTAAGGATTATAATCTAATATTAACAAAAATTAGATACTTTATGTAATTAATAATTTTTTTAATATTCTTAATTATTAATTATTTTATTTTAATATTATCTTCTGTCATCTCAACTAGTCAGAATTACTCATAAATATATCTTTAATCTAATATAGAATGAATTGTTATCTCTTTAAATTCTCTTTTTTTTATCCCAAATTTTATATTTTTATTAATTTGTATATAATTTTATTCTTATTGGCAAAATTAAATTAGCGATCCAAGAATCGAATTTGCTAAAATTAAAAATATAATAATCCTTTTTATAATCTTCAACAATTATTTAATAGAGGTGAAGTTTAGAAATGTAATTCAATTTTTTGAGTAACATTCTATATTTATTTATTGATAAGATCACTAGACTTAGTTATATATACTATTACCTTTTATAAGCTCAAGTCTTTAAATCAGTTTAAAATTGTATTTATATATTTTATAATTTCAAATAATAAATTATCTGTAATAAGATCATAAAGCTATTTGATATAGTTAAATCACTTCAAAATGTTAATCTAATTCAAGGTAATTATTTTTTTTAAAGAAATCTTTCTATCCTATATTTTGGTTCCAAATTTATTGATTTTGAAAGATTTCCTAAAGAATTTGACATTTGTTTTATTTATCACAAAATTTTGCGTATTCTAAATTTTAAATTTTCGTAGATAGGTTTTAAAATATCATTATAATATAATAAGTGGTCCGCTGTTGTAATCCATACATTAGGCTAAAGTTCTCCAAGCTCTTTTCTTCAAGTAAAATGAGAATACTCGACTGATTTATTGTCTCTTAGTATTTTGGCAGCAGTATGAAGAAGATCAAAATAGCAAAGATTATTGCATTAGGCCTGAAGAATATAGAAACTTTCAAGAAATGGCTTTGCAAAGTACTTTTGTTTTCCAAAAACTAGACAAGGAACAAGAATCTACATGGGTGAAATATAACAAAGAAGAAGCAATTGAATTAATGAAAAATTAATTTTTGAGGAAATTTTAAACTAGAATTTTCATTAGCCTGATATTATAAAATTTTAAATTTAGTATATGATGAGAATCCTATTTTAGAAATTAGCTATAGGAGTAAATAATATTTCATATTTGCTCAAAGCGGCTGTAAATCAATAGTTTCAGATATTAGATCTAATCTTAAGCTCAAAATAGGAGTGCTAAATCTAGATCAGTACCAAATTAAGAATATGTATGGGATCTAAAAACTAAAAAATAATTTGGTAAAACCTTAATATTTACAAATAATAATATACATAAAGAGTAAATCTAAATTCTATTTTTAAAGAATAGATTTAATTAATTACACAAAGGCAAAAAAATAGCTGATTCATTTTTTCGATTAATCTTATATGGATTTTTTTTTTAAATATATTCAAATAAATTTTTTCATTAAATTTTATCATCTTAGAAACTTTTCCTTATGAAAATTTATTCTATTATGTTTTAATTCAAACAACAAATTGAATTTTTGCTAATTCTTGATCCTTTAGAATTAATAAAATATATAATGAATATTGCTTCATTTGATATTGATTGAAATTTGATTTAACTAGATTAAGATATTTAGAAATAGGTATTATTTAAAGATCTTTGAATTCTTTCAAATTTCAATAAGCTTAACTGAATGAAAACTTTGTAATTTCAAGCAATTTCTACAGAACTATAATTTGTAGATAAAATTATTCTCAAGCTTATATAAATTTTAAGCTTTATATTATTTTGAATCATGAAAAAGAGTTAAGTAATTATAAGAAAATTACTATAAGCTTGTAGAAATTAATAATTATAAAGAGGTACTCTAAATTTATTCGTTTTTCTACATTTAAACAATTATGATTTTTTAAAGTTCCATGCTATCAGCAACAACAAATATTCTAAACTCAACTTTCTTAGAGAAATTAAAAACCTCTTATTTGAAATCCCTTTTTCAAATAAGTAGTTTTTATTTCCCTACTTTCACTTAGTTTATTTTGTTATTTTTTTTTAATTTTGATTATTATAAATATAATTCGGATAGTGTTTAGTAATAAATTAATTTCAATGAAAAATTTTACACTTTCATTTATTTTTTGATTAAGTAACACAAACCCTTTATATAATAATAATTAATATATTTTTGATAATGCATGTAATTTTTTACTTGACCAATATATATCATAATGTAGACTTGAAAGATTTGATAAATCACATACTTATAAGGCTAAATTTTGAAGAATGGCAAAGAGAAACAGCAGTCTTTCATTAAAAAAAATTATATAAAAACATTATAGGAAGCCATCAGAAAGATATAATATCAAGTACTGACAATATCTTTTTCACTCATTACTATATTTATTTTTTGAAATATAATTGCAACATAATTTTCATCAGTTTTCTATAAGAGTTATTAGTAAATATACATAATTGAGCAAAAAAAAATTAACATTTAATTTGAATTTTAAGTATTAATAATTTTCAAGTAAAAGAAAGCACAAAAATAAATCAACACAGAATAGCCCCATCTCTAACATAAATAAAATTTTTATTGTTTATTAGATAAAAATTAGTAAAATAATAATTAAAGGAGTTATTCTATCGTTTTTACAACTCCGGTCTTAAATGACTTAGAATTTAATTGAAATGTATAATAAATGGATGACCAAATATTTTTTGATTAATCTTTCGAAACTTTATAAAATTACCTCTAACAATTAAATCTCTACTCCTATTATTGTATAAACTAAATTTGATTCAAAAGTAGAAGTTAATTCAAACTTTCAAATCATTGAATAATTTAGTATCGAAAAATCTAGTTTTTTTTAATTATTAAAGCATTCAAAGATATTTTTGATTCTGTTTTCAATTATTTTAAAGTATCTTAAACTAAATTTATTATGATGTCTCAAAGCAGAAATCCATCATTTTTATTATTATAAGTTATTTGCTCTAATTCTACAAATTTCTATATGTTTAACAATGTTATTTTAGATGAAGAAGATCATCTTTCAGTAGAACATCAGGTTCATTACTAAAGAATCCAAATGGCTTGCATCTTTCGAAGAGATTAACTCCATCATAAATTTGAAAGTGAAGAATAAACAGGTTTCTCTCATTATAACTCTTATCCTTAAAATTATATCTCCATAATCTATATTTATTAAAGCAAATAATCGATTTAAGATTAACAATTGCACAAATTCTCATTTTATTGTCCCAGAAAAACTACATATACAGAGGTTTAATCTCTCATATCATCAATTTTTAACGTTTTAATATCATCAGGTTCATTATTAGAAAGTCCTTAAAAGCCATCTCTAAGATATCAAAAAAGGGGTGGAAGTACACGACGTTATATAAATAGAGTCAAGGAATTCTTCAGTTCCTTCATCTACCTCATTCAATCAATGAGCAGACTTAGATGATAAGCTAAATCCAATTTCCCCCATCTTCTTTTTAAGAGCAGCTTTTGTCTGATTATAGTTTTTATTATAAAGTTTCTAAAATGGTTTCAAAAAAATTTCTCCTATTAAGTAATTAAATTACTTTAAGATTAATCCTCATTTTCGCCAAAATATTTCACTAATTTAACTCTCTAATTGATTTGGGTAGATTTGACATTTGAGTGTATCCCGTAAGTATGGACATAAACTAAAATATAGCACTTCCCAAATCAACTATCACCTCTATGAATAATTAATATTGTTTTCAATGTTGATATTCATTATATTATTGTTAATTTCCGATTGATTAATGTATAATTTATATGACATATTCTTAAAAAATTATAATAAACTTATATTAAACAGTTAATTTGTTTAAAATCAAAATTTTTAAATATTTTTTGGATCTTCATAAATACCCCTATAAATACTAAACTTAGATAAAAAAGTTCTTTGTTCTCTAATATTTATGTCATGATCTCAAATAAGAGGTTTACTATTAGTTTTCTCATCCCCATTAGGGATAAGTTTACTTATATTCTTTTCATGCCAACAAAGATTAAATCATAAGAATCTGGACTTTAAGCTCTATACTACTAAATTCTTGATTAGATGAAAAATGTTTCAAAACTATTGAAAGAGTTCACTTTGAAGAAGCCCATTTTCTTATATTGATTCAACCAAAAGAGAAAAATAGAATTACAAACTCCCATTCGTGAATAAATTTCGATCCACAATCTTAGAGCCACCGAAACTTTTACTTGAAATTTTACTCCTATAAAAAAAATTAATTGACTTGATTAAAAGAAATTAAATTAGAATACATAAATCAGTATCTTTGATAAGTTATTAATTTAAATTACCTGCTAAATTTTCTTATTTCACCTTATAATTTTGATCTAAATACTTTTTATTTTTTTTGACCTTATTCTTATTCTATATTTTAATCTGTTTATTGATTGCAAATAATTTAAAGAATAAACGCCTTTTTTAAAAATTTCAGTTACGGATTGATGATTTATTTGAATGAAAATTATAAACTATTTGAGTTTAGCAAATTAGTATTGAAATAAGAAGGATTAATTAACTGTATGATAAAAAAAGATATTTTTAAATAAATTTTCAGAAGTTTTGTATTTCAACTCTACTTTAAATAATATTTGATTAATTTTAATAATTTATCATATTATAAATAAATACAATAAATTAGATGATTAAAATCGGAAAATTTAACGAAAATTAGGAATAAATAATCCTTTACCTTAATTGTTTAATTCTTGATTTTTTATCATTGTAAATCATTCTAAGTGCAGCAATCTTCTTATTACATTATCCTTAATCATTCATTCTATTGATATTTTGTTTCCTTCAAATCATTTATTGAAACTTCGAAATTTTTTTGCAAAAGTTGAATATTTTATATTTTAAATTAAAGCATTTCAAAATAATCAATTGATATTTCCTCAAAATTTTTCTCAAATATAATTAATAATTATTAAATTAATTCTTTTTGAATACACAAGTTGTTAAATATCCTCGTTAAATATGAATATATTTTACTTATATAGTATAAATATAACATATAAATTATTTTGATAATGAGTTTTGTGAGATCAACAAATTTTTGGATAATAAACTCAAAAAAATCTACTTTCAACCACTTTTTTGAATTTCTGTAAATTTCATGTATATTCTAATTTTTTTATAGTTATAATTTTAGAAAAACATAATTATATGTTGATTTAACTTATTTATGATATTTCATTTTAATTGTCCATTATCAATTTGGAATATTATCCAATATTTTAACTTTAGATGAATAAATATTCACACATGGATATAATTCTTATGATATGGATGTATCTATTTCTAACTACTAATAATAGTTTTGATAATTACAACTGTTGCTAATGGATTATTCTATCTGGTCCATTTAATATACTTATGTTCAATACTTACTTCCATTATTATTACATCATTAGTTGTATAAGTGAATGATAATTATTTGTTATTTACATCTTTATTATGATGAGAGTAAGTATAACCATTATTTTGAATCAAATATGATCTATTATGATTTAATTATATACCCATACCCAACTCCACAATTACCACTATAATTATTTTTTTATATAATATCTCTGAATCCAATTCCAACCATAAAGCTTGATCCACTTATCATTTAGAATGCAAATACTATTTTCCCAGTCTTTGGAATTGCTTATTCACAAAGACAATAATACCAAACACTACTACATTCAACAACTTTACCACCTTCACATATTTAACAACCAGCCCCCTTATAAGTATTAGAAAATTATAAAGTTTTAGGATATTGTTAAATCTATGATTGTTCTGTAGAAATTGCTTGAAATTACAAAGTTTTCATTCAGTTAAGCTTATTGAAATTTGAAAGAATTCAAAGATCTTTAAATAATACCTATTTCTAAATATCTTAATCTAGTTAAATCAAATTTCAATCAATATCAAATGAAGCAATATTCATTATATATTTTATTAATTCTAAAGGATCAAGAATTAGCAAAAATTCAATTTGTTGTTTGAATTAAAACATAATAGAATAAATTTTCATAAGGAAAAGTTTCTAAGATGATAAAATTTAATGAAAAAATTTATTTGAATATATTTAAAAAAAAAATCCATATAAGATTAATCGAAAAAATGAATCAGCTATTTTTTTGCCTTTGTGTAATTAATTAAATCTATTCTTTAAAAATAGAATTTAGATTTACTCTTTATGTATATTATTATTTGTAAATATTAAGGTTTTACCAAATTATTTTTTAGTTTTTAGATCCCATACATATTCTTAATTTGGTACTGATCTAGATTTAGCACTCCTATTTTGAGCTTAAGATTAGATCTAATATCTGAAACTATTGATTTACAGCCGCTTTGAGCAAATATGAAATATTATTTACTCCTATAGCTAATTTCTAAAATAGGATTCTCATCATATACTAAATTTAAAATTTTATAATATCAGGCTAATGAAAATTCTAGTTTAAAATTTCCTCAAAAATTAATTTTTCATTAATTCAATTGCTTCTTCTTTGTTATATTTCACCCATGTAGATTCTTGTTCCTTGTCTAGTTTTTGGAAAACAAAAGTACTTTGCAAAGCCATTTCTTGAAAGTTTCTATATTCTTCAGGCCTAATGCAATAATCTTTGCTATTTTGATCTTCTTCATACTGCTGCCAAAATACTAAGAGACAATAAATCAGTCGAGTATTCTCATTTTACTTGAAGAAAAGAGCTTGGAGAACTTTAGCCTAATGTATGGATTACAACAGCGGACCACTTATTATATTATAATGATATTTTAAAACCTATCTACGAAAATTTAAAATTTAGAATACGCAAAATTTTGTGATAAATAAAACAAATGTCAAATTCTTTAGGAAATCTTTCANAAGTATTAGAAAATTATAAAGTTTTAGGATATTGTTAAATCTATGATAAATAATTAAAATTATAATATACTTTTTCTAATTCTAATTTGAATTATTTTTCTTTTTATAATTTTTCTTAATTAATGATATCAAGTTATCTTTAAATTGTTTACAATTCTGATTCTTTTTAATTGATTTTTTTATTGATTTCTACAATTTCTTTATTTTCTATATATATATATATTAATTAATTAATACTTTAATCTTCTAATGTCTTAATAGTTTTTAATTTATCTTCTTCATTTAACTTTTTTAGATTTATTATTTGTTAAGTATTTTAATCAAATTTTTCTATTAAATTTAAATATTCTTTTTCTTTTGATTATAATTTATTATTAATTTATTCAATTTACTTTTAATCTATAAATAATATAAATAAAAAAAATACTTTAATCTTATTATTCCTTTAATAATTTTTAATATTCTTAATGTTTTTGATCTAATTATTAAGACATTTAATTATATTAATTGGTTTCTATTATTTTAATTATAATATTACTTTCAATTTCTAAATTTTAATTAATTTCTTTTAATTTTATTAAATCCTATTCCAATTTTGAAATATTAAAATATTTATTTATTTATTTATTTTTATTATCAAAAATATTAATATAATCATTTAATACTTTTAATAAATTTTAATATTAAATTTATATTAATTATTATTTATTATCTTAATTTTTAGTTTAATTTAATATTTATTATTAAATTTATTGAATCTTATTAATATGTTATTAAAATAAAGTTATAGTTTAATCAAATAAATTAATTTAACATTAATATTTTTTAGCCTAATCTATCAATTCTTAAATATCTTTTATAAATTGAATCTAATTTTAATAATTTTCATCATTTGTTTATGTTTAATTAGAAAATGATTATATAAGTTCAGATAATTATAAAATATAATTTCTTTCAACTAATAAAATATATATATAAATAAATAAATACTTGGTATTTCTTTAAATATATCTATTGATTATTAAATATCTAATTAATCATATTATTTTAATGATTCTAAATGATTTTCTATCTCTTTCTAAAATATTAAATCTTTATTTTTTAAACTTATTATTGTTTAATTTTAAGTCACTTTTTCTTTTTAAATTATTTATTTTAAATCTTTTAATAATTATTCATTATCTAAAGATTATATTGATATCTTTTTTATTTAATTTGATTCTTTAGTTATATATTATTATTATTATTATTATTATTATTATTATTATTCTAATATTAATTTATCACTAATTTCATTTAATTTTTAATTATAATTTTTTCTCATTTAAGTAATTTAATTAAATAAATCATATCTTTTATTTTTAGTTTCTTTTTTATATTATTATAATATATTTTAAGATTCTGAATTATAATCTATCCATAATTTATTAATATTTTCAATTGTTTCATATTTAATTTATGGATTTTAAGATATACAATCAACACAAACAAATCTATCTTCTATTTCCTTATTTTAAGTATCTATATCAATCATAATAATTTCTTTTTTATGATTTATACAAATTCTATTTAAACTTGGTGTTTTCTAATTTATATAATAATTATTTACAAATTCATTTTTTGTTTATTATAATGGTTGTAATTCAATTATATTATTTTCTATTATATCTTATATTATTTATTTTGTATTTTTAAATATATCTAAAGTCTAAAAATATTCAGCATTATTAAATAATAATTCAAATTATCTTGTTAATTAATCTATAAAAGTATTATCTTCAATTAATTTAATTGATTTCTATTAATCTTATGAATATAATTCTGATAATTATTTAATATCTTCAAAATAATTCAATTGATATTAATTTTCTTATAATTCTTATTTCTCCTTTTAAATTGGAAACATATATTATTAAATTTATTTATACATCTTTTCTAAAGAATCATCTATTGATCTTTTAAAATCCATTATTTAATCTAAAATATTTTTATAATAATTCAGTCTTGTTTAATTCTCTTTAGTCTTTATTTCTTATTATTAAATCTTAATTTATTATATTCTTTCTTTTGATTACTCAATAGTTGTTACTTTATTATTATTTAATTTATCAACTAAACATTTACCACAAAAAAAATTTATTTATTATTTATCACTCATATCCAAATCAACTGCAATCAATTCTAAATTATGAATCTTACATATTGTCTCTTAAATCTCTTAATTTTATTTTTATTATTGTAAAATATTCATTTTATTATTATATTTATTAATATATAAATAAATAACATATTTACTTATTTTTAAACACTATTTTTTATAATATATATTTAATTATAAATCTTTGGAATGGTTCTGAAGATAACATAAATTAAATTTTAATCACTTTAAAAGATTTTATTAATTTATTTATGACTGAAAAATAATAAAGCTACTTTTGAAAAGTTTTTAATTTTACTCTAAATTTGATGAATCAAGTATTAGAATGAAATGNTATCTAATTAATCATATTATTTTAATGATTCTAAATGATTTTCTATCTCTTTCTAAAATATTAAATCTTTATTTTTTAAACTTATTATTGTTTAATTTTAAGTCACTTTTTCTTTTTAAATTATTTATTTTAAATCTTTTAATAATTATTCATTATCTAAAGATTATATTGATATCTTTTTTATTTAATTTGATTCTTTAGTTATATATTATTATTATTATTATTATTATTATTATTATTATTCTAATATTAATTTATCACTAATTTCATTTAATTTTTAATTATAATTTTTTCTCATTTAAGTAATTTAATTAAATAAATCATATCTTTTATTTTTAGTTTCTTTTTTATATTATTATAATATATTTTAAGATTCTGAATTATAATCTATCCATAATTTATTAATATTTTCAATTGTTTCATATTTAATTTATGGATTTTAAGATATACAATCAACACAAACAAATCTATCTTCTATTTCCTTATTTTAAGTATCTATATCAATCATAATAATTTCTTTTTTATGATTTATACAAATTCTATTTAAACTTGGTGTTTTCTAATTTATATAATAATTATTTACAAATTCATTTTTTGTTTATTATAATGGTTGTAATTCAATTATATTATTTTCTATTATATCTTATATTATTTATTTTGTATTTTTAAATATATCTAAAGTCTAAAAATATTCAGCATTATTAAATAATAATTCAAATTATCTTGTTAATTAATCTATAAAAGTATTATCTTCAATTAATTTAATTGATTTCTATTAATCTTATGAATATAATTCTGATAATTATTTAATATCTTCAAAATAATTCAATTGATATTAATTTTCTTATAATTCTTATTTCTCCTTTTAAATTGGAAACATATATTATTAAATTTATTTATACATCTTTTCTAAAGAATCATCTATTGATCTTTTAAAATCCATTATTTAATCTAAAATATTTTTATAATAATTCAGTCTTGTTTAATTCTCTTTAGTCTTTATTTCTTATTATTAAATCTTAATTTATTATATTCTTTCTTTTGATTACTCAATAGTTGTTACTTTATTATTATTTAATTTATCAACTAAACATTTACCACAAAAAAAATTTATTTATTATTTATCACTCATATCCAAATCAACTGCAATCAATTCTAAATTATGAATCTTACATATTGTCTCTTAAATCTCTTAATTTTATTTTTATTATTGTAAAATATTCATTTTATTATTATATTTATTAATATATAAATAAATAACATATTTACTTATTTTTAAACACTATTTTTTATAATATATATTTAATTATAAATCTTTGGAATGGTTCTGAAGATAACATAAATTAAATTTTAATCACTTTAAAAGATTTTATTAATTTATTTATGACTGAAAAATAATAAAGCTACTTTTGAAAAGTTTTTAATTTTACTCTAAATTTGATGAATCAAGTATTAGAATGAAATGCTCATAAAGATTTTTGATGAATTAAAATTTTAGAAGTCATTTCAAAGAAATGAGAAGCGAAATATTATATTATAAATTATATGAATTCTTCATATTACATACTTATACTCATCTATGATGTATATAGCATTAGTCTTAATTTGAAACTTTGAAATTACTATTATCCTATGAAAGCTTCATAAATAATATATATATTTCTTAGAAAAGCGAGTCATATAAAATGATTTAATATTGAGCAAATTAAAAATAGAACTACATTGAAATTAATATTCAAATAGCAGTTCAAAACTTAGTAGTGACTGAAAAGTAATTTATAATTTAAATCTACACTAACCCAATTTTCAATGGTTTATAAACCATAAAGAAGTATAATGTCATAATATCTAACTATTATTCATTGTTAAATTATGCCATTGATTATTTATTTACATATCTAATGAATATTTTAGGCTTCGAAAGTTGTTTTATTAGATTAATATTTAATTTATTAAATTATCAATATGAGTATAAAGGTTCGAAAACTGTTATAATTATATAATTGCCTCGAATTTTCGATATTAAAGCGCTTTTATTATTAAATTGATTGTAATCAATGGTATATTTTTTTATACATAAATTGTTTATAGCAAAGGTATTGGAAATTTATATGGCAATACTTATAGTCACTTTTTCATATTAAAATCTAACAATTTCTTTAAAATAAGAGAAATATTATAATTTTATTTTTGATTTTTCTATTCTCCTTTTTTTATCTCTAAGGGTTTCTTAATGTGATATTCAAAAATATAATTATATACTTTGGTACAGTATAATTCTTTATTTCTAAAAAAATATCTTATCATAGATTATTGAAATAAAATAAGAAATGTGATAAATAATAAAGAATACTAATCTGTTTGATTAATTGATTTAAATTTTAATGTATTTATACTTCAAAAATAAAAGAAACTAGAATTAAAAAATTTATTTAAAAATACATCATATATCTATCATTAATTACTTTATTTACTGACTTTATTATGATTTCAATTCCAAAACAATGTCCTTTTTAGTTATTTTTAAGTTTTGAAATTATCTAGTAGTATTTCCATAACTTTTATCCTATCATAAATTATTTATTTATTTAGTAAATATTTTTTGTAAATATTAAAATTATTTATTTTGATTTAATGATACAGTATAGAAACTGCTTGGATATTAATTAGTTTTATGATAAACTTTTCTAAATTCTTATAGTATTCGATTTGTTCATATTGTTATTTAATGAAAAAATTGAGTAAAAGAAATTTCAAACTAGAGTTGTTTTATTCTAAAAACAAATATTAGATATTGATCTCATATTATAATTAATTGATAAATCCTTTTAATATAAATACTGTATAAAATATACATTCTGTTATGTAAGAATTAATGGAAATTATAGCATACTCTAAAATAAGAAAGCTCTATCATACTTTAATAAGTTTAGCGAGATTATAATTGGATTTATTCATATTACATTTATTGATAAGACTTTATGGTATGTTTGTATTTAATTTATGCCTGGACAAATTCAAAGTAATTCAATGAGTTAGAGGAATGTAGCTTAATTATTAGAAATTCATAAGTTATTATACTTTTTTCTACGACTAAATAAATTGAATCACAAACTCATACTCATTTAAATTAGATTGTAAATTATATTCTTCAATATTTTTATTTCATCACTTCAATAATTTTTGAAACTTCATATTAGATATTCAGACCCTATAGAATCATATCAATAATTTTTAGTTAATTGTTAGCAAGTCTCTTACAAATAGATTGCTATTCCTATCATGTGCTTTGTAAACAAATAAAAAATTGAGCTAAATTAATATAAAGATGATACATCAAATTGATATTAAAAGGATATTGTAATTTATGGATTGATGTATTGTCTAGAATCATGGATTCATAAGAATATACACTAGATTATTGCTAGAGATGAATATGAGAATCTCCTAATTCAGGTTGAATATTAATAGTAATTTGCAATTAACTAGTTGGATAAATTACTCGCATTAAATAGCCCTAATATTGATCTTTGGAACCTAATTAAGGAGAAAGTATTCATTATTTGTTACTTTTCATAAAAACCCAAATCTTTTTTAATGTGTTTAATAAGCATTTTTACATTCTAACCTTCTTCTCCTTCATTTTTAAAATATTCAATTTATCTTCAATTAACAAAAATATTATAATCTACTTCTTTCTTAATTCTTCCTTAATCCTTCCTTATATCATAAACTTGAAATGGATTACGAATATTAGTTCATTTCCTCTAATTAATCACATCGCCCCCAATGATTTACATTAATGTATATTACTCTTTTAGTTTCTCTATAAAATTCATAATTAAAGTTACATGAGATATTAATTATCTTGATTAAAGCATTTTCTTTTTAAATTTATAAAGGACTATTTTTTCTTATAAATTCATTAATATTCATTATAAATTCAATTTTATAAATTTTTCATAAATTTGTTTAAATTTTGTATTCATTTATAATTCATATCTATTTAACATTTCGTTCTCTAAGATTTTTGAGAGAAGAATAAGCAAATTACTTAATTTTTTTTCTGTTTAGTGAAATACATAAAAATTTGGTCTTTCATTTGATTAATTTTAGAAAATTTATCCTATCAAACAAAGAGCCAGTTTCTTTGCCTAAAATTAATTTAGTCATCAATCCCTATAATATAGAAATTATATTGCTAAGTAGTAAATGTATCATTTAATAATATGCTCAAGATGTTCTTCAAAGATTAAATGTAAGAAGTTTTTTAAATTTTACAAAATAGAGCTCAGAATTAAAGTTTAGCAGATTCTAAAATTGAAAAAATATGATCCCAGATCCATTAAAGAAAGGAAAATTAGAAAGATATTAAATTATTTAATTAGATATTGAGATTATAAATTAATTATTTCGATTTTCTTTTTTTTTTGAATTCTTATTCAAATATTTAATTCTTAATGCATTATTAGAATCAACAGGTTAATGGAATACTTTCTAATATCATTCTATTATGGTATTAAGTTCTTCATAAAAATATTGAAAATCCTTAACAGTAGAAATGATATATCTAAGTTCAGAAGCATTTACAAGAAACTCGAATAATTTTAAATATTTGATTTCATAAATATATCATCAAATTGGAATATAAAAGTTTAGATATAAATAATAAGAATAATGATTTTGGAACTAATTTTCAAAACCTTGATTGAAACCTAATATTAATAAATTAGAAATTCGTCTTTTTAAAGAAATTCATTATTATTTTTGGAAAAAATTTAATTTTAGAATTATAAAATACATTTGTTTTAATGGTAAACAAGAAATAGTAATTAAATTCAATGACTTTTTCAGAATTGATAGCAAAATAAAAAGGTAAATTGTGTAATATGTTTAGTAAATTAATATATTAATTTTTTGTATTTTTGGTAATTATTGAAGAAATTCTAATAGAAAATAGTAATTTTTTGTATACCCAAATTATAGTATAATATAAACTTCTTACTAATGATTAAATCTAACTATCTGTGAGATTAGAACTACTTAATTATACATAATTTAATAAAATAGAATAGAGCTCTAGAAATTTAAATAAGTAATTAATTTAGAAAATTAAATTTCATGTCCAAAAGCTATAGTCTAAGATACCCTAAAAGGAGGATGAAACAAGACAAGAATACATTGCTTGTCTAAGAACCTCCTCGCGAGAGTAGGGTGCTGCGTGAACACTATATGAGGACCATTTATGATTTCTCAACATACTCTTCCTTATAAACTTAAATCTGGAGAGGAAAAAAAGGATAGAGAAGCTATTGTTAAGAGAATGGTTGAATGTTGGTTAGACAAGAAAGTCAAAAATGAGTCAAGAGAATATTTAGAGGAGTTGATCAAAATATACGAAATCACAACAGAAGAGGACTCTAAATGGGCTAAATATAAAATTCTCAGAGCCCCTCTCATAATTGAACCAAAAATAGAGTCATCACGAAAAGTAAATGGATAAATTTTCTAAATCTTAAAAAAAAAAGATATTTGAGATGGCCAGAAAATATCAGAATGCGCTATCAGTTCATCTACTGACCGTAGATGTAATGTACTATACATACCCCCAATTTATTATAATGTAATTTTAGGTTTAATAAATTTTTACAATTTAGATATCAATTTAATAAATTCCTGGTTGACTATGTTTTTTTTAATTTGGATTTTTTACTGATGTTGCTTCCCATTTCTTCTTTATAATTCCATATACTATATTTTTATTTATAAATATTGTTAGAATTTTAATTACAAATAAACAAATCAATATCATCCACAAAGGAACTAACCTCAATTTAATCTATGGTTCTAACTCTTATTCTAGTTAGGCTCGATTGTTAAGGGTTTTATTGGTAGTTCCTATGCTTTGAACTTCTACTTTGCTATTGTAGAAATCGAACAATGTAAGAAATAATAGTATCTCAAACTAATTTGAAAAGACAACATTTAATTTTTTTAATTATAAATTGTAATCAAATTAACTTTATTCAAAAATTATTTATTGATATTATACAAAATAAGATTAATAAATTTTGGCTTATGAGAATTTTAGAAAATTTATTAAACTTCAAAGTATTAACATGTTAAATTAGTTTTCTAATATAACTATATCTATAGTGGCATCTGTTTAAGATGAATTATAAATAGTAATATTCAAAATATTAGTATAAATATAAAATAATCAAATTTAATAAAATTCTATTAATTTCTGTTCTTCATGTAAAAATTTAAATTACTAGATTTAAATTTGATTATGCAATATCATATTTCAACTACAAGGTTATAATAGAAAATCTATTCCAAAAAAAAATTACAAGATATTATATATAACATAATTTTTATCTTTTCTACTTAATCTATTTTAATTTTTATAATGGAACTTCTTAATTTTCAATTGAATCCAAGTTAAACTTTTATATAAAATTGAAAAGTTGTGTAAATAAAGGGAATATTTTTTATATTAAATTCCAGATTGATTTCAATTAACTTTAATATTTTTGTTTTATCTTATATTAAATTTTGAAAAACTTTTCTTTCATAATTACATATAATATATCTAAATGTGTTTCTTCTTTTTCTATTAAAATATTAAGTTGTTTATTAAAATTTCTTATTTAATTTTCTATTAACTTCTCGATATTGATTTTCTAAGGATAGATTTATTTTAAATTATTTCTATAAATTATACCTAGTTATCCTGACTATGTGAATCTTCATTAAGTTTTACTAATGCTTTTTAACTTTTATTGTTGATTCTGAAGAGAAAAGTTAGTAATAAGTAAATAAGAATATGGAAATTACCTAACCACATTAATATCAGTATCAGTCTTAATTCAAAAAATTCTACTTAAGGAAGGTATTAAAAGAAGACAGAAGTAGAATTAGTATATTTTTCTTAAAAAATAAATTATAGCACTCTCATTTTTTAGTTCATTGACTTATTATTTTAATCGTTCTTCTCAAGACTTCAAAATCCACCCAAAAGTTATTTATTAAGAAGTACTTTTAAATTACTTAAATTTATTTCTAATTGATTATCTGATAATCATTTTAAATCAAAATAGTTTTCCTTAGATAATGTTCTTAATCATTGCAAAATCTAAGATTTTATTTCTATAAGATAAGTCCTTTAAACTAACTTTATTATTGATATGAAAATATCAATATTAAGTATACTATAAAAAATTACAATAGTTACTATTCAGAAGAAATTATTAATTCAAATTACTTTATCTTATGTAATTTAATAGAAAATAAAAAATTAAATTTACCAAATATCTGAGTTTTTAGAAAGATCAAATTTCAGAATTCCTCCAATTAAAATCTTCTTTCAATAGCTTTTCACTATTCTTCAAGTATATGAATATATATATTATAAAAAATAGTGTTTAAAAATAAGTAAATATGTTATTTATTTATATATTAATAAATATAATAATAAAATGAATATTTTACAATAATAAAAATAAAATTAAGAGATTTAAGAGACAATATGTAAGATTCATAATTTAGAATTGATTGCAGTTGATTTGGATATGAGTGATAAATAATAAATAAATTTTTTTTGTGGTAAATGTTTAGTTGATAAATTAAATAATAATAAAGTAACAACTATTGAGTAATCAAAAGAAAGAATATAATAAATTAAGATTTAATAATAAGAAATAAAGACTAAAGAGAATTAAACAAGACTGAATTATTATAAAAATATTTTAGATTAAATAATGGATTTTAAAAGATCAATAGATGATTCTTTAGAAAAGATGTATAAATAAATTTAATAATATATGTTTCCAATTTAAAAGGAGAAATAAGAATTATAAGAAAACTAATATCAATTGAATTATTTTGAAGATCTTAAATAATTATCAGAATTATATTCATAAGATTAATAGAAATCAATTAAATTAATTGAAGATAATACTTTTATAGATTAATTAACAAGATAATTTGAATTATTATTTAATAATGCTGAATATTTTTAGACTTTAGATATATTTAAAAATACAAAATAAATAATATAAGATATAATAGAAAATAATATAATTGAATTACAACCATTATAATAAACAAAA